>JAGFNQ010002708.1:312363-378045 GCA_024364735.1 Boesenbergia rotunda
GCTCTTGGGAACTCCTAAGCTGGTCTCGAGTCTCCTTGCCCGAGCTGATCTCAGGACCTTTTCTCCTGAGATGGCCTCGAGCAATTTTTTCCGAATTGGTCTCGGGTGATTTTTCCAGAGTTGGTCTCGAGCCATTTTCTCCGAGTGGGTCTTGGAGATTTTCTTGGGCATTTCTCATGGCACACAGTCTTTCATCGTCACATGTTCAGCATGAGTTATTCATCCCAATCAGAAACTGTTAGAATTTGGTGACCCGAATTCTATTTAATCCGTTAATATTTATTAGATATTTTCTTATTAATATGTTAATTAACAGATTCTTTATAAATCTGTTAATTAACAGTTTCATTATTAATTTTTATTTGACTAAGTATTCTAAGGTCCCTATAAATTGTGTATCTCATAGACAAGTTGAATCAATCAATCAAGAAAGTTATTTGGTTATCTCTTCTTTCTTTTCTCTACCTCTCTTTTTCTCTACTTCTCTTTACTTTAGTATGATATAAGAGTTGCCGACTTTGTATTCCACCGTTCTTAGTGATTTTTCCTCCTCTGCCCATGGTTTTTTCCTGTCAAGGATTTTCCACGTAAATCTGGTGTGTTATCTATTATTCTTGTTGCCGTTTTTCCGTTCTAATCTCGTAACAAGTGGTATCAGAGCTAGGTTGGTTTTGAAGATTTCAACCGGGATTAATGACAACGGCAAGCATGAAGTATGATATTCCGCTTTTGGATCGCAATACCAGGTTTACGTTGTGGCAAGTTAAGATGCGAGCGGTGCTAGCGCATCTAGACTTGGACGACGCACTGTTCGAGATAAACAACATGCC
Source organism: Boesenbergia rotunda (assembly GCA_024364735.1). Taxonomy (NCBI): domain Eukaryota; kingdom Viridiplantae; phylum Streptophyta; class Magnoliopsida; order Zingiberales; family Zingiberaceae; genus Boesenbergia; species Boesenbergia rotunda. Next base: position 313,194 of record JAGFNQ010002708.1, read on the forward strand.
CTCGACATGGACAAAGGAGGAAAAGGAACGTAACGATCGAAAAGCTCTATCTCAGATCTACCTTCACCTATCAAATGAGATTTTACAGGATGTTTTGAAGGAGAAATCCGCTGCTGCACTATGGCTAAAACTGGAGCAGTTGTGCATGAGAAAAAGTCTTACGAGCAAACTCGGTCTGAAACAACGTTTGTATTCTCATCGCATGGCAGAAGGTACGTCGTTAAGAGATCACTTGACTGTTTTTAAGGAAATTGTCTCTGACTTAGAGGCTTTGGAGGTCAAATATGACGATGAAGATTTAGCATTAATCTTACTGTGTTCTTTACCCTCGTCATATACGGCTTTTAGAGATACTATTTTATATAGTCGTGATACTCTTACTTTGAATGAAGTTTATGATTCATTATTCTCAAAAGAGAAAATGAAACAACTTGTCGAAGAATCTGAGACTCAGAGTGAGGGTCTTATTATTCGAGGAAGCACTCAGGAGGAAGACTCTGATGGTAATATCAGGGGCAGATCGAAATCCAGAAATAGCGATAAGATCTGTAATTATTGCAAGAAGAAGGGTCACATTAAATCTGAATATTATAAGTTGCAGAATAAGAATAAAATGGCAGGTGAAAATTCGAAGGAAAAACAATCAGAGAAGTCTGGTGAGGCTGATGTTGCCGAAAATTACAGTGATGGTGAACTTCTCGTTGCCTCTGATGCTGATTTGAAGAAGAGTGAGGAATGGATTCTTGATTCTGGTTGTACGTTTCATATGTGTCCCAATCGGAACTGATTTTCAACATATGAAACGGTTTCGAGTGGTGCCGTTTTAATGGGCAATAATACATCTTGCAGAATTGCTGGTATTGGTACGGTCAAAATTAAGATGTTTGATGGTTCCATTCGGACACTTGGTAATGTGAGGCACGTTCCTGATTTGAAGAGAAATATGATCTCTTTGAGTGTTCTTGATTCTAAAGGATACAAGTACACTGGTGAAGGTGGAGCTGTGAAGATCAGTAAAGGGTCTCTTATTGTGATGAAGGGACTAAGGAGAACCGCCAGTTTATATGTTCTGCAGGGATCCACAGTAATAGGTGATGTTGCCGTCACAAGGTGATATGGATAAAAGAAGATCACTTACGGAAAGCTTGTAAGGAAGCTATTTGGCTGAAAGGACTCTTCAGTGAGCTTAGCAAAGACTTACAGATTACTACAATCTTTTGTGATAGTCAAAGTGTTATTTTCTTCACGAAGGATCAGATGTTTCATGAGAGGACAAAGCATTACTTGGACTTGGTTGATGCTAAATGCTGAGATTTGCCTGTGGGACTTTTGTGGAAAAGGTGGAGAATGTTCATTTGAAGATTTGTGGAATTCGTGTCAAGGTGGAGATTGTTAGAATTTGGTGACCCGAATTTTGTTTAATCCGTTAATATTATTAGATATTTTCTTATTCATATGTTAATTAACAGATTCTTTATAAATCTGTTATTTAACAGTTTCGTTATTAATTTTTATTTGACTAAGTATTCTAAGGTCCCTATAAATTGTGTATCTCATAGACAAGTTGAATCAATCAATCAAGAAAATTATTTGGTTATCTCTTCTTTCTTTTCTCTGCCTCTCTTTTTCTCTACTTCTCTTTACTTTATTATGATATAAGAGTTGCTGACTTTGTATTCCACCGTTCTTAGTGATTTTTCCTCCTCTGCCCATGATTTTTTCCTATCAAGGGTTTTCCACGTAAATCTGGTGTGTTATCTATTATTCTTGTTGTCGTTTTTCCGTTCTAATCTCGTAACAGAAACAAAAACAAAAACCGAACACAGCTAAATTAACATAATTAGTTTATACATTTTTTTCTTCTAAAACAAAATTTTGGGCTGGTATTTTTTATTTTAATTTATACATTTTTCTTGTTTTGTTAAATTGCAATATCTATATAATCATTGAAATATCAAAAGATGGATTGGATATTAAATATAATTTTATTTCCTCAACTAATTCTAATACAAATTCTAATATGGTATTGGAGAAAGTTTCAATCCTATAAAGAGTTCTTTGTGCTTTTGGTATGAGGAGGATGGAGATGGCAATCGACTTGAGGCTTATCAATCCTATCCGAATGTGGTTCATAATCATAATTTGGTAAGGGCCAAATAGTGTTGTGTTGAACTTAGCCTGGTTCGTGAGTCGAGCCACGCAGGGGTGACTTGGCTCACATGCTGAGCATCACTTGATTGTCGGTCTTGTCAAGCACGACCCTATCATGGGTCATTGTGGGTATGAATTGACCATGAGTTACACTAGGCACGATTTACCTGTTGAGTTGTGACTACCCGATCAATTGTTGGAGTGAGGATTTCATTAAAATCAAATCGATCGAATCGGACTAATTGAAATCAAATTAATTGGAACATTTTAAGACAAAGGAAACGATCAAAGTTGATCACTAAAATCAAACAAACCTAATCGATATAAAATCGATCAATTCTGTCAGTTAATTAATATTGCATCATTAGTGGACTGCTATGTGAGCAGTTGACTGTGCCAGTCAACTACCGACTGACCTGATGAGTGTGCCATCTCCATCCTCCTCGTACCAAAAGCACAAAGAACCCTTGCTCTCCTCCATGCTGATGACAACAACATAAGTTTAAACTAGCTGTTGGAAATCAAATTCACAATTGACTCGAATCAATGTTATCAATGACCATGAATTCTATTTTCCTCCTCTTGATCCTCCTTTGCACGACCGAAGTCATAATTGCGTCCTCCACACAGTCACAGCGGACTACCGACTGCCAACCGGCAAAGAACCTTCTCTGAACCGGACAACAGTTGGCCTCCTCCTCATGGATGAAGCTGGCCCTCTAAACGGCTGAAGCCATGGCTGCTCTCACACTCACTGATCTTATACTTTTGGTGGCAGTTAACCTCGTAGCGCTTGTTAAGTTTGAGGCACTTGTTTATGCCTTTGCATTTCACTTCAGTGTATCGGGGCAATAGTTCTATTGATAAGATTGAGTACCGGCGGCAATTTTTCGACATACATTGAGGCACACTATTCAGACCAACCCTTGAATTCCAAAACTTTGTCACTAGTGCTAGAGAAATAGCTTCACTAGTATGGCGAATCCTAGTAAACTGAAGAGGAACCGGCATGCTCAACACTCTAGTGTCACTATTCAGTTCAAACTAAAATTTTTTCCAATGAAGGCTATACATACCATTTTTTCGATTTGATTGTGAGCTTCAGTGTGTTTACACCTATATACGCGGGAACTTCGGAAAAGGTAAATCTGAGAGTAGAGCTATCCAAGCATTACGATGAGCCAAGCTTTTGAATCAGCCCGATGAGATTCTTATGAAACAGGGGCTGCAGAAACTTCACCTTGCTGATCCTCTTCATGTACACTGCTGGTAACTGATGTTGCTTCCGGGAGGTTTGATCTGAATCGTTGATTACCGTCGAATGTTAGTTCTTTGGTCTCCAAATTGGGGATGATCGGAGGGATTGTTCTGTGTGACTGTCATCTCCAAACCTTCGGTTGTATGGATCGTCGCGCCAGTGGTCATCTGTACCTGTATAATACAGCGGTAAAACAACTGTTCTATAGGGAATTCTTAACATACAAAGAGTGGTTAGCATACCGGAGGAGCTCCTGGGGCTACTTGGAAGTTGAATCTTCTAACCAGCATTGCTGTTGCAACCACTGTCTGTGAAAAATGAACTAGAAAATTGATAAATATTTTACATGCCAACTGATGATCGATAAACTTCACTGTTTTTTTTTCAAAATTAATCATCTCAACTATTTAAGATTAACTATATAGATTTTAAAAAATTTCTTCAAATTTAAACTAATTGCACTCATTAATTAACACTATTGTTCAAAATATCATGCACTAGTACGGTTTATCTTGAGCACAATTAGTTAATTTAACAAGTATGAATGCAAAAAAGATAACAAATAGGAATAGCTACTAGATGTACACTTGAAATATTATTTGCCATACTCTCAATAACTATACACTAAAGAGCAGCTCGGTACATGACGTCAATGTAGGGTCTCGAAGAAGGATCTATTATGCACGGTCTTATCCTACATTACAAGAGGTTGTTTCCATGATTAGAATTTGTGACCATGAGATCACACGAAAACAACTTTTTACTGTTGTGCTAAGACTCCCATTCAATTCTGACACTACTGTCAATATTAATTTTTTAGATAAGTTCGAACAACATGGTCACAGTAAAACCTTGAAGATAGCATAAATGGTTTGACATTGGACAATACACAGTGATCTCGATGCCAGAATATTGAAACTGAAAAAGAGTGTCAATCATATCATAAACTAGAGAGAGAACGTGTATACAAATTCCAAGTTATGCCCAAGTCTCATAGCAAGGGAAGCAACGAAATATGATCAAGAGTCGAGTATCATATCTCTCCTGGCGAATTTCCTAGTGGACTCAGAATTCGGTTGGTAGGTGGTAAGGTATTGTAGATAACCTTGACCTATAAAACTACACTCTTAACTATTGTTGCTCATTATGTATAGTTCTTCATGTTCAACTTATCGACGACATTTATCATAGAGCCGTCTATGAGGAAATTGAGGAATCCAACATTTTTTGAACTTAAGTAAGCTTTGGCGCAAAGGTAAAGTTGTTACCGTGCGACCTAAAGGTCCCAAGTTCGAGTCTCGGAAATAATCTCTTGAAAAGCAAGGCAAGGCTACGTACAATAAATCTTTCACCGAGACCCGCATTGACGGGTGCTTCGTGTATCAAGTTGTCCTTTTAAGCGAGCTTTGCAAGATTTACCACGTAAAACAAAGATGTGGTCCAACAAAATAGGCGATATAAGGAGATCAATATGTCACTTTAATATTTTTTAATAGAGAGCCTGTACTCTACAACCCAAAAAGGTGGGAGAATTAAGGGTGTCGTGGTCATCATGAAAGGCCAAGGTAGAGCTAATGTAGCAAGAGCTTCTTGCTTTAAAGGGGAAAAGGCCAAAGGATTCAATAGAATGTCCCACACGTGCACTCCCATGTCACGAGATAACCAATGATCGAAGCTTGGAAAGTATACTAGAAGGCCGCTTGCATGAGAAGATCACACACTAGGCAATGTGGTGGAGCACATGTGCCAACGAGCAAAGAGTGTTTAGCGGTTGAAGATAGGAGATATGGCAAATGAGCATAGTAACAATAGAGCACTCATGTGTTGATCGAGCTGTGGTTTTCACAATCACAGACATATGTCGGAGATGTTGTGAACCCCACAAGTGAAATCAACAAGAGGAGACGACACGCGAGAAAAGAATATTTAGAAATTTAACATGGACAGGGGATAATCTTTTTTCTATTTTTTTTTTTCACAAGATTGATCGGCAGGATAACTAAAATAGAGAAGATAATTTGCTTACAGACCAGTACTAAAAATGTGATTCCAGGAAGACATTACCTCGAACATAGCAAACATGTCTCCAACACATTTCCTTGGTCCACCACCAAATGGCAAGTAACTGAAAAAGGTATACCAATATGGGTAACAAAGCAGAGAAACAAAATATTGAAACCTTCATTATCTATTATGACTAACACCCATTCCCTTATATATGTAAATGATGTAATGAATAGATATCTTCATCAGTGGATAGACGGAGCATTGGTATTACGGAGTTGCTAAGCGGTTTATCGAGATTGTTGTTTTACATAATTGCTAATATACACATGCTGAAAGTGAGAAACTAACGAGTTGTAATTAGCAAGTCTGTCCTATACTCAATTTTGAGCTATAATGAAGGTGAGTAATAAGATGATCATGATTCAGGAGTAGTTATTTGATGCTGGTTGAACAATGTGTAAAGTTGTATATACAATAGTTCTATCTCATATGGAAGTTTGCTAAACAAAAATGGCTAATTCGGTTGTCTTAGTTTATCCGCGCCAACTAGAAAGGTCTACCACTTAGCACTGCAGAAGAATAGAAGATAGATGCAGCATAGCTATTATCCTAGATCTAAGAATATGAACAAGTTAATAAAAAGTCATTAAGCTCACTAGGGGCAGTATGCACTCAAGTTGGCACAAAAGAACAGATTTCGACTTATTTATTCAGAAATTACTCCAAAAAAATTAAGAGTGAATAAAACGAATGAACCCTGGAGCACAGTTTAGAGACAGACGAGAAGCATATGTAACTGAATGGTTTCTTTTGATGATCTTATAGTCATTGGCTCCAAGAATGATGCAACTTGCAACCATGCAACAAAAACACATCAAATATTTCCAAATACGAATAATTTGATTTCCATTTTAAAGAGAATCACAAACTAGGGAATCTATTTAAATTTTAATATCTGGGAATTTAGAGTCAGCTGAGAACCTGAAGTTTTGATTGCTCTCATTTGGGTTTGGCTCGTTCAACGGCCATCTCTCTGGATTGAATTTCTCAGCATCCACCCAATGCTTAGGACTTCGATGGAGATTCCACACAGAGATAAAAATATCTTCACCCCTATTATTTTATCAATAAAAATCATCGACGTGGTATTATAATTCAATTTTTGGGGTAGATACAAATCCACATCTAATTCAGTTTCATACCCTTACCTTCTTATGGGGTACTCGCCGAGCGTATCATCTTCAAGAGAACGACGAATTAAGACAGGTGGTTGTGGATAAAGTCGCAATGACTGCAACAAACATTGGATGCTATGTTTTATCGTATTTCATACTTCAAACAACTAAAATGCAAATTTCACTTCTAGTCATCATAGTGAATGACAAGATCTTACTTCATTAATCACTCGAGTAGTATACTTCAGCTTCTTCACATCCTCGATTGTTGGAAATCGATCCCCTAAAACAGAATCAACCTAGCGACCAAAAAAAGAATAAAGAATCATATTTTTCATCAAAATAAAGAAAAAACTTTTCTTCCGACGTTAATTACTTTACCTCATCTTGGAGCTTGGCCACTACCTCTGGCGACTGTGGACAAATATAAACATCTCAGTTGTATGAAGTGTTTTTTATAAGCTATATCGAAATCAAATCACAAGAGTAGATTATAAATTGCAATATTTCTACATGAGCGCAGTGTTCCCTACCAAGAATTAAGTAAAGCGCCCATTTCCTGTCAGTAAACACATGTATTTATATTTAATGAAGGGGATCGTTCTAATGAAGACAATTTAAGTCTCGCTCATGTTTTTCTACACTCAATTATCAATACTATCTAAAGAAACCAATATATACACTCTGAAGTTGCTACAACCTAAATTTACAGTACATATTCATTTTGAGTCGCCATTGTAACACACTAATGACCTTAGAAAACGAAACACAAATGAAAAGAATGCATTGAAAATTCTTGGCCCTTAGGACAAGGAAGAAAATACACAGACAACAGCCAAACTAACTAGGCTCAGAAATTGTAGAGTTCAGAAAACCAAAATATCAGGATCAAATTTTCTCCAAAATCACCAATTCATTAGCTTAATCAACTAGAACGGAGCGATTATGCCATATAATGTGCAAGCATATTTAGATGTACCCAAGAATGGGTAGATCATAAAATTGCTTATCAAAAAAATTTTAAGCATGAATTTATGGCGAATTTGATAGATATGAAAAAAATTGGATTGATCATTTGATAACTTGAATAAGGAGTAAAAATGTGTTAAATAGTGTGTGCCGATGAATGTAAAATAGAGATAAGCACAGGTCTTATGGAATTTCGATATATACCTTAGAAAGAAGATAAAATGTCCATGTTAGTACTGCAGCAGATGTCTCATGACCAGCTATAAGCATTGTCATGAGATCATCCCTTAGCTGCTTGCTGGATACCTAAAAAGACGATAAACAAAATTCGATGAATGAAAACCATCATGAGGCAAGTGTAATTACAAGATCGGATTATTGCGAGCATACATCATCGCCAGAAGCAAGTAGGAAGTGTAGAATGCTAGGATCTTGTTCATTCATGTATTCTTCATGGAATTGCAATTCCTCTTGCTCTACCATTTTCTGAAAATATGCAAAGGTATAAACTTCATATATTAGTGACTTTATCAGTAGATAATGCAAGATGATGCCAAGACCCATGAAGTAAGTAAGAATCACCATATTGTTACATAATATAGTGATTATGAAAACAAGGAAATAGAAATTCCGATATTGGATAGAAAACTGCTGATCTTTCAGTATATCGAGATATTTTTTTTTCTAAGAAAAGAAAAGAAATGAAAATACAAATGAGCATTTAAGTTTTAGCTAATTTACCTTGCAGATAGCAATGAGATCATCAAGTGTGCTATTTATCAACTTGAGGGCCTGTGAGACCTTCTTCTGCCTTGGAGAGATGTCTTTCCAAATTGGAATCTCCCAAGTAGGAATCGGAGAAGTACTTCGCAACTCTGCTTCCCGAAGAACAATATAAACCGCCTGACAATCCATAAAGAAGCGTGTGATGTGGTCCATACAATCCATAACCATATGAAGTAAAATAAAATTAAAATGCTTAAATGGTACATTGTGCAAATAAGTAATCACCTCAACAATCCCATTATCGTGTGTTAAGGAATCAAACTCATAATTGAAAATTGCCTTTCCGATTACATCAAGTGTCAACCGTGAAAAGAGCGACTCCATCTCCACATCCTCCCCATCTGAGGCTGCAACATCCAACTTCTTGCATAGCCTATATGAAGCTTCTCCAAAGAGTTTGATCATGGCAACTACATACTGTGAATTACAAAGATCTTAATTAGTGCCAAAAACAACTATATGGAAATATAACTACGATGTATTACCTTTTGATGCAAAGCTGGCACAATTGCACGTCTCCTGACACGCCAAATCTCACCATCAGCTGGGATCAAACCAGTTCCCATCACAAACTCTAAAATTTCAGCTAGTATACCCTGCACACACCACAACTCTGATGCATGACCGATATTCTAGACAAACTGAACAGGTAAAATGATCAAAGCATGAAGGTACCTTGGAATAAGCCTTAGCATTGTCCTTTAATATGTGTTTGGCGATTTGTGGATCGGAAACAATCAGAAAGGACTGGTGGCAAATGAAACTTTAGTGCTAAAGTATGCAAAATTGCTATCTATATTGAACATACAAATCGGAATTGATAGCTAAGTTGTTACCTTGGGACCAAAGGTGAGGCGGTATATGCTTCCATGTGTGAGGAAGAGGTCGTAGAGAGGGATGAAGAAGGACTGACTGGTAATGGCATTGATCGACTGTTTCACTTGAGGGATCTCAAGGCGTCGTCCTTCACTGCCTCCGGTGGCCCATCTTGACAACAAGTTTTCAAGGAACTCCCCCAGCGGCCCCAGCTTAGAAAGCACCCAACTTTTCTTGAAAATAGAGATCCAAATTCAATACCAAAGCAGAAAAGAAGTGACTTGAGCAAAGGGGGAAGCGGAGAAGGAGGAGTACCCGGGTTGCTTCTCCTCCAACAGACGCTCTACTGCCCTTCACCACCTGGTCCTCGTTACCGTCGCCGGAACTCGTAGCGGAGCAGCGGACGGACGGCACAGAGGGCCGCCAGGGCAGGCCCTTAAACGGGCGATGAAGTTTTTTAGGAGAAGCGGAAGCCAATGAGTTAGGGCGTGACCATCGGTGGGATGAGAGATGGCCGGCTTGGAGAAGAGGAGATGAGAGGTTAACAGCCATGGCCGCAAGAAAAAAGCAAGTTTTGACGTCTATATACGCCGGAAGCAGCCAGACCGAGACATTTTGAGAGGCCGAGAAAGAAGCTTGAACAAGATAAATAAACAAGAATCCCATCTAAACAGAAGGCGACAGATGAACATTCTGAGGTCAATTAGAGCGACCATCAGACGGTGATGGGATCCTCTGCCTTTGTCTTTTACCCCCTAAATCGTTCATCACCGCCGCCACCCCCACACGCCGCCCGCCCACGCCGCTGTCCGGACTAAATTATGATCTGGGAGGAAGGTGAATCAACGATCGATCTCTTAGGTTCATCAATTATTTTTTCTCTAAATTATAATCGGGACCGACGATGAGTACCGCCTGATAATCGGGAGGTGTGCCATGGATGAGTGGTTTTGGACAGAAAAAGGGGGAAAATGGGAGACAGGTGATCTCCTCTGTTGGGAACGACAGTGACGTCTGACGGAGTTTTTCTGGCTTGCGGTTGTCCCTTTTCTTGATTTTTTGCTTCACCTCCTCGATCTCTCAGTCAGAGTGTTTTTTTTTTTCAATCGGTAAATAGTCTTTGAATTCCTAATCAGATCTTAAATTTTATCTTCAATTTTTATATAAAAAAAATTTATTTCAATTCCTTCTATTTATTTAAATTTACTAATATATACTAATTTATTTAATTATTTTTATTATTTTTAAATATAAAAATCTAAAATAAAATATAATTTCTCCTAAATTTAGTATCATATAACTACAATCTATTATATTTTGTATCAAATTGAGTATGATCCTTTTTACAAATCAAGTTGATCGAGAATTGATCAAAGTTATCCACAATTGATTAGAGTAAATTAAGATAATCGATTAGGTATTGATCGGTATTTGATCAATTATATTTGTCGGGAGAGAACATCATCCTTATTTTTATAAATATAAAAGTCCAAAAATAAGTATAATTTTCTTAAATTCAGCATATTTAAATTAAAATTTAGTAATTTTTATCGAATTGAGCATAATTTTTTTTCGCTTAACCAATTAATTAGAAGTTTATATCAATCAATTAGTTTAAGATGAATTGATTAAATCATACTCAATTTAATTAAAAAATACTATATTTTAATTAAATGATGTTGAATTTAAGATGAATTATATTTTATTTTAGACTTTTTGAACCTAAAAAAATTGAGGGTAATTCGATAAATCGATAGTTGAAATACATAAAACTTCTGACGTAGGGATTGAGGAAAAAGTTGAGTTTGCATGCAGGAGGTTTAGGATAATTTTTCCTTTTTTCATTCACCCGTGACCCTTATTTCTTTTCTTCTTCCGAGTCACGGTCACAAATAGGGATGGTAATTTCACCCGAATCCGACGGAGAATCCGACATCCGACCCGAATGGAGGAGGATATGGAGGGACTACCAATACCCGATATCCGACCCGAATACCCGATTAAATAAAAAAATACATATATACATTAAAGATTTTTTCCCCAAAACCTACTAATAATTTGTATTAATGTTAGAAATAGATTATATATATGTTTAATCTATTTTTAAAATTATAGATATATATTTTTTTAACTTTAATGTTAATTATAATGTACTTTTGTTCAATGATATAGTTGGATAGAAAGAAAAAAAATTATTAGTATATAAGATATCCGATCCTTTAATGGGTATGGGTATACCCGATGGATATCCGATACCCGATGGGTATGGGTATGGGTATGGAGGATATAGAATCCGACCTGAACCCGACCCATTGTCATCCCTAGTCACAAAGAATCCTTCGGGAAGGATCAGTTGACTGTCAATGGGCTTGGGATTGTCTCCTTAATCCTTAAAATAAATAATAATAATAATTATTATTATTAGGATACATATTTTTCAAGTCTCAAATTTAATAGTAAATTAACGATTCTAATATTAAAGTTTTAAAAAGACTTTTATATTTATAAAGTTAGACGTTTATCTTTTTTTAATTCTAAATTTTAAAACTGACAATTTTAATATTATGCAATGGAAGACATCTTAAATCCTTTTTTTAAAAAAAAAATTATGGTTGAATACTATAACCATATTAGGATAGTGAACCCTAGGTGTTTTCGATTTTTATTTTTTTAGATTAAATACTATAATCTAATTGGAAAGGTGAACCCCAGGGCTTTTCGATTTTTATTTTTTTAGCTTAAACACTATAATCTAATTGGGAAGGTAAACTCTAGACTAAATAAAAATAAAGTGTTAACTTTGGGATTAAAAAAATCTTTTCAAAAGTTTAATATCAAGTTTGGTATCTAAAATATCTTTTTCTCTATAAAAATTTAAAAGTTAATGACAGAAAAAACGACTTTTACAAATGTCAAAAAAAATGAGAAATATATATTTTGGATACCAAATGTGATACTAAATTGACGATTCTGATACTAAACTTTTGAAAAGACTTTTTTAGTCTCAAAGTTAATACTTTATTTTTATTTTAGTCTAGGTTCACCTTCCCAATTTAATTATAGTGTTGCTAAAAAAAATTAAAAAATGAAAACCCTCAGAGTTCACCTTCTCAATTGGGTTATAGTGTTCAAGCTAAAAAATAATTAAAAATCGAATAACCCTAGGTTCACATTCCCAATTAGGTTATAATATTCAAGCTAAAAAAACTTAAAAATTGAAACCCCCTAGTATTCACCTTCATAATTGGGTTATAGTATTCAAGTTTATAAAAAAAAAAAATCGAAACCTCTTAGGATTCACCTTCTCAATTGAGTTATAGTGTTCAAGCTAAAAATAAATAAAAATCGAAAACTCCTAGGGTTTACCTTCCCAATTAGGTTATAGTGTTCAAGCTAAAAAAATTTAAAAATAAAAAATCCCTAGGGTTCACCTTCCCAATTGGCTTACAGTACCCATTGCATGATATTAAAATTATTACTTTTAAATTTTAAAACTAAAAAAAAGATAAACACCTAACTTTGGGATTATAAAAATCTTTTTAAAAATTTAGTATCAAAATTATCAATTTAATATTAAATTTGGAATATAAAGATTCCATGCCTCCAAAAAAAATATATACTTTCAATTACTTTCATGAGAGTGCATAAAGCCACGGAGAAGAAGAATCCACATCAATGTCACGTCAATCTTGGGTGAGTTACATGGACAATCGTATGAGCGGAGTAGCCCCTCTTGACTGACCACGCTAACAAACCTTCATATCGACAGTGACAACCGTTGGTATGTACTACTGATTTTTTCTAGTCAGTTCGATATCACTCCATTAGGACCAATTAGCGGGTACTGGCCCTGCATATGCCTAAAGGCAGTCAGGCTCTTCTATAGCAGGCCCTTAATATGATCGTTCGACCCTAAACTGTTCAGGCTTCCATGGTAAGGAATAGGTTCCGATCAAACATCTTGAGTCCTAATAGGTCGATGACCTGATCAAATTTAATCGAATGGCATCACAGATGAATGAGCATCTGGCCACACAGTATCGGAACGCAACATCTCAGGAGGTGCTTGGTGCCCAAATGGTGTCCTCTGGCCATTGAATGTTGCAACACTGAACTACGTCAACAAACATCACACCCTCCAATCTCATATTTGTTGGTGCAATCAACCCAAGTTTGATCGGATAGATCATGGGTTTAGATGTGTGTACCAATATGATTAAGTTAGGTTTTCATATTGATTTGATGTGTGTGTTTGAGCCTTACAAGACTTGGTGAATCACACATGAGGATTAATGGAGTGAAGCATCCGAGGGGCAAGAGCCGAGGAAGAGGACTTTAAAGGGTGAGTCGAGGAAGTATACTTCAAAGGCATACGCGAAGGATGTCATGGAGACAAGCCGCGGGCTTGTGTACGCATCCGAGGGACGAGAGCCGAAGGAAGAGACCTTTAAGGGGCAAGCCAAGGAAGTGGACTTCAAGGCATACGCGAATGGTGAACTTCGGAGAGGTTGAGAGTGAACTTGTAAGTAGGGTAGTCGACTAACAAGGGAATCGGTCGACTGGCACTACTGAGAGCATACTATAGTAGTCGACTGGTATGGTAACCAATCGACTGATCTTTCTGTAAGGTCGAACAGCCGGAAGCAGTCAACTGACCTTGGGAGCAGTCGACTGGTCTGTTCGAAATCCAGTCGTTAGACTAGTCGTTGGCTAGACACCAGTTGACTGGCCCTGAGGGCAGTCGACTAGTATCGGGGTTGAGCTGTTTGTTAACAGCTCTCTCCTCTATTTAAGAGAAGACTTTGGGACATGAAGAAGTTACGAATTATGATTGTTAAATCCTCTTCTAAGTGCCCAAAGCTTCCATAGCCTATTGTCTTCCTCATACTCTAAGTCTCATCTTGTAAAAGAGGAAGAGAGTATATTGTGAGGGTTTCTCCACCTTCAAGCTTGGTTGAAAAGGAGAAGAACATAGTGAAGCTTTATTGTGTGGGTGTGGATCCTTAGATTAGTCACCTTAAAGAGGTAGAGACCAAGTAAATCAAGGGAGTTAGCATTGCTTTCATTGTTAATTGATTTTATTTATATTATTTTTGTGTTTTAGCTAACATTCTTGTATACAAAATCAAAGAGAAGCTATTCAACCCCCCCTCTAACCAAACACAAAGATCCTAACAAGTGGTATCAGAGCTCGGTTCGTTTCGGGAGAACTCACCGTCAACCAAAACATCAAAATGACGTTTCAAGAGGGATATAGCACCGCACGACAACCATTCTTCGACGATAATGATTTTGCCTATTGGAAAGGTAGAATGGAGTATTATTTAATGAATCATATTAAAAATTGGTTTAGTGTTGTAGATGGTTTTGAGATGCCAAAGGATGAGAGGGGAGAACCTCTTCCAACCAAGAATTGGATAAAAGAGATTATGAAGAAGGCTCAAGAAAATGTAAAAGTCACAACAACTCTACAATGTGATCTTTCAACGAAGCAATTAAACAAAGTTGGACAATTCAAATCCGCCAAAGAGCTTTGGGAAAAGCTCATTGAGTTGAATGAAAGATCGAACGAATCAAGAAGAGCCAAGAAGGACCTCTTGGTGGCTCAACTTCAATCCTTCACCATGAAGACAAATAAGACCGTGGCGGAGCTTTGGGAAAAGCTCATTGAGTTGAATGAAGGATCGAACGAATCAAGAAGAGCCAAGAAGGACCTCTTGGTGGCTCAACTTCAATCCTTCACCATGAAGACAAATAAGACCGTGAGTCAATTGCATGGAAGATTTAAAGAAATCATCAATGAGCTTCATGTGATAGATGAGAAAATTGAAAATAGGGATCTAGTAAGGTATGTGCTTCAATATTTCCCTAGAACCACTTTATGGGCCTTAATGGTTGATGCTTATAAAGTTTCTAGGGATCTTTCTTTAATTAAGCTTGATGAATTATTTTATGAATTTGAACTTCATGAACAAGCTAATATATCTTCCAAAGAAAAGAGTATAGCTCTTATTGTAGAAAAAGAGAGGAAGAAGAAGAAGGACAAGATGAAGATTGCATACTCATTATCATCGATTTGGAAGAATCAAGCATCTCAATGGATAGTGATCAAGAGGCGTATGTGGTAAGGAAGATGTGGAAAGCATTTTAAAGATTTTCTTCTAACAAATCTCATGGTAGGAAAAATTCAAGAAGTAAACGTAGGGTAAGAAAGATCATATGCTACAATTATCATGAAGAAGGACACATAAGGGATGATTGCCCACTCTTGAAGAAGAAGGAAGAAAAGAAAAAAAAATTGAAGAAAAAGGCAAAAAAGTTCAAAACTTAAAGGTGACATGGGATGATCTTTCTTCATCGGAAGAAGAAGAATAACACGTATCCTATTTTGCTCTAATGGGAATTAAAGATATAGTCTTCACATCATCCAAAGATGAAAAGAGCTTGAGTGAAGATGAAGAAGGGAACTCAAGTGAAGGGGGAGGTCAATCTTCAGATTCGGACGTCTCGGTAAGTGAGGTATTCAATCTACCCACTACCACTCTAGTAAAAATTATTTCTAGCACCAATGATGATTTGTTTAAAGCTAGAATGAAAATCAAATGCTTGAAAAATGAAATTTGTATGCTAAATGAAAAACTTGAATCCATAACACTTAAGGATAATATGCATACTGTTGAGGCAATCTGTGATCCGGAGTGATCATGTGTTTTGATGTTTGGGCAAAGGGTTTAAGTTGGGATTTCTCTTGTGTACTAATATGTGTATGTGAGTGTGCAGGTTGTACAAGTTTACACATATTGACTTGGTTGGACGGCTTTGGTATGGTGAAGGGTTGCATGGAGACAAGCTGGAGGCTTGTGTGCACCCGAGGGACCTGATATAGCAGGGATGATGAGCCGAGGGGCGCAGACTTCGAGGCATACGTGAAGGATGGCATGGAGACAAGCTGGAGGCTTGTGTGCATCCGAGGGACGAGGGCCAAAGATGAAGATGGCGCGAAGGCAATAGTCAAGGCTGCTGGTGAAGAGTTAACTGAGGCAAGGGACAAGAGCCGAGGGAGGAGGACTCCAAGGGCAAGCCGGGAAGTGGACTTCAAAGGGCACACATGAAGGGTGGCATGGAGGCAAGTCGAGGACTTGCGTGCGCATCCGAGGGATGACAGCCGGTGAAAGAGGACTTCAAGAGGCAAGCCAAAGGAGTGGACCTGAAGGCACGCGTGGAGGAGGGTCAAGAGAGTGAGTGGGAGTGCTGTTGTAAGCTGGGCAGTCGACTGGGGGTTGTCCAGTCGACTGCCAAAACTCACAGTAGGTTCTGGACCCTGTACCAGAGTCGACTGGTAAGTCACCAGAATTCGAACGTTGGGGCTGTCAACGGTCGAATCTGAGTGGTGGCAGTCGACTGCCCTGGGACCAGTCGACTGCCAGCAGGTTTTCCAGCCCGAGTTCTATTTAAAGAGGACTCGGTTAGGGCTGGGTTTCTTGACGAATCTTGTCTTGGTTAAAGGCAAGATAGTAGTATTTATGCTCAGAGGTCTGCTTGGTGTTGTGGCGAGGTTTCTCCACCCACAAGGAGCGACGAGGGCTGGCCGGAGGTTATCCGGGGAGTGATCCACCTACGGATTCTTGGATTAGTCACCCGTCCAGGGTGGATACCAAGTAAAATCGATTTGTTAGCGTTGTTTGTTTTGTTTATTATTGTTTCCACTGTGCAACTAACAACGCAGGTACAAGAAAGATCCTAAAATCGCTATTCACCCCCCTCTAGCGGACACAAACGAGCCTACACATACTTCCTTATCTTCTAGTTTAAATGATTCATGTTTAGAAGAGGAAAATAGGGAATTAAGGGAAAAGGTAGATAACCTTAGTAAAGCCCTTAGAAAATTTAAAATTGGCTCTAATACCCTAAACATAACTATTAAGAGTCAAAGAGTAAGTTTCAAGAAAACGAGTTTAGGATATAGTGATTCTAGCAATGAAAAGACCTATCATTGCCTACTTGCTAGAGAACAAGCAAAAACCAAAACCCTAGCTAGAAAATGGATTCCCAAAGAATATTTGGTCAACCCAATTAGGAAACACTTCTATTAGATGCCAAAGTCAATTCTCAAAGGTTAGAGGATTTAGGTTTAGTCAACCATGTTGTTAAAATTTCAAATTTTTGAAATTTGATTGACTTGAGACCTTAAGGAGGAGTACTTAGCCCAAATAGAAATTCATGATAAAATGGATTAAATAGGTATTACCCTTAGTACATCTCATAATGACTTGACTGATGATTGTATTTATGCATGTGAGATGTTAGGATGATACACATAATTCAATTATGCTTATAACATTTTAATGAGTTATTAGATGTATCACTTTAGCAATAATAGACCAACTATGGAGAAAACATATGTTTAATTAATGGACATCTTGCCCACATATCATAATTAGATATTTCAAATGTTTGAAAATAATTCTGTGTTTTATTTGCTATGACATAGATTTGCAAAACACATGAGTTCAAAACTAGGACTTCAAAGGGCGAGCCAAGGAAATGGACTTCAAAAGCATACACGAAGGATGGCATGGAGACAAGCCGCGGGCTTATGTGTGCATCCGAGGGATGAGAGCCGAAGGAAGAGAACTTCATGAGACAAGCCAAGGAAGTGGATTTCAAGGCATACACGAAGGGTGAATTCTGGAGAGGTTAAGAGTGAACTTGTAAGTAGAGCAGTCGACTGACAAGGGAATCAATCGACTGGCACTACTGAGAGCGCATTATAGCAGTCGAGTATGGTAACCAGTCGACTGATCTTTCTATAAGGTCGAACAGCCGGAAGCAGTCGACTGGCCCTGGAAGTAGTCGACTGGTCTGTTCGAAATCCAACCATTAGACTAGTCATTAGCTGGACACCAGTCGACTAGCCCTGAGGGCTAGTCAACTGGTATCGGGACTGAGTTATTTGTTAAGAGCTCTCTCCTCTATTTAAGAGGAGGCTTTGGGACATGAAGAGGTGATGCAGGAGGGGATCCAAAATAATATTTAGATTTATATATTTAAGATTTTTTTAATTTGTTATATATTTTTATTTAATTTGTTCCTAAATCTTAGGAAACCAAGTCTTGTTGGGTTTTTTAATTGGTTATATAATTTTATTTAGTTAGTTCCTAAATCTTAGGAAACTAAGTTTTGTTGGTTAAATTTGTTCCTAAATTTTAGGGGACTAAGTCTGGTTGGTTTAGAGTTTTTTAGGGATATGAGTGCTATATAAACTCATGCTTAGATGATGTTTAGGACAAGTTTTTTAGATTTTGAATCAATTTACTTCGCTTAAGCCACGTTACTGCTATATCTCTATTTTTCTCTTCTCGCTCTTGTTTTTCTCAATAAGGTTTAAGCCCAGTTTTGGCTACTCCTTATCTCGTTATTACTTTCTTATTCTTTTTTCGTAAATCCCTCTAAAACTTCTTGCCCCAGAATAATCTATATTCTGTCCAGCATCAGTTGGTATCAGAGCTCATTAAGATCCAATGGAGGGTCATCGTGGACGTGGTCGTGGTCGCAACAGGCAAGTTCCGACTGAGGAAGCCCAACACCATGATCGTAGTATCTAAGATATAATGATGATTGAGGATTTACAGAAGCAAGTTGCAGAATTAACCCAGCGTTTGGCAGCGCGGGATCTTAAAGGTCGTGGTATCTCTGAAGGTAACTCTGAGTCTCCTTTCGAGAACCCGTTTCATCGCCGTGCTATATATCGAGAACACCATGGTCGAGAGGAATGATTTGGGAACTTTGGTTTCCGAGTGGATCTTCCTGATTTTTTTAGCACATTACAAGAGGAAGGCTTCGTTGATTGGATCAATGAAGTAGAGAGGATTTTTGAATATAAAGAAGTACCTGATCACATCAAAGTAAAGTTGGTCGTTATCAAGTTAAAAGGTCGAGCTTCAGCATGGTGGGAACAACTTCGATGATCACGGGAGAGATAAGGTAAATCCAAAATCACTGATTGGGAAAAAATGAAGAAACTAATGATAACACAATTTCTTCCCTTCGGCTACACCCAAACATTGTATCAATGACTCCATACCTTGAGCAAGGAGCTAGAACCGTTGACGACTATACAGAGGAATTCTATCAGCTTATTGCTCGGAATGATTTGTCCGAGACCAAGGAGCATATGGTAGTGTAATATTTAGGGGGATTACGTCAACCCTTACAAGACACCTTGAGCCTTCACTCACTCTGGACCATTTCGGAGGCCTATCAGCGAGCCTTGACAGTCGAAAAACAACTAAACCGAAGACCGATGACTAGGAGCGATCTAAACAATCAAGTTGTTCGCCCTCAAGAGCTGCGCCCGTCTCAGCAGCCACCACAAGGTAACTCTAAGACCACTATCAAGTGTTTTTGATGTGGTGAACAGGGGCATCAAGCTTCGGAGTGTAAAAGATCCCCAGATCAAAAAAACAAGACTCTGCTAGTTGAGGAAGACATAGAGGATGAACTCGAACAGATTGATGAGCCGATTTACAATGACGATATTGATGACGAGGTTCTTTATGGCGATGGTCATGAGACTCTCGTCGTACGCAAGAGCCTACTGATCCCAAAGGAAGAATCTGAAGATGATGGGCGGAAGAACACATACACCCTCAGCATCAAAGGGAGGAACATCGTATTGGCTCCCCGACGAGAAGGAACCCCTTCAAATTTGGTAATCAATAATTCTACACTACTTTCTATGTCCAAATTTTTGAATGAGATGAAGCACAGAGATGTAGTCTATGCTTTGCTTCCTTTCAAAAGCAATGTTATAGACCCGGACTCGGATCTACCAGCTGAAGTGCAACAACTCCTATCAGACTTCGCTGAGTTGATGGTCGAAGACCTTCCTCCAGGACTTCCCCCTATGAGAGATATTCAGCACCAGATTGATCTCGTCCCGGGGTCAAGCTTGCCTAACCGACCGACATACCGTCTTAACCCTAAGGATGTCGAAGAGCTACAACGACAAGTTATGGAGCTATTGAGACAAAGCTATATTCGTGAGAGTATGAGCCCCTGTGCAGTCCCTGCCCTACTTGTACCAAAGAAAGATCGTTCATGGCGCATGTGTGTTGATAGCCGAGCTATCAACAAAATCACAGTGAAGAGTGGATACCACCAGATTCGAATCAAGCCAGGAGATGAATGGAAGACAACCTTCAAGACACAACATGGGTTGTACGAGTGGATGGTCATGCCTTTTGGACTGTCCCATGCCCCCAGCACATTCATGAGATTCATGCATCAGGTCTTGCGGCCTTTCCTGGGAAGATTCGTAGTTATATACTTTGATGACATCCTTATTTATAGTCCAACGAGGGCTTTACACCTTGATCACCTCCGAACTGTTTCTGAGAAGCTAAAGGAGGAATCCTTGTTCGTCAACAAAAGGAAGTGTTCTTTTTTCACGACTACAGTTTTTTTTCTTGGATTTATAATTTCTACTGAGGGTGTTCGTGTAGATCCATCAAAGATAGAGGCAATATTAGAGTGGCACAGCCAAAAACCATTCATGATGTCCGAAGTTTCCATGGATTGACCTCTTTCTATCGCCGGTTCATTCAAAACTTTAGTACCTTAATTGCTCCTATAACTGAGTGCCTCAAGGAGCGCGAGTTCAAGTGGAGTGAAGCAGCTATGAGTAGTTTTCAGTTGGTGAAACAAAAGATGGCCGAAGCACCTGTTCTAGCACTTCCAGATTTCGACAAACTGTTCGAAGTAAACTGTGACGCATCTAGCATTGACATTGGTAGTGTTTTAAGTTAATCAAGACGCCCTATTGCCTTCTTCAGTGAGAAACTATCTGGTGCCAAGAAAAATTATTCTACCTATGACCTGGAATTCTATGCTATTGTGCACTCCTTAAAGCATTGGCGCCATTATCTCGTGCAGAAGGAATTTATCTTATTCACAGATCATGAGGCTTTGAAGTACATCAACGGTCAACATAAGTTGAGTAGTCGACACGCTAAGTGGGTAAATTACTTGCAGGAGTTCACCTTTACACTGAAGCATCAATCAGGGAGATGCCGAACTCGAGGACGAGTTCTCTTCAACTCCGGGAGACTGATGCAGGAGGGGATTCAAAATAATATTCAGATTTATATATTTAGGGTTTTTTTAATTGGTTATATATTTTTATTTAGTTTGTTCCTAAATCTAAGGAAACCAAGTCTTGTTGGGTTTTTTAATTGGTTATATAATTTTGTTTAGTTAGTTCCTAAATCTTAGGAAACTAAGTATTGTTGGTTAAATTTGTTCCTAAATTTTAGGGGACTAAGTCTGGTTGGTTTAGAGTTTTTTTAGGGATATGAGTGCTATATAAACTCATGCTTAGATGATGTTTAGGATAAGTTTTTTAGATATTGAATCAATTTGCTTCGCTTAAGCCACGTTACGGCTATATCTCTATTTTTCTATTCTCGCTCTTGTTTTTCTCAATAAGGTTTAAGCCCAGTTTTGGCTACTCCTTATCTCGTTATTACTTTCTTATTCTTTTTTCGTAAATCCCTCTGAAACTTCTCGCCCCAGAATAATCTATATTCTGTCCGGCGTCAAGAGGTTACGAATTGTGATTGTTAAATACTCTTCTAAGTGCCCAAAGCTTCCATAGCCTATTCTCTTCCTTGTTAGGATGTTACCGTTTGCTAGAGGGGTGTGAATCGCTTTCTTTCGATCTTTCTTCCTACAAATGTTAGTGCGCAAGCGGAATAATAAAAACTAAAACTAACAAACGCGAAAAACACACCGATTTACATGGTTCGAAGATGAAACTCCTACTCCACGGCTGTCTATAAGGTGGACGATCCCGATCCTTCGGTGGATAATTCTCCGGAACACCTTCAGCTAGCTCTTGTCGCTCCTTGTGGGTGGAGAAACCTTGCCACAACCTTGGACAATCCCTGAGAAATACTAGGCTACTAACAAGCTCTAACCAAGCTAGTTTCGTCAAGAAGAAACAGCCATAAACGAGCTCCCTTAAATATAACTCGAGGTTGATATTGTTAAATCCGACACTTTTACCTCGCTCTGGAAAATTCTTCGGGAAAATTCCTAGAGTTCTGGGGATTCAAATGGAATTAAACTAAATATTTTGAGGTCTAAAGGACTTAAAACTTCTAATCAGGAGTCTGGAAACAACAGAGCAGAATTTAGAGGGGTTAAGTGCTAAAAACTTGAAACTAGCGGCTGTGAGGGACTCAGTTGGAATTAGGTTGGAAGCAGGGACTTAAATGCATATGTGCACACATTAAAGCTGCCCTAGACTTCTTCTCCTTCGCTCGCGTGACCTAGCAGCAACCAAACTCCCCGATTCCTCCTCTTCATTCGCCCGCAGCAGCGCCCGACCTCTCTTCCGTTGTCCTTCGCAAACCCCAACTTCGTCGAGCTAATCTCCCTCCCGATCCCCCTCTTCTTCTTCCATTCTTTAGTGAGCCCTAATCGCAGAGAAATCCTATCCGCCGGCCACTGGAATCATCTCCTCGCTCAGGAATCGGTGGAATTGGAAATAAGAGTGGGTGCTCGAGATCTGAGGTAAGCCAAATCCATCTATTCTTGATTCGTTTCCTGGGATTGATATGATAGGACGTTTTTGATATCATTGATATTCGATTAGGGATCACTCTGGTGCTCCCCAGCTGAGATTGGGATCCCGACCCTCTTGGAGCAGATCTAGGGTTCATAGGGGGAGGAGATTGCTGGGAAGAGGGCACTCACCTATTGTGTAGCTAATCGCGCTAGGTTTGGGTAGGGGAGACTCATCGGCACCTAGGTGAGGACTTCTAAACCATTTCCTAAAGAAATGTTCCGGGATAAGTGATAGTTTTGATCTATTGTGGATGTAAATTGGATCTCGAATCTATTAGCATCTCCCTGTACAGATTCTGGTGTTTGGAACATTTCTGCTTGGAGCTGGGAAAGGAATTGCCTTGGATATTCTGGGATTTGAGGTAAGGAGTTGATGTGTTTAGTTTGTGATAAATTCTGAATTAGATGTAGGAGAATTACTCCCAATTTGGATTTGGGATATATTGGATTAGCCAATTGAGCAAACTGATGGTTAAGTAAGTTTGGATTTATAAGGTGATTAATATGAGTTAATTTCCTGGAAGAGGAAACTATGGGTTAAATGTGGACTAAACCTAAATTAGAAAACCTAATCCTAAATAAATGAGGATTAATCATTTAATTAAGTTAATTAAATGAAATACGAGGATTAGATTAACCCTAATACGATTTAGGGACTTGTTAGCTAGCTACTATTTTTGTAATAGTTATTTAAATGTGCCCTTTGATACAGGGACTTGACTTGGATTGACCGTTGCGGATTATTGGCGGTGGTTCTTTTCTTTTGTGATACGGACTTCTACTCTTGGAGGCGGGTACTTCTTGCTTGTATCTGTAGATCCACTTTATCATTATGCATGACTAGTTGTTATTTATGCAGTAGGCTGATATTGACCTTTATCTGCTACCGTTTTGTTATCCTGCTTGATACTTATGCTTGACCTTGGATATGATCTAAATTTCCTTCTATACAGTCTCATTTATTTGTTATCTGATTCTGTATAGCATTGGTATGAGCATGAGTATGTGGATAGAGAATAGCATACCATTGTGTGGTTGCATTGATTGATTCTAGTCATACTTGCACGTGTGTCTGGATATAGGATTGATTGGGTTATGATGCATATATACGACCTGTGCATGATAGGTTGAGTGATGTGTCGATGACCTGGTAGGGGTTGCATGTGTTAGTCATGCACCATACCTACACTGTTGCATGTCGGCGATCAGCGACTCCCTTGTGGTTGAGTCTATCGTCTTCCAGCACATGATATGCACACACGACCACTCATGTGTTAGTGGATACCGATGGGTGTGTGCATTGGCTTTGTACTGCTCCGCTCGTCTGCTCATGGGTAGTAGTTTCGGAGCGTGGTAGCAAACAGGGATCACTTCTCTTCCCATAGACCAGAGAAGATGAGAGAAATATCTCCCCCATATATATATGGGGCGGAGCGATAGCTCCACCAGCATCCTGTTCACTCGGTCACTCAGGAGCAGTGATGGCAGAGTGCGGATAGTGTCACAGCTCTACCCACTCGGTCAACACAGTATCGCCTGTCTCGGTGGCTTGACTGGCGTTAGGGGGTAACCATGACATTGCATCATGTGCATATGATGCATTTGTGCATTGATTGTGTTTGCTGCATTTACTTGTTGTACTTGTTGGACATGCACATACAGGATGTACTTTTGGTATGGTTTGTTGACCCTGCACTTGCTCGTATGGTATGAGTCCTATTATGATAATGATAGACTGATTTATGGTATGTACAATCCTTTATTATTTTAGTTATGCATACTTTTGATATTATTATGGAGATTGTATTCTGTTGTTTCTGTATAACTGATTTAGCTATTTTTCTGCCATGCATATCTTTCTATATACCCGCAGAGTCCACTTGGACTCACCACCCGTCATAATATTTTTGTTTTCAGGTTAATAGCTCACCGGAGGAGCCCAGTTGCCGGTCCTGGTCCCTACGACTCCATTATTGGGTGCTTCCGCGTTTGTTTCCTTTTTGATAGCATTCTTTATGTGTAGTATTCGTTTTTTATATACCGTGGGCTTGTATTGGATTTATTTCTTGCGGTGTTGTATTTTTGAGTCCTTTGTTGGATTTTGTGTTTGTGGATTTGCTACGTGCCTCCCCTGGGGGCAGCTCAGGTGAGTTCTATGTTTCAGTATCGTGGTGTTTCATTATCTTATGCTTTATATATACCTGCTTCGTGGCCTGAGGTTATTTTATATCTGCGTGTGTCTGTGTGTATGTGAAAATTGTCCGTCGAACAGGGGAGATGCTGTCCAATTTTATATTGGATCAATAACTCCAATGGTCTCAGGGCGTGATAGATATGACCGTTACCAGTCGACTGGTCGAATTCGAATGACAGTTCAAATTCCGGTCACCATCAGTCGACTGGTCTTAGACCAGATGACTGATCTTTCTGTGGACCCTATCAGTCGACTGGTCCTTCACCAGTCGACTGGTCCACTTCCTAACTCTAGGGTTACCCTTCCCGAGTACATTTCTCTCAGCACTCAAACTCTCACGACTTAGCCCCCCCGAGTACAATTCCGTCAGCACTCGAAACCTCACGACCTGGTTGACTCTTCATCCAGCAGCCTCGATCTGTTGCTTTCAAGCCCTCTTTGACTTTGGCTCCCATCCCTCAGATGTACACATAAGCCCTCAGCTTGCCTCCATGCCATCCTTCACGCATGCCTCGAAGTCCGCTTCCCTCAGCTCATTGTTCCTGCTCCAGTAGCCTCGACCTGTTGCCTTCAAGCCCTCTTCGACTTTGTCCCTCGTCCCTCAGATGCGCACACAAGCCCTCGGCTTGCCTCCATGTCATCCTTCACGTACGCCTCGAAGTTCGCTTCCCTCGGCTCATCGTCCCTGCTTTGTACATGGTCCCTTGGATGCGCACACAAGCCCATGGCTTGCCTCCATGCCACCCTTCACCGTACCCAAAGACGTCCAACCAAGTCTATGTGTATCCTGCAAACCTGCACACTCACAATCATATATTAGATCAACATGAAACCCTAACTTAATCATATTGACACACACATCAAAACCCATGATCCTCCCGATCATACTTGGGCCGATTGCCCTAACAATCTTCCCCTTTTTGATGTATGACAATATGTTTAAGTTAGGTGCAAAAACAGCAATAACAATTGAAAATTAAAGACATAGCACATTAAGAGACATAAACATGCCCTCTCACTTAATATATGCCCTCCACGTAATTTTCAATTTTCCTTAACACCAAGTTGAGTTAAACACTAACCCAAGTTATGGTAAAACCTAACATAACACCACAAGTTCTCCCCCTTTAACACCATCAAAAAGATTACCCCAAGCAATCCTAACCCTAGGGTCAATGAGAACACTTTTCCATTTCTGAAAAACCCCTAGAAATCAGACCACAGCAGAACTAGTCGACTGCCCCTGCATCAGTCGACGGGTCCCTGCAATTCACAAACCCACAGAAAGATTAGTCGACTACCCCAAGGGCAGTCGACTGATACACTCCAAACTGAATTTCTTAGCCGAAATTTAGAAACCCCTAGAAAATTTCACAAAATTCGAAAAATTCTAAAATTTTGCAAGTATATTTCTTAAGATATAATCTAACCCAAAAAAAATATAGTTTCGTGAAAAATACCAAATATGCTTGACTTTAATAAAAACTCAAATTCTTTGAAAATGCTTCATTTTGTATCAACTTTCTATTCTAAATTTGAGCCTATATGTTTGCCAAGCCTATCCTATACCATTTAAAACATAAAATTGTTTTCAAATCTCCCCCTTCTTTTCATATAATTTTCCAAGATAAAACACATGATGAAACCTCCCCCGTTTCATCCCTTAACTCTAGACATATACATGTATATGAAAATTTCCTTATGCCCATAATAGCAAGATAGAAACCTTCCATATGAGCAACATCAAGTCATGAATTGAAAACTCATATAAGCAATATGAAAACATAAATAGAAGTGTCATATAAAGCCATACTAAAAGATAAATAATGTCACAAAAGTCATAGCCCCGAAGTTTTCAAATATTATAATACCCAATTAAGTGTTTGAGAGATAAAATATAAAAACCCAAGCTACACACTCTCAACACTAGCACCACCAAATCAATCTGCACTACATGTCATCGTCTGGAGGAGGAGGGGCCTGATACATGAGGTTCCAGTGCTGCAGCATCTCATACATCTCATCTTGGCGTTGTTGGAACCTCTGAAACTACTCTGTAAGCCCGTGCACCTCCCCCTGAGTATCAACATGCCGCTGCTGAAACGTCTGAAAGTCCTCCCTAAGACCATGTACCTCTGACCGTAGTAGGGAGAACTGCTCTTGTGTAACCCCAGCAGTAGCAGCAGCAGGAGCAACCTCCTCCTCATCGTCTGAACTGGAGGAACCAGGACGACGTCTCCAGACCATCACCCCCTGCTGGCACTCAATCTCCGCCAAGGACAGCTGTCGTGAACCGATCTGATCGTAGTCCTTGGACAGACGATGCACCTGACCTCTAGTAGTGCAAATACCTCTAGACTCAAAGAATTCGGTCAAAACATAACCGAAAGGCATGTAGATCTTCGTATTGATACTATGCGAAAAATGGACAATGGATGCAAATACATGCATGGTGATATCAATATCTAAACTCCTCTCTAATACATACATACATCATTACCAAGTGAGGTAGTCGAATATTCGACCTTCCCTTGGTGACAATAGGTAAAATGCAATCCAAGACAATTTTGTACAATACTTTGCTGACTGGAGTCATGCACTTAGCTTCGAAGATACGATCTAGAAGAGGGCGAGGATTATTGAAATAATAACGATGAACTTGATCAACAGTGACATTTGGCAAGGTCAAAGACTCAATGACTTTAGGAAAACATGTAAAGGGCTTATTGGAGACCCTACACCCTAAAAATGACCCTAATACTGCAGGTGTAAAGGGAATGGTAACTCCTGCTACCATGGACTCATACATCCCATCATCGGGACTAATGCATGTGAGATTAACATAAAATTCTTTGCACAGATCAATGTTAACATAGTGCTGACAATAAACTAGCTGCTCTAACCCAAAATGGGTGATCATCTCAACAATGTGAGGGGTTTTTCTTGGAAATATGACCGGTTAAGATACCTACAGTTCATTGATACAAAGTCAGTACTGGCAAATCTCCGCCGACATTCCTCGGAACAGAATCGAGGTGCCTCCGGATCTGCAGGACGCTGTTAGGATGGTCCCTCACCCATCCTTCTCTTTTGTACAACTTTAAGATGCAATTTACCCATGCATGTATCAAAAATTACCCCATAAAGAAGGAAAACAAGGAAAAACCATGCAAAAAGGAATACGTTAGTCATGAATCATGAACTAAACATGAAAAATAAACCACACAAGTCGTTACTATTCTCCCACACATTGCATGATGAATGTTGATGAAGATTGACTCAAGGAAGATGCTCTTCTTGCCCTAGACCTAGATCTGAGTTGGAGGAAGACTAGGAATGTGATTTTCGGACCTTGGGAAGGCTTGGAGTAGTAGGGGAGGTTGAGGGAGGAGGGAAATCATAGGGGTGTCACTGAAACCCTAGGTTCGGCCATGCCCCGCGCGGTTGTTCCTTTTAAATTTATCATAGATCAGTCGACTGCCCCTGGGTCAGTCGACTGATAAACCATATAGAAAGATCAGTCGACTGATTGGGGGTCAGTCGACTAATGCCTTAGAAAGCCTAGTTTCTGAATTGAACTGGACCAGTCGACTGATTCTGAATTAGTCGACTGGTACCCTAATTCTAATTTTTCTGTCCTAATTTCAGATATGCATAATTAATTCTTTAAATCTCCAAAAAAATCTGAAAGTTTGTGGAGAGATTTGTAACACCTATGTCTATTTGGGAAAAATATGTTTACAAGTAAATCTATTGTCAATCCCAAGTTTGACATGAAATTCAAAATCATCTAATTTGTTCAATTCATCCTTGGCCTAAAGTCCTAGTTTCGATATCTTCTTAATGTGTCTTCTCATCCTCAATCGCAATGCACCCCTATTTATATGACATCTACACATTGAAAACTAATTTCCATGCAATATAGTCTCATTTTCATCTTTTCATCCATAAACCTCCCTCTTGATGTGCCAACTCCCTAGGATTAAGACTCAAGTGAATCTTCCAAATCCTTTGGCACATTTTCCAGTCGATCTAGTCTTCTTGGAGAAATCCTCCTGAGATCCATTGGCCATGGATCTCATCTTGACTCCTAGAGCTCTCCCTTGAGCTCTTACCCTTAGTCACCTCCCTAGGTGACTCATTTATAATGGCAATGCCACACATATGTACCTCTGGTACTTCTTGACCTACAACCCTTGCTTCCTTAACTTTCCACACCTTGACCTTGGATAAAGTCTTCTTCTCTCCTTTAAATGGCTTCCCCTTGCCATTTTTGGTCTTTCTCTTGCTATAATCATATGGTATCCTTGTATATGATTTCTCAATAGCATTTGATCTAATAGGTCAATATCCTAGACCCGTTCTACCATCGTCGGGGTTTTGACTCCTTGACACCATGTCTAACCCCCTAGATCTACTAGTGAGTCTATCTAGGGTTTTCTTTAATTTATCAAGCCTTGCCCTCAAGTCTTATTTTTTTCCTTTCTAGGTTCTTCACCTTAGTATCACCATGTCCACTTTGGACATTTTTAGATCTACCAATTTGCTTAGGCATATATCTTCCCTTCTTTGGATTAATGTCTTGGTCCTTAGATTTAAAAATCCTAGGTTTATCATGGTACATACATTCCTTAGGGTTTTGAAATACGCCATTAATCCTATTTTTATCATGATATCTAAAACTAAAATTATGCATAGGCAAATAATTTTCATTACTTCTAGCATTCATAGAGGAGTTTGAAAAATACTTAAAGTTAGGGATTACCCCCCCCCCTTATCCTTGTAGCTCCCCCTTAATATAAGCTTTCCTTCCTTTCTTTCTTCTCCCACTTCCTCAAATGCTCCAATTTCTTAACTTCTCCTTTCCTTGGGCATTTGGTATGGTAATGTCCTAGCTCACCACATGTATAACACCGAATGTGCCTTTTCTCCTTCTTTTCCCTACAACCCATATTAGATTTTAAATGAATTGACTTGAGTTTAGGGTTTACCTCCTTTTTACCTAATGGACACTTGTCCTTGTAGTGCCCCTTCTTGTTGCATCCAAAGCAAATGATGTGGTCTTTTGACTTTGCTTTGGTGGAGGTGGACACTCTTCTTGCTCCGGTATTGAGGGTGGTCTCTCCTCCCCCTCAATCCTTGAGGTGGAGACCTTTTCTTCTTCCCTTGATGAAGTGGACGATCTTTCACTCTCTTGTGCCACTTCACTTGAAGAGATGGATGCCTCTTTTTCTTTTTCCTCTTTCTCCTCTTCTTCGGATGTTGACCTTCTTTCTTCATTCGATTGGTCCTTCTCCTCTTCTTGGACCATTGAACTCATTTCCTCGATCTCTTCCACTAATTGAGCTTGTGTAGGGTTTTCATGAAATGCTACCATCTTGTTCCATAACTCATGTGCACTTTTGTATTCACGTACACCACTAATTATTTCATTAGGCAAAACATTAAGTAAAATTGAGATTACCGTTTCGTTTGCCTTTGATTGTGCTTGTTGCTCCTTATTTCAATATCTTGGCCGGAGCTTTTTCCCGTGCTTATCCTTTGGAACTTCAAATGGTTCTTCAAGCGCATTCATGTAGTTCCAATCCATGCCGAACCAAGTCTTTGTCCGCAACCTCCAATAGTCGAAATCCTCGTGATCATAGGGAGGTGGAACATTGATGTCATCACCCAACTTTTCTTCAATCGTCATCTCCTCTAGCTTTTTGCTCTCTCGGCGGTTAGTCTGTAGATAAGCGAACCTTCGCTCTGATACCACTTGTCAGGATGTTACCGTTTGCTAGAGGGGGGTGAATAGCTTTCTTTCAATCTTTCTTCCTACAAATGTTAGTCCGCAAGTGGAATAATAAAAACTAAAACTAACAAACACGAAGAACACATCGATTTACATGGTTTGAAGATGAAACTCCTACTCCACGGCTATCCGTAAGGTAAACGATCTCGATCCTTTGGTGGATGATTCCCCGGAACACCTTCGTCTAGCTCTTGTCACTCCTTGTGGGTGGAGAAGTCTCGCCACAACCTTGAACAATCCCTGAGCAATACTAGGCTACTAACAAG
Organism: Boesenbergia rotunda; assembly: GCA_024364735.1. NCBI lineage: Eukaryota > Viridiplantae > Streptophyta > Magnoliopsida > Zingiberales > Zingiberaceae > Boesenbergia > Boesenbergia rotunda. Next base: position 344,239 of record JAGFNQ010002708.1, read on the forward strand.
CCTAACCAAGCTCGTTTCGCCAAGAAGAAACAGCCATAAACGAACTCCCTTAAATAGAGCTCGAGGCTGATATGACCGTTACCAGTCGACTGGTCGAATTCGAATGACAATTCAAATTCCGGTCACCATCAGTCGACTGGTCCTGGACTAGTCAATTGATCTTTCTGTGGACCCTATCAGTCGACTGGTCCTTCACCAGTCGACTGGTCCACTTCCTAAGTCTAGGGTTACCCTTCCTGAGTACATTTCTCTCAGCACTCGAACCCTCACGACTTAGCCCCCCCCCAGTACAATTCCCTCAACACTCGAAATCTCACGACCTAGCTGACTCTTTGATAAGTGTCATTTTATTGATCATGTTATATGTTTAAATCTGTGTTTGACTCATATTTTACTTGTGAAATTGTGGATTCACCCTAGGTTTTAGGATTTATACCCTTTTTGGACCTAATTGTAAATCTTGTTATATTTGAGTTGTTTTGTCACTAAATTTTTGATCTACTTTTGTAGGCTTGGAAGGATCATGGACCTAGGTAATGTTGGGTCAAAGTTGAGTCAAAGTGGACTGGATCAAGTAATCAAGTCCGATTCATTTGGACCGTCCGATGAAGAACGGTTAGATCTAGACCATCTGAAACTTTTGATCAATCCGAGCTGGGGTTAAGGATAATCAAGCGATCAGATAAGATCTGAGAGTTTCAGCCCAATCGGAGATCATCTAGCCGTTGGATCACGATCAGAGTGATCTAGACCATTCATTTCAAACATCAGCTGATCTGACCATCCGCTATAGATCTGGCAGATTCGAGCTACCACGAGGATGATCTTGACCTCTGATCAAGATCTGGAAATTTTGAATCAAATAGGACGAGGATCCACCGTTGGATGAAGCGGGATTAATCTCAGCCGTCCAAATTAAATGGTTTAAGTTTAAATTGAAATTCCCTCTTCAGATCTGAGATGTCGCGTCTTCGCCGCAGCTCGGTTTTTCTTCGTTTCTTCAGCGTTCTTCAGCGAGTTCTTGATCTGGAGGCGTGACCACTTCAACTCGAGCTCATCCTTGAGTGACAGCAAGGATTCGGATTGAAGATTAGCTTAATTTCATTTCTTAGCTGCAATTTCATTTCTGTCATTTCGTTTCTGTAATTTGTATCAGATGAATCATTTCCTTGTATGGATCATTTCATTCTCAATTCGAGGCTAATCCTTGAGTGACAGCAAGGGTTCGTGAGCTGAGATGAGAGATCGAGGCTTAGTTTTAAATGCATTTCTTTTGTTTAGCTATAATTTCAATCACTGCTTTTATTTCTGTTTCTGTTCGTATCAGTACCTGTCAAGTTCCTTATCTGAATTGTTCTGTCTTCGATTAGGTTTAAATTTTGCAAATAGTTAGCTAGAGAATTCGATCTGTGAACAATTGAATTCGATTTCCATTTACTTCCTGTTGTTCTGTTTGCGTATCAAGCTACTACTGCACATCAGCTCTGTTTTCTGCATTCCTTTTATTGTTCCTGAACTTTGTATCAGAGATTTCATCTCTTGATTTGTTTTCGCAATTGTTAACTTGAAATTCAGCATCTTAAGTAGTTATTGGCAGTGAACAATTGTACTCAGTTGATCAGATTTAAACCTAGTTGCGATTCTGAATCGATTTGGACTAAACTGTTGCGTATCAGTTTTCTAAAACTGATCTTGCGTATCAGTCTTTGCTAGGGCTCTGAATTTTGTATCCCATAAGTCTTAGAGTCTCTTCTGAAGTTCCATGGTAGCTGGTTCCATTTGTATAGCACTTCCTTTCAATTTCTGCTTCAAGTTTCAGCAGCGTATCAAATTTCAGAGTTCTGCGGTTTGATTCTAATTTCTGCAATTTCAGTCATGTGTTTCTAAATTTTGGTGTCAAGAAATCAGTAGCTCTTCTTGATTGCATCTGAACCTTAGATTAGTAATTTGAGATCAGTTTATCCTCGTTTGTTTCCAGCATTCAGTTTGATACAAGCATGCATGCATTTCGAGTTATTAAGCTTAGCATTTCATTTTCTGCAATAGTTTGATTCAGAATTTTGAATTCAATCTGTTTGTTCCAAATTCGATTGTTACATCAGTAGTTTCACAGTAGTGTAGTGCTGCTCTATTTGTACCAAGTTGCCATTCAATACTACATGAAGATTTAGTTTCCGGCACAAGGTGTTCCTTTACTTGGTATCAAGCTTAGTGTTTGAATTTTTGCATTCCAATTCTGCAATCAGCTCTTTCTTATACTGCTGCAGTTAATTTCGAATTTGAATTCTCCCTTCCTGCACTTTGTTTCATTAACAGCATTGTCTTCCAAATGATGTATCAAGTTTTCTAGGTTGTTTTACATCATTTCTAGGTTGTTTTACATCATGTATCAAGTTTTCATGTCTTTCTAGTGCCTTTCCTTGTCTATTCGAATCCAAACCCCAAATCTTATTTGAAACCCCAAAAACATTGACGACACATAAACGCAAGCTCGAATCACACAACTTAAACTAGCCCTTGGAAAAATACGACCTGTGGCCCCTTTACTACCTTTTCTTCTTTGATTAAAAAGGGTTTCAGCACTTTATAAATTCTAAATTCTGATGGATCCACATTCGTGACAACTTTAATTAGCTAAATTGGGTCCATCAAATTTTTGGCGCCGTTGCCGGGGAACAACTAGTTGATTGTTTGATTTTTGCTTGTATGCTTTTGGACATATCATTGGTTCTATTTTATTTTGCTTTATCTTTGTATACGGTTGCTGCCATTTTTTCTTGTTTGTTTTGTGACAGGGATGCAAAATCAAAATGTGGTCACCAGAGGACTGTAAAGAGATCACAAGTGCACTGTCAGAGTTAAAATTTTGGTTGAATCATTTGAATCAACAAATAACCAACATGCCTTCATCTACTTACCAGCCACCATTACAACAATTCGATCAACCACAACAATTCCAACAATTTCAGCCGGATTTTCAGCCAAGTCTATCAAATTTCCAGAATTTTCAGAATGGGCAGCCACTATTGCAAAATTTTCAGCCCAATCAACCAAATTTTCAGCAAGAGTTTCAGCCCCAGTTTCAGCAATTTCAGCCTTCTAATCCGAATTTCCAGCCTACATTTCAGCAATTTGAACCTCAATTCCAGCCATATCAACAGGGGCAGCAAGTGTGTCAAACATTTCAGCAAGATCCGCCTCAAAACCAGCCATTTTATCAGCCCACACAGCCCTTGAATCAAAATTTTCAGCCTTACAATCAAGGGTTTCAAAATCAGAATTTTCAGCCCTTGCCACAGAATTTTCCACACCAAAATCAGAACTTTCAAGGCTACAACTCCCAGCAAAGTTTCCAAGAATATCAGCCCTTTAATCAACCTCAACAGCCATGTTTTCAACCAAATCAGCAAGCTCAAAATTTTCAGCCTACTTCATCCTTTCAAAATCAGTCAAGGAGCTATGCTAACCAAGGAGGCTTTGAGAGTCTTAATGAGAATGAGGCACAACAACAAAGAATAGAGGAGATTTATCAACAAGTTGTACAATATCATCAAAAGCAGCAAAGGCTTCAAGACATCGAAAGAGGCGTTGGACAAATTTCTAGTCAAATGAATCAAATGCCAGTTCAAGGTGACTCTAGTGCAGGGCCAAATCTTTCTTTAATGGATCTTGCAATTTTAGAAGAAGAAGAAGAAGAATACATTAAAGTCTGGGCACCTACAGCATGCATTCCTCCGGAGACTCCTATTCAAAATCCAATTCCCAATTTTTCGGCTCCAGAAGAAGAAACTGAAGCTCCACAAGACCATTCTAGACTTTTATTTTCTGATGATAGTGTTGTTAGTGGTCCTAATTTTTCTAATGTTGTTGTTGCAGATATTGTAGAAGAAGCATGCAGAGGAGATGATTCCATAGGTGTAGGGGATTGCACTAAGCCCCAGGGACCACCACAAGATTTAGAGAATGAACCAGAAAGTGTAGGGACTTGCATGGTGGAAGCAAGCACCCAAGGATCACCAGTTGATTGTCCACCAGAGCCTGAGGCTGAAGAGGAGCATGTACTTGACCAGGAGGAGGCCACAGATACATCTACTATTATAGAACCTCCAGGTATTATCCAGCACGCTCAGGTAAGTATTTCTCCTCTTTGTTCAGAAAAATGCAGCGAGGTACCTAGTACTGATTTATTGATTCTGATGAATTTATTGATATACCTTGTGTAGAATTGTTTGTGAAAATCCAATAGAGGTACCAAACATTGATTTCATTGATCGTACTGCATTACTTGATACATCTCTTGTAGATATGGGTTGCGAACAAATTTTAGAGGAACCTATAATTGATGTTGTTTTTATGATGATATTCTTGATACAATTATGCTGATAGTGAAAAATTTTTAAAAGAGCCGAAATTGAAGTTGTTTATTGTGATGAATCTCTTGCTATTTCTTATGCTGAAATTGAGTGTGAAATACTTTTGGAGGTACCTGAGATTGATTTGTTTGGCTGTGAAACTTTCTTGATATACCTTTGATGGATTTAGTGTGAAAAATTTTTAGAAGAACCTGAATTGAAGTTGTTTATTGTGAAGAATCTTTGGCTATCTCTTATGCTGAAATTAATGTGAAAAACTTCTAGAGGTACCTGAGATTGATTTTATGGATGTGGAACTTTTCTGATATACCTCATGTAGAATATGCTTGTGAAAAATTTATTGAGGTACCCAAAATTGACTTTATTGGATGCGATGCATTTTTAGATACATTTATGTAGAGATTGATGATATTGCATTTTTATCTTACCCTGCACGCTTGAGGAGGTTTTACATGGTTTTGTAGGGTCCAGAGATTTCTGGAATGGGTACTCATCTAGACAGTCTCCAACCACCTGGAAGATTTTTCAGAAAGAATAAAGAGGGAGGAGATGAACTTGCTTTAACTTATACACTCTACCTCAGAAGTGGCTATTGTATTTAAATCACCTTCGGCCACCTGGACATTTTATTGTGAAGAATAAGTGTGGGGGAGTGATGCAAAATAAAATTGAGCAAATGAAGGAAATTGTTTTAGCTACTCCTACTCCTCCCTACCACGATGGAGATTATTCCTTGATAGACTCCGACCGCCTGAAATAAAAGGGAGTTTACTTTTTCTTGCATTTTCTTTCATTGCTATTTTCCACTTTATGCTTGCTAGAAGTAGAATTTTCTTTTGAAATAAATTCTTGCTAATAAATGCTGAATAGAGTAGAATTAATAAATAGGCATTATAAATGCCATTTTATGTCTTTTGACACTTTTCTTGATTATAGGAATAAATGTATCCCTTTAGGTTATTTTCATAGCATTTTAGAGTCTTTTGAAAACAAATTAAATTTGGTTGTTAAAACTTAGGGTTTAAGCTCATGGATTAAATCTTGGATGCTTGAGTACTACTTGGCCATGGATTCTTGATTGAGGACTTGAGATGAATTATTTTACCTAGTGAGGTTAGCCTTATTTTTGTGAACATACATGTGATTGTACTCTAGAACTTGCTTAGGTTCTTTCAAAGTCATATTTCAATGTTAGATCACTTCTATAGAGGCTAATAAATTTGTTTACCCATGTCAATTTTTGGCAAAATCATGTTCATCTATTTTCTTTCCTTATTTCCTATTCCTAACCATGCTTTCTAGGGACTTATTTGTTTGGAGATGTTCTTTGATGTTATTTTGCCCGAGACGGACAAAAGATTAAGTGTGGGGGAGTGGATAGTGTGATGGAAACATTTGAAAAAAAAAAATTCATTTCATTGTTGAGTTGAAGCCAAAAATTGCCAATTGGAGTGGAGTTTGGTATCAAGATAAATGGGGATTCAGTTGTGAATTGGAGGTGAATTGGATCTAAGGAATCTCAATTAGAAGGAAATGGCACACGAAAAAAAAAACAACAGGAAAAAGAAAACAGAAAAAAAAAGTGTGCCATGGAAAAGTTTGAAAGCAATGAAGTTTGTAGCACTTGGGAAGTAGGAATTATGGAAGCTTAAATTGGAAACACTTTGCTGAAGTTTGGATTGAAGTTGTAAAGTTTGAATTGAGCAGAAATATGTGCAAAAATCTGAACCAAAGTGGAACAAGTGAAGAAGAAGGAAGAAAATCTGTGCCTAGGGAAGTTTTGTATCAATTTGCAATTGAAAGTGGGTTTCTTAGGCTGTGAATCAAGGAATTATGTCATAGATGTATCAAAAGTGAGGAGAACATTAGCTGATGGACAGAATTGAAAGAAATATAGCTGCTGAGATTTCAGATCAGATTTTAAAAAAAAAATTATGAAAAAGAGGAAGAGCTGGAAATTAAAGGGAAATACATTGAATCTTTTTAGCTAATCGATTGGGATACAAGCTGACATCAATCAGTTTGTTGGAACTTCATTCGGTATAGATTTTGGAGTTGCAAAACTGTGAAGAGCTAGGAAAAAACTGATTGAATGCAGAAATAAAGTAAATGCAGAGTAAAGTTGGCAAGTAATAATCCAAGCAAAGCTCACGGCATTGTAGGATTGGAAATAATTGGAGATGAATTTGGAGAACTAAGTACTTCAGCACTGAACAAAATGAAGAACTCAAATGAAAGTCAGCAGTTTGAAAAAGAAAAAAAAAGAAACAGAAAAAAAAAACAGTTTGAGAAAGGAGAAGAAGCAAGTTGGCACATTGAAGTCTCGGCACTAACAATTAATGAAAATACTCTCCTCCAAATTGAAGATTTGCTCTATTACATTCTGATGTCAGTAGAGAGAAAGAAAGAAAGAGGAAATTTTAGAAAAGAAAAGATATGAAATAAGTTGGCACACAACAAGAAGAAATTGACACAAAGGCATTATGGAATTCTTTTCATAAGATTTTTGAAGGGCATTGCAAAGCATCACTTCATCACACTTTGACTACATTATATGGACTGAAAGGAGGGCGAAAATGCATCAAGAATATCCTTGAACATCCAAGTCTTCCATTTCATTCAAATTAGCTATTTACTTTGCTTTTATTCCATTTCTACCATTCCCTATATCTTTCACTTTTGAATAAACTTTTATAGATGTGATTCTAATCTTGGATAATGGTAGAGAGTAGATAATAAGCAAGCCTATGGAAGTGCAAGAAGTATGTGTGTATGAGTGAGCTCCATTTTCATCATGTACTTAAACTTAGGAAGAGAGCCACCAAAAGTTTCCCTTGAGAGGTTTAGTGAGTGAATTCATCTCAATGAATCATGAAGGTTGAATTGCTAAGTTGTTGATTTAAGGACAAGATACTAGTCCATAGAGTTTAGATTTTTGAGAATTAACAACCCTAGGTAATTTCTTTTCAATTGCTTCTACTTATGTTTGGAAATAAACTAGGGGATACATGTTTAGTACTTTTCGCGAGACGCTCAAGCTTAAGTGTGGGGGAGTTGATAAGTGTCATTTTGTTGATCATTTTATATGTTTAAATCCGTGTTTGACCTATATTTTACTTGTGTAATTGTGGATTTGGCCTAGGTTCTAGGATTTGTATCCTTTTTGGACTTAATTGCAAATTTGGTTATATTTGAGTTGATTTGTCACTAAATTTTTGATCTACTCTTGTAGGCTTGAAGGGATCATGGACCTAGGTCAGGTTGGGTCAAATGTTGAGTCAAAAGTGGACTAGATCAAGTGATCAAGCGACGACTCATTTGGACCGTCCGATGCAAGAATGGTTAAATCTAGACCATCTGAGAACTTTTGATCAATCCGAGCTGAGGTTAAGTCTAATCAAGTGATCAGATCAAGATCTGAGAGTTTCAGCTCAATCGGAGATCATCCAGCCGTTGGATCACGATCAGAGAGATATAAACCGTCCGTTCGAAGATCAAGGTGATCTGAACCATCCGCTACAGATCTGGAAGATCCGAGCTACCACGATGATGATCTTGACCTCTGATCAAGATCTGGAAAATTTGAATTAAATCCGACGAAGATCAACCGTTGGATGAAGCGGATTCAATCTCAGCCGTCCACTGTTTAACCATTTAAACTGCTTCAGCCCTGTTTTCAGATCTGTCGCGTCTTCGCCGCAGCTCAGATTTTCTTCGTTTCTTCAGCGTTCTTCAGCGAGTTCTTGATCTGGAGGCGTGACCACTTCAACTCGAGCTCATCCTTGAGTGACAACAAGGATTCGGATTGAAGATTAGCTTAATTTCATTTCTTAGCTGCAATTTCATTTCTGTCATTTCGTTTCTGTAATTTGTATCAGATGAATCGTTTCCTTGTATGAATCATTTCATTCTCAATTCGAGGCAAATCCTTGAGTGACAGCAAGGGTTCGTGAGCTGAGATGAGAGATCGAGGCTTAGTTTTAAATGCATTTCTTTTGTTTAGCTATAATTTCAATCACTGCTTTTATTTCTGTTTCTGTTCGTATCAGTACCTGTCAAGTTCCTTATCTGAATTGTTCTGTCTTCGATTAGGTCTAAATTTTGCAAATAGTTAGCTAGAGAATTCGATCTGTGAACAATTGAATTCGATTTCCATTTACTTCCTGTTGTTCTGTTTGCGTATCAAGCTACTACTGCACATCAGTTCTGTTTTCTGCATTCCTTTTATTGTTCCTGAACTTTGTATCAGAGATTTCATCTCTTGATTTGTTTTCGCAATTGTTAGCTTGAAATTCAGCATCTTAAGTAGTTATTGGCAGAGAACAATTGTACTCAGTTGATCAGATTTAAACCTAGTTGCGATTCTGAATCGATTTGGACTAAACTGTTGCGTATCAGTTTTCTAAAACTGATCTTGCGTATCAGTCTTTGCTAGGGCTCTGAATTTTGTATCCCATAAGTCTTAGAGTCTCTTCTGAAGTTCCATGGTAGCTGGTTCCATTTGTATAGCACTTCCTTTCAATTTCTGCTTCAAGTTTCAGCAGCGTATCAAATTTCAGAGTTCTGCGGTTTGATTCTAATTTCTGCAATTTCAGTCATGTGTTTCTAAATTTTGGTGTCAAGAAATCAGTAGCTCTTCTTGATTGCATCTGAACCTTAGATTAGTAATTTGAGATCAGTTTATCCTCGTTTGTTTCCAGCATTCAGTTTGATACAAGCATGCATGCATTTCGAGTTATTAAGCTTAGCATTTCATTTTCTGCAATAGTTTGATTCAGAATTTTGAATTCAATCTGTTTGTTCCAAATTCGATTGTTACATCAGTAGGTTCACAGTAGTGTAGTGCTGCTCTATTTGTACCAAGTTGCCATTCAATACTACATGAAGATTTAGTTTCCGGCACAAGGTGTTCCTTTACTTGGTATCAAGCTTAGTGTTTGAATTTTTGCATTCCAATTCTGCAATCAGCTCTTTCTTATACTGCTGCAGTTAATTTCGAATTTGAATTCTCCCTTCCTGCACTTTGTTTCATTAACAGTATTGTCTTCCAAATGATGTATCAAGTTTTCTAGGTTGTTTTACATCATTTCTAGGTTGTTTTACATCATGTATCAAGTTTTCATGTCTTTCTAGTGCCTTTCCTTGTCTATTCGAATCCAAACCCCAAATCTTATTTGAAAACCCAAAAACATTAACGACACATAAACGCGAGTTTGAATCACACAACTTGAACTAGCCCCCGAGAAAAATACGACCTGTGGCCCCTTTACTACGCTTTTCTTCTTTGATTACAAAAAGGGTTTCAGCACTTTTATAAATTCTAAATTCTGATGGATCCACATTTGTGACAACTTTAATTAGCTAAATTGGGTCCATCACTGCCTGACGAATTATTTTAGATGATGGGTGAAAAATTTCTCATGGAACATAAAATTAGTCATCCGATTATAACAAAGATCATGCATTCATATAAGTATATAATTTATTTTTTAGTGATTTCAAGGAGAGAAATCTATTTTTTTACTCAATTTTATTTTTTTGAAAAAAATATAATATAATATAAAAATGGCACACAAAGGAAAGCCCTAAATTTCTAACCCGATGTTAATAAAAAATATCTCTAATAATTAATTTATATCAGAAAAAAACAAAGACCAACTGAATGAATGAAGCAACGCAATAAATATGAGATGGTTGAGTGGGCCCATTTTCCATACGGGCGTCATGTAAGGAAAAAAATTTCTGATCCGCCTAAACACTTAGGCTGTGTTTAATTCGGGGTAATATAATCGAGTCTGAAATGTAATCAAGATTATAATATAATATAATGTAATATAATCAAGATTGTATTACTATGTTTGGTAACGAGTTGTATATAATCTTTAATAACCATAGGTTGCGTTTGGTGAGTGGATAATCTATCCTGTAATATAATTAAAGATTGGCTGTCGACGACCGACAACGACGACCGACGACCATGGTTGACGACGACCGACGATCGACGACCGGCGGCAGGCCGGCGGCCGACGGTCGACCGTCGGCTGGCGGTCGACAGTCGACCGGCGGCCGTCGGCGGCAACGAGCGACCGGCGGCCACCGGCGGCAGGCGGCTGGCAGCGGCGGGCGACCGGTGGCTGCCGGCCTACGGCGGCGGGCGGCGGCCGCCGCCGACCGACCGTCAATCGACGCTGCCCGGCCGATAACTTTACAAGTTGTAATGTAATCGGATTACATCAGTTTTGTTTTGTAATCCAGATTATAAATTATCAACCTCTTTTGTAATCGAGATTACATTACATTATGATTTTAAAATTATTCCAAACAAAGAAATCCACCCTGTAATATAATCTTGATTATATTACAGGGTAGATTACACCCTACCAAACGCAGTCTTAAAGTTCAATAATTTTTTATGAATTAAGAAAACTCCTCAAGTCAAACTTTTTCTTGCCCCGTTACAACCGTAAATATCCAGGAATAAGGCAGCCTTTGAGAACTTTTGCTATCTATATTTTAAATTTTAGATACATAAAAATATTTTTAAATATTTATGAATATTAAATTTTACTTTAATTTTTATAATTTTTACTAAAAATTTAAAATAATAATTTCATATTTTTTTTCTATTTCTGTTTTTTTTACTTATGATTCAGAATTAAAAATTAATATTTATATCTATTCCGAAAAGAGTCGACGACGATGATCAAATACCGAAGTTTCGCCCCTGTAGTAGTTGCTGAGGCGGGGAGGAACTTAGGATTCTGCAAAGTTAATACGAGCGTTAGGGGACACGCCGGCAGGGGTCCGGCGGAGTCCACTCCGACGTTCAAGTCAGTGTCCGTCGAGAAGAAAAGGTTACGAAAAGTAAAAATGATGTCTAGAGTTGAGAGAGCGTAACCCCTTTACCGGAGGGGTTGGACTACCTTTTATACCGATGGTGACAGACTAGACGTGCAACATCCCCGGAACTTAAGCCACGTCCCCCTCCTCTTTGATGGTTACGGGATATCATTTGAAACGGTCTGCGCCGTTATCCCGCTACCACCCATTGCGCCATTTAAGGGTCGCTAAGACCTCTTCTAACGGGGATGTTTATCCGTATCGAAGGGGAGGTCAGTACCTGAGGTCGGTTATTGCAGGGACTCCACCTCCTGAGATGAGCTCGGGGTCTTCGGGTGCCTCAATTCCCGAGGTGCTCTCGGGGCCTAATCTTCCGGGGTGTTCCCGATAGGGATCTTCCAGCTGGCCTTCCCGGGTGAGTCGCCCGCGGTGAGTCCCGGGGCCCGGGAAGGAGGGTTATCTTGACCCGACGTATTGTGTCTCGCAGTTTCTTCATCCCTCGTTCCTGCCAAGGCTCATTCAACCATATCACAAGTCCCTCCCTTCAAATCTGATCAAAGGAAGTGTAGCTGACTGATCGGACTAGTGTCGAGATGAAGAAGCTGAGCTCTCGCGGGCCTTTGCCTTCATGACTATTCCTGTAGTAATTATGGAGGGCTCTGGGATCGTATCATCTTCATCCTGTATTCCTAGAAATCCCCTTTTGTCATTTCATCTTTTCCAAAAAAACTGCTCCGACTCTCGAAGGCTTATAATGACGTCTATCCCCTCATTATAAAGGCGTGTGGCCCCTTTTTCGAGGGCAACAAGGTGCTTGCGCGAATGCCTTATTGCCACGTGTTCTAATGACCATCTTCATGAGTCCTTACAATTGTGCGCCGGTATGGCTGGCTCGCGACAATCGATTGTCTGGGCGCAACGGTTTCTTGCTTTCCACGCATCACTCCCCCATTGTGCCCAAGCATCTTCCTGATTATAAAAGGGGGAAGATGAAGACGTCAGGCCTTCTTCCGACTCGGCAACCGAGTGCACTTCGTCTTCTTCTCCTGTAAAGCTTCTTTTGCGCGTAAGTAGTTTTTCTCGCTCCTGTCTTCCCCTTAAAAATCATAGAGGACTATCACACAGAATGGTATGAGTCCGGCTCCTCGAGAGTGAGGCCGGAGGCTCTACAGGCGGCCATCGAGGCCTACGGCGTCCCGGCCGACATGGCGGTGGTCATCCCCAGAGTGGGTCAGGCGCTTGTGGAGCCTCCTGCAGGCATTCTAACCTCTTCTTAGGGCAGATGGAGTCCGGGCTCCGCTTCCCCATTCCTCCTTTCTTCACGAACATAGCCTTCTACTTCGCAATCCCCCTCCACCAGATGGCTCCTAATGCCTTCGCCCAAATGGGAGGGGCGTACATCATCTTCAAACTTTTTGACCTTCCTCTGACTCCTCATATCTTTCACTCTTTCTTCGTTCCGATAGGGTCTAGAGGGGTCTTCAGCTTTGCTGCCCGATCAGGTCATAGGTTTTTAGGAGGGTTCCCTTCCTCACATAAAGGGTGGAAGGAGAAGTTCTTCTTTATTCAATTGCTGTCACTGCCCTTCAGTCCTCTGTGCTGGATAGAGGACTTGCCAACGCCCCCTTCTCTAGGGGGTTCCTTCAAAGTTCGGCATATTAACGTGCTAGGCAGGTTCTCTCTGGTATGGAATTCAACGGTCCGGGGCTGGTGCAGAGTGAACAACTTATGTATCGGGCAGGTCTCAGCCCTAAAGTGATGTGCATCAACCCCACCCTTGGTACGTCGCATCTTTTTCTTCCATGTCTGTTAGTTCTGATTGATGTTCTTCCTGTCTGGCTATTGTAGAGGAAGTCATGTTCGCCAAGGTGATGGGTCGACTTATCAGATGGGAGGAGGCCAACAAGGAGGCGTTGAATCCTCCCCTGGCCGCTCCAGACGTACCTCCTGCACCTGCTGGGACCTCGGAGGGGACGACGGTCTCGCCCCGGGGGGTGGCTTCACCCGAGGGTGTAGAAACCACTGTTACATCCCCCTCGGTGGTGAACCAAAGGCCTTCCGTTCACTGGGTGGACCCTGCGGCAGACCCTTCCTCTGGGGATGGTTCTCCCTCGAGGACCGTCCGTCCTGAGGGGACCACCTTTCCTATTGTTCCTCCCGTCGTCCAGTCTGTTGGTCGGCAGAAAAGACGACTTCCCAAGGGCCTGGGCCCTAGATGGAAAAACCTGCGCTCTGTCAGCTCCTCCCCTCTTCCCCCGGTGCCCGAGGAAGCGGCACCATCCTCCGAGGGAGTAGCTGCTGCACATGCCCCGCCGGTCTCCGCTCCGGAGGCCACTACAAGAATTTTTGCAATCAACAACGCCCAATCGACAACGTTTTTTAAAAAAAAACGTTGTCTTTTTTTGTTTTACAACGTTTTTAGTGAAAAGCGTTGTCTATGTGTTTTACTTTTTAATAACGACAACGTTTTATAATGATGCGATGTGCTTAGTGTTGTGGTTTCGGATGAAAGACAACGCTGTTACAAAACCGTTTTTTAAAAGCGTTGTCGTATTTCCCGCTAAAATAAAAAACACATCCCTCGCTCATTGCCAAACCTCGGCGGCTCGCGAAAAATCTCTCCGCGCTTCTTTTCTCCGCAAAATATCTCCCTCCACCTCCCTCCACCTCCCTCATTGCCACCTCCCTCGTCCTCCCTCCACCTCCCTCATTGCCACCTCCCTCGTCCTCTCCTCTCCACGAAGATCTAGTGAACATACATCTTCTCCTAGCTCACCACCAAGAAGTATCCTCCACGAGCTCTTCGTCCATCGAGTGGAAACTGAACCCCAGCGGCAGCATCACGACGCTCGCCACTACCCTCTCCATCTCTCTCTCTCGCAGTCGCCGACGTTCTGACTCTGTGGCGGTCAGATTTCAAGCTTCTGTTGGTGACGCTCGGGGAGAAGGGGGTTGCAAATTACTACACCAAGGTACATCCTCCTCGAATCACACTTCTCTCTTACCGCTTTGGGAGTAAGATCGATAGATTCTAAAACCCTAGGCATTTTCCAGTTTAGGGTTTCCGATATCCTTAAGGGTTTCTGAAATGGAATGTATACTACTTCCAGATTCCTCAGATTAGGGTTTCCGAAATCCTTTTCCGGTCATCTGCTTTTGGCGTGATGATTTGATTTGGTTTTGCCTGTCGAAATGCCATCCCTTTCGCCTGTTTCGATCGATCATAACTGGAGGATTGGTTTACTTGTTTTAGTTCATCACTATTGGATTCGGTGAAGCCGCTTGGAGTCAATAAAAGTTCTTTCTTTTTCAACTGTCTCTTTTTGCTAGGTCTTTGACTTTCGTGACTTTGGCGTGCCAGGAGGAGCGCCGCTTTTCTGGGAATAGAATGGACCAGGTGAGCGCTTCTCGCAAACTAAGGTTTTGATGTTTTATTTTCCGGGTTGTGAAATGAGGGATTTTTGTAGCAGTATGAGAAGGTGGAAAAGATTGGGGAGGGGACTTACGGGGTGGTGTATAAGGCTCGGGATCGTCTCACTAACGAGACGATAGCTCTGAAGAAGATCCGGCTGGAGAATGAAGACAAGGGGGTTCCAAGTACTGCCATAAGAGAGATCTCTCTGCTGAAAGAAATGCAGCACCGCAACATTGTCAGGTCTTAGTTTTTAAACTTTCATAATCAAGCTAATCTTCCTAGATGGCTTTTTGTATGTATGGTTTCACTAGCAATGGATTTTTTCTAGTTCATTACGGTGGTATCTATAAAAGTTTGTTAGGATTTATTGGTTTATTATATAACTTTCTTACTAAGTATGTAAATTTACCAGTTGTACATGATTTAACGGACATGTTGCCAAAGAGGACTGGCCTGATGCTTTATGCAATTTAGGGGATCAGATGGAACTAAATTGATCGTGCAATGGATTTTGATCTAGCATGTCAGCCCCGTGCTCATCATTCAGAAAGGATTGAATTAATGATTAGATGAAGGATTTAGGATTATCATAGTTTGGATATTCTAGATCAGCTAAATGGGGATCTTTCTACTATCACTTCAAAGTTGCATCAGAAATTTGAAGCAGAAACAACTTTCTTAATCTCCTTGTTTGTTTTTTATATCACGCTTGTTCATATGCAACCAGAAATTATAATTGTTTGTGACACTATATTTAGAAACCTCTGTGTTTTGGTGATTTTGATCATTCCATTGAACCAGCAGATTGCAGGATGTAGTCCACAGCGACAAACGAATTTATTTAGTTTTTGAGTATCTTGACTTAGACTTAAAGAAGCACATGGACTCTTGCCCAGAACTTGCTAAAGATCCACGATTAGTTAAAGTGAGTTGTTTTCCTCGCCTAGTCAGCCTTGGTTTATGTTACATGATGCTTGGATTACATGCTTTCAATGTTTTTTCGCATGAATATTATTCAAAACATCTTGGTGAAGAATAGCTGAAAAAAGCTATGTTGAGGCAGTTCAAGGTTTTGTTGTTGGACATGCTAACAGCTGAATTTAGCAGTTCTCTGGAATGCATTCTAACATAACTATCTTTTATGGTCAACATATAAAATCTTCTGTGGACTGTGATCAATATATTTCTGTCTGCAAATATGAATATTTCTCAAATCTAGAAATAAATTACTTTCGGCTAGAACATGCAATGCAATGCCAATGAGTGGGCAAAGGGAGAATATTATTCAAAATTCACAGTCTAACCACAAATATAAATTAATTATTTGTTTATATGATGTACAAGTTTCTGAACGTTGGAGATTTGGTTTCTGCAGCTATATCTATGATATTTGTCTTTGATTTCTTATGCATGTGCAGACTTTTTTGTATCAAATGCTTCGCGGCATTGCCTACTGTCATTCTCATAGGGTTCTTCATCGAGATCTGAAGCCTCAAAATCTTTTGATTGATCGGAGAACTAATGCATTGAAGCTTGCAGACTTTGGGCTTTCTAGAGCTTTTGGCATTCCGGTTCGGACATTCACACATGAGGTGCTACTTTTCATCATATTACTTTTACTATCCCCTTTGGATATGTACTCAAATATTCTATATGGCTAAGTGTGCAATGTTTCTTACGAAATGAAGCTCATTCTGATCAAAATTTACTTTTAGAACACTGAGCTTAATATTAAACCCTTTCTGCAATTTTTTTAATGTTGTTAAGGGCGAGGACAGATTTGATAAATGGAATATGAAATCCCACACAGAATCACATTACCAGAAGATTCCAATCGATTGGGCTAGGCATATGTGATTGGTACATTGGTTAACATTGATAGTCTGCCATTAACTTCCTATCATTTAAAAGTGCATTGGGTTTAACCAAGTACATTGTCCAGAATGTTCTTTAATATGCTTAAACTTTTAATTATTTATGCTTAAAATAGAATTGGTATTTTGATCCAAAAAATTAGAAATAAAAAAAAATCATTGACAATGTAGTAGTTATTTATAGTTTATGCATAAAATAATAAAAGGGCTTTTTGGTCGACAATAAACAATATGCTACAACAACACTGAAACAAATGTTAAGAGTCAATATGTTAATTTTTGTCTTCTCTATTATTTTTTTCATAAATTATTAAAAGTTGTATTTTGGTCAAAACACTTTCCTGAACACATGATAGGAAACTATAATCTTTTTCCAGTCATTTAAAATGAGATTTGGTTCAAGAAAGCAAATTGAAGTATATGTGACTTTAATCATTTTTTTATGCTACCGTTGCATATTATGTAGCATATATTTTGTAAATTAAGATTCTAGTACAATTGTCATTTTAATTTTTTTTGCATAGTTTCTACTTGATATTTCTGTCCATGCACGAATGTTATATTTTCCTCGCATTGTGTGGATGGGGGAATCCTAGAAGCTTCATAAAGGTACCAAGTGCTCTATTGATTTGGGGCTTCTTGTGGCATCGTGAGACAGCAAAGAGCGGTTGGCCATAATCATACAGGCTGAGGGCCTCTCTACATTCAAGTGGTTTCAGGCTACATTAAACATTCTCAATGAAAGTCTTTCAAAGTCTCATGTTTCTGCTGTGATTTTTTTTTCATGCTTTAGGTAGTAACGCTTTGGTATAGAGCTCCAAAAATCCTCCTTGGATCCAGACAATATTCTACACCTGTGATGTGTGGTCAGTGGGCTGTAATTTTTATCAATTTTTTTTTAACAAGTCAAAACTATTGATCCAATGCCAATGATTCTTCCTTAGGACCCACGATGGTTTTGTGAATGCATCTTAATAATTTAACTTGCACATAATTGTAGCTCCGGCCTCTCAAACTGTTTCATTCTTGACAAAATCTTCTCTTCTTTGGTGAACAGGACATCAGAACATGGAATTTCTGGTAGGGAACCTTCTGAAACTCATTTTCTTTCCTTGTTTGATTGTGTCATTTAGTTCTAATACATCAAATGTTTGCTACTTTGCTTTAAGCTGTCATTTAGTTCTAATACATCAAATGTTTTATTTTTAATAAAGAGGTGACACTTTTGTCACATAACATTACTGTGCCTTTGTAGGTGGTTTTTAGAACACTGTTAGCTTCCTTGGTGCCTATAGTTGGTTTCAACGCAGTGATGACATCTGAGCATTTTGCTTCGTTTTTGGTTTGTCATTCAATATCAAATCTCATGACATACTATTTTTCTATGCTTTATGAGAGTTATATGACTTAAGGACCAAAATTTTGTTGGTACTTGCTTCATTCTGCATGATATATGACTGATATTAAGTTCCCTTAAGAAATTGCTACTATTTAGTATGAATAGTTTCAATCTACATTCTAACAGTACCATGTTTACAGATATGGGAGATGGTGCTGGCTGGGAGTTGCTTTAGGTTAGCACCTGTGTTCTCACATTTTATATTTCTTAAGGGTCTCTCAGCTTATTATTATTATTTTCATATCTCAATCATCTGAGTGTTGTTCATAGATTGAAGGAATTACATTTTTTGGCTTATTATTTTCTTAAATGAAATGCTATCTCTTTGTAACACAAGAACAAAAGGTACGTTATTACAAACAAGTTAGTCTTTTAAGTTCTAATTCTTACCTCGCTCCTCAACTCACACCATCAAGTGAGCTTTGATGTCATAATCTCTCTTAGCAAACCATCATTCCACCTGATCCACTAAGAACCATGGTGGTTCATTAGCTTCCTCAGGAGAATCAAGTGTTTGAGGAAAATCAGAGAAAACTTTGGTGCTTCTCATTTCTGTTCCCAAGCAGCCTAAAAGTCTGACGCTCATCTGGCAAGGGGGGAATGAGAGACCTTGGGCCCACGATGAGTTCTTCATTGATTCTGTTTATCATAATCTCTAATAGTTCATCAAGGTATGCTTTATATTCTTTTTAGTTGTCACATATGGAAGCAGTCTTATTTGTGTGTATATAATCTCTTATCTCAATTTATTATTTTTATGCAGTGTTAAAGCAGATCGAGTTAACAAGCAGCCCCAAAGAACAACTTGTGAATGATGAAGTTTTATAGAACTTGTGAATTGAGATATTTTTTGTATTTAATATGGAATACAAACACTTTTGTAAATAATGCACTGTATTATAAGTGAATTTTGTAAACTATTATCAGTGTAAATTGTGAATATTATCAATTGTGAATAAAAATGCTTGTAAATTGTGAATATTGTAAATTGTGAATATTATCAATTGTGAATAAAAATGTTTATAAATTGTGAATATTATAAATTGTGAAAAACACTGCCTATTAAAAAGACAACGTTTTTTAAGTAACAATACACAACACGATTTTTGCGTTGTCTTTGTGCCAAACCACAACGTTTTTAAAAACCAATAGACAACGCGAAAAAAGCGTTGTCTTTGCTCCAAACCACAACGTGGAAAAAGCGTTGTCGTAGATATACTTTCTACAACGGCTTCATCAACAACGCTTTTTAAGCATTAACGACAACGCGGAAAAAGCATTGTTGTTTCACTTTTTTCTTGTAGTGGGCAGTCATCCCTGTGCCTCCCTCCAGCTCCCTCGACCCAGCCACCTCTCCCATGGGTAAGGAGATTTTGCGTACTCAATACCAGATGAAACTAGATCGACTAAGGGAGAGGTTGGTGTTGGGACCGGGTGCATGTTGACAAGGATACGGGTTCGTAAATTTTAAAATATTTACGTGCAGCGGAAGAATTAGCACAAATAATTTCTTAAATTATTTTTAACCACGTATCTAGCATGCGACCTTATGGTGTGTGGACATGATCATAAATTAAAATTTTGCGGAAAAGTAAACTAATTTACTTTGTACCTCGCGTAACTCGAAGAAAGGGACGAGATCCAACCGTAGCGTCCCTTGGAAGCTCCGCCTCTATTCGCGTCCACGCCGAGTTCTCTTCGGGATGACTTCGCAAAGTCACGAGTTTTGTGCCGACGAGAACTACTAGATTCTCTAAAGGCACAACTAAAAGATCAAGAGAGAAGAAAGGAAACTAACCACCAAGAAACAGAATCCTAATTCCGGGAAGGAAGGAGTTGCGATCCGCTTCTTCTTCTTCTTGGTTGGCTTCTCCTTGGTGATGATGACCCATGGCAACCTCAAGGGAGGGTGGTGCGCCGGCCCTAGGGTGGATGTGCGACGGCCCTAGCAAGTGGAGGAGGGTGCCGGCCCTAGGAGGTAAGGAGAGGGAGAGGGAAAGATTAAGAGAGAGAGGGAGAGAATTAATCTCTTGATAACTCTATTAATTAGGAATTCAAGCCTTGCCTTAGTTCCTTTATATAGTAGCATCTCCCTTGCTAAGTCTCCCCTTTAACGGAATTAACGGAATAATTTTCATAAGAAATTTATCTTATAAATTTTCTTATGAATTATTCCATTATGCCTAGTTTTATTATAACTAACTTTATAATAAAACAAATATATCTCTCCTTTAATTATGGAATAAATTTTACAAGAAATTTATAAATTTTTCTTATTATGGAAAAAATCAATTCATAATTAATTTTATAAAATTAAAATAAACCATTCCATGGATCATTTTAATTTCCATAAAAGGGATAAATTTTTACAAATTTCTTTATATAAATTTCTTTATACAAATTTATTTATCCATAATTTATAAAACAAATCGCGCTAGATTTATTTTATTAATTAAACCAAATAAATTGGTTTCTCCCCATTGTTGTGGCCGGCCAAACCAAAGAGGGTGGGCACCCTCTTTGGCCAGCCACACCAAGCCTCAACCACACGAATTAAACACATTTAATTCATCCAATAAGCCTTCAAAAGACTTAGCCATTTTAAGCTTCCCACGCGCCTCTGATAAATTCAGATTCGACTTATTTCTCTTGATCGGAAAATCAAATTTTCAACTCGTTTTAAATCCCTCGGATTACTCGTAGTGCGTGTGACTAAATAGGCTTTCGATTTATGTTGGCCGTCTATAATCAACCAATTATAGAATGATCATGAGTGGCACCTAGTAGTACATCATGATCCCCAATCAATCGAAAGATCAACGGTTGACCTCAGATATAATTCTGAAACCCTTCAGCAGCTCTAATAAATCGTGCCCCATTCCCTTCACCATCTTATACCCACTTGGTTTAGGACATGGTATGTGTGTGTCAGTCCCCACTAGGCTGACTACGTCACACCTAGCCCAAGTAGTGTCTTTCTCGTCCTTTGGATTTCTAATTACTCTCATGTATTTAAGAGACTCATACTCTAAACATGATATGCTCTAGCCAGAGGCTTTGAGTAACAATCCGACGATAGGCCTGGGTATACATCTCCTCGCAAGGAGTGGTGAATCCTTTGTAGGTTGTTCAAACATCTTCGGGCACTTCGGCTTATACCCAACCATCCTGGGTCCACACCTCCTTGGAGATGCTTGCTTAAGATTTTAAAGTATAAGTCTCCATGACCAAGATGACTTGAACACCGCAAGTCAAAGGAACATCGCACTTAAGCTGCGGTAAGAACTTCATTGACATATCTATATGTAAATTACTATATGAAGTTTTACAGCTAGTCACTCCAATGAACTAGTTCCCTTAACTAGCATCCATGTTTATCTCCGGACATCCCAATGTCACCAGCCAGTGAGAATCAGCTGATTAGAGAATAACCCATGCTAGTCTCAACAGAATTGATAGTGTCCGTTTTTATCAATTCATCGACTAGGGATATTTTCAATACTTCACAATTGCACATGTAGAGATAATCACTAGTTGTGATCCCATCACAAATTCTCTTATGCTGTGAATTGTATTGCGGACATTCAGTAGATGAGTTTGATCAATCAAATACACAAACATGTATACTCAAATAGTGAATTATCATTTATTAAAATAAATGTTTACAACCATAAGGCGATTGCCTTAGGACACTTCTCTCATATCACTAACAGTTGGATGCAGCGTTGGAGGCCTCCCCGCAATCTGTCCCTCCGGTGCAATTAAAGGAGACTCCGACCGAGGGGGTTTTGTCGAAGGAGACTTCAAGTTCCGAAGAGGATGACTCCGACCCCTCCAGCGTGCCACCTGAAGCTTCCGCCATCCAACGACTTCCCCTTCGCCCGAGTTCACCGCTACCCGAGGGGCGAGGCGACACACCCAGCACTTTTGAAGGGGTAGTCGTGCGAGCCTCGGCTGGACCGCTAGCCAGTCTTCGGGAGACGCTCCTGAAGGTACGAATTATTACGACATTGGATGTTTTCTTGGCCATCTGCTAACCTTTCGGCGCGATGGCAGGCAGCTGAGGATTGCGTAGTAGTTGGACGGGGCCTGTATTTTGGGCCCCAAGTGGAGACCTTACTCCATCGAGC
The DNA here is from genome assembly GCA_024364735.1 of Boesenbergia rotunda. Taxonomy (NCBI): domain Eukaryota; kingdom Viridiplantae; phylum Streptophyta; class Magnoliopsida; order Zingiberales; family Zingiberaceae; genus Boesenbergia; species Boesenbergia rotunda. Next base: position 366,270 of record JAGFNQ010002708.1, read on the forward strand.
CTTACGGGCGGAAGCTGCAACTGACCATGAGCATCGGGCAGGAGTGATGCAGGCAGGCGTCAGCAGAGCTCTTCGCGAAGAAGTCGAGCACCTGAGGAAGCTCTTGCAGGACAAGGAGCAGGCTCTTCAGAGTTCCCGGCATAGAGAACGCTTGGCGTCCGAGAAGGCTGTGTCGGCTACCGAGGACCTTCTCCAAGTGACGCAGGAGAGATATCAGCTCCAGGCGAGAGAGAAGAAGTTATCGGGCCAAATGGAGTCTGACCTCCTAATGGCCACTGACCGCGCATCTGTCCTGGAAGATGACCTGATCCAGGCTCGGTCGGATGAGCGGGCCACCTCAGAGAGGCTCTGTCCGAGCAAGCGTAGATGGCTGCTGAGTTGGCATGGCTGAGGCGTTCTTATGAGGCCGCCGAGGCCGAGCTCCTGACCCTTCGGGTAGCCAAAGCTTCTGACACTAAGGAGGCCGAGATGGGCTTCAAGGCAAAGTTCCTAGAGTCAGATGAGTTTCGTACCATTATAGCCGATCAGGTAATGCAGCGCTTACATCAGGGCTTCCACGGGGTCATCGATAAGCTGAAGAAGGAGCAGCTCCTGCCTTCTGACACTGACCCACGATTGTAAATACCCTCCGAGCTAGGTAGAGGTCTTCTCCGGAGGCTCCGCGCTTACAGGGCCTGATGTTTGCCCAAGGGACAAGTCGTGTTGTAGCGATTTTGAATTAGTGTAATCATTTTCCCTATTCCTTGTGTATGCGTCCTTGCGAGATGTGCCTTCTGCCTTTATGTGTGTACCTAACCAATAGTCGATTATCTTCGAGGTTGATTCTGGTGGGGGATCCCGTTTGATAATTCCCTAAGTCAAATCTTCATGCCCTACATTTATGTTTGCGGTGGGTCCTCGCCGATCTTTCTTGCTGGAGTGCGCGGATGGTTTCCGAACGGTCACCTCCGTATTATTCGCGATCTTATTGATTAGACTCATTAAGAGTCGCGGGTTCTCAGGCGCGGTGTAGGTGCGTGGGTCGAAACGACGCTTCGGTGTCTGTTGCTGCTCTGACATCCTCCCTGCATTAACTGCACGAAGCCGCAACTATCAGTATAAATAGGGGAGAGGGGCACTGTCTTCTTTATCCCTCCTATCATCTTGCTTCTTTGATAGTAGGACGTCATCGCTCGCTTTTCCTTTCCCCTTCGTTGGTGTCCACTATGCCTGCCACCGGAGGTGAGGTAGTGTTCTTGGCTGAGGGACCTGACAGGGATAGAGGCATTTGTGTCAAAACCTTTGCCAGGGAGCATGGTGGAGATGATGTCCAGGGTCTCGCTGAAGATCCTGGGGGATGTCGGACTCCAGGGTTATCTGAGGAGTCCCGAAAAGACCTTATGTGGTCCGCCAGGGGGCATGGAGGAGATGACCCATCTTGCTGATCACCAAACCCTGGTCGGACCATGGCGGTGTACCCCACGCGTCATCTTCTCCCGGATCCTTGTTTTCCCCAAGTTCTGTGCAGATGAAGGTGTCTGTGGGGTACATTGCCACCAAGAGGAGAGGGGAGGGGTTACGGCCGCTGGCTTTTCTCTTTCTTCTTCTCGTTGAGAATATGCGGTTGCTGTTCCCCCTCTCCTGTTAAGGCAATTCTTCTTTGTGTCTTCCCACGCTCCGGAGAGAAATTGCAGTCACTACTCCCCCTCCTCTTTTTTCTGCCTTTTGAATGTTGTATTCGGCCGCATCTTTACGAAAAAGAGAGGGGGTGTTCAGATGAGGTTGAGCTACTCATGTGTTACCTCAAGCATCCATCTCCATCCCTGACTACCCGGAGGGAGTACCCAGAAGTTGGAAGGAGATTCCCGGGCCCTGTCGACGTGCTTCCACCCACTGTGTATTTTGCAGGCGGTTCGCGACCAGATAGGAAAGGAGCTTTAGAGGCGAACGACTCAAGTAGAAGAGTGATTTCTCGCATCCAATTGTACCTTGATAATTTTTTGAGATGTTGTTCTCCCTGTATTTTTCATAAATAAAATAATATTTTTGTTACCCTATGTATATGTATGCCTGGGTTATTCTATTCGATGTTTTGCTTGTGTTCCCATGGTTGGGCATGCTACTTTGTCCTTGCTTCCGCAACGCCCACCCATCCTGGGTGCTCGGGAGATTGTGAGGCACCTTGGTTTGCGTCCTTAGTGGGGAGTTTAGAACACCCCAGACCAAGCCTAAGTACCCAGGACGTCGGCTACGCCGTAGGGTATTAGGGTTTTGGATACATAGTCGAGCGCGTATGTCCCAGATCAAGCCTAAGTACCCCGGGCCTCGGCTGCACCGCGAGGTATTAGGATTTTGGTTACTTGGTCGGGCACGTATGTCCCAGACCAAGCCTAAGTACCCCCGGCGTCGGCTGTACCATGAGGTATTAGGGTTTTGGATACTTGGTCGAGCGCGTATGTCCCATACCAAGCCTAAGTACCCTGGGCATCGGCTGTACCGCGAGGCATTAGGGTTTTGGTAACTTGGTCGGGCGTGTATGTCCCAGACCAACCCTAAGTACCCCGGGCGTCGGGTGTACCGAAGGTATTAGGATTTTGGATACTTGGTCGGGCGCGTATGTCCCAGACCAAGACTAAGTACCCTGGGTGTCGGCTGTACCGCGGGGTATTAGGGTTTTGGATACTTGGTCAGGCGCATATGTCCCGAACTAAGCCTATGTACCTCAGGCATTGGCTGCACCGCGAGGTATTAGGGTTTTGGATACTTGGTCGGGCGCCTATGTCCCAAACCAAGCCTAAATACCTCGGGCATTGGCTGCACCTCGAGGTATTAGGGTTTGGTTACTTGGTCGGGCGCATATGTCCCAAACCAAGCCTAAATACCCCGGGTGTCGGCTGTACCACGGGGTATTAGGGTTTCGGATACTTGGTCGAGCGTGTATGTTCCGAACCAAGCCTAAGTACCCAAGGTGTCGACTGTACTGCGAGGTATTATGGTTTTGGTTACTTGGTCAGGCGCGTATGTCCCAAACCAAGCCTAAGTACCCCGGGCGTCGGCTGTACCGCGGGGGTATTAGGGTTTTAGATACTTAGTTAGGCGCGTATTGTTGGAGCAGGTTGGCCCGGCTAGAGGGGAGTGAATAGACGGCTAATAAATGAAAAGTGGTGGAAACTCGTCTATTAAAAAAAACTTGGTCGCAACTAAGAACATTGCTTCCAAGGCAGTGGACGCTCAATTAAAAACTCCTTGTGGCGGAGAAGCCTTACAACAAAAGCACGCTAGACTTTAGAGAGAATTACAAGAATAAATTGAATGATTGATTTCTAAAGCAAAACATCTAAGTCTATTTATAGCCTAAGAGAATAAATCTGGATTGTTGATTTGTTGATGACTTTTCTCTTGGTCGTTGATCCATGAATGTAATCTGGATGGTTGATCTTGGATGAGATTAAACTGCATCCATTGGATTTGATTAAAGGATAATGTAACATTATCCTTTAAAATATAAAGTTTAATTAAAACTTTATCTTTCCTTGAGATGGCTCGAAATGGCTGTTGGAATCTCCATGTCACTGTTGTAATCTCTAAGTAGTAATATCGGCAACATTTTGTTGCCATTACTTGCTATCCGAAGTGGTAAGTACCTCAATGTGTATATTTGAGGTTGTGGGTTCTATTCTTCTTACCAGCAAGTAAGTCATTCATTTTTCGAGCAAATAAATCCTTTGTTTTGCGAGTGCCCAGTTTGACATGGTCAAACTAACCAGTCTTTTAGTTCTTCGTCTTCTGGGTGATTTTTGGCCAACCGAAGTTAGGCTCACCCGAACCCGACTCCGGCCTTTCGCCCCTCGACCGTCCTTCCTCCCGGCTTCTCGTCCCTCAGACACCGCGCACGTCCTTCTCGCTCCACCGGTGTACTCTTCCGCAGCTTCCGAGTCCCTCGGATTGTACCGAGCCCGTCGGCTCACTTCCCCGCACAATCCTTCTCGTCTGCTACGTCTTACGCTCGACTTCCTCTGTACCTAAGCTCCTGCACACTTAGCAGAGGGATTAAAACCAACAGGACCTAACCTAACTTGGTTGATCACATCAAAATCAACCGGGGCACTAACAATCTCCCCCTTTTTGATGTGCATCAACCCAAGTTTAGTTAGGGATAAACAACAAACAATAATAGTATTGTAACAGAATTAAGCATAAAAAAATTTTGCAATCATGTACATAACCTCCCCCGAACTACTCTCCCCCTTTGATCATAGTAAAAATGGGACAAAAAAATAGGAAAGGGAAAATATAAAATTATTTTTCTCTAGTAAACTCAGATCGAAATAATCTCTTAAAAACATTTGATAATACAACAAATGATAAAGGACATAAAGAGAAAAAAAAATATTAGTCAATTTTGTTTTTCATAAATACCAAAAAATTAATTCAATATTGATTTTGGGACCCAAAATAAATTTTCATCTACGGGGTTAATCAAAAACTTTGGAGGAATATAATTTCTAGGAATTTTTCTAAGCTGGCCCTTATGATTTTTAACATACCAATTCAGATTTTCAGGATAAAAATACTTTTTAATTCTTAAACATGCAATATCATTTTCTAATTTCTCCACTAGATTCTTCAAATTTTCATTTTCTATTTTTAGTTGGTCAGATAGAATAGATGAGCATACAGTGCCAAATCTTTCATTTAACTCAGAGTTTTCTATCTTCAATTTATTCATCGACTTAAGCATGGATTTTATTACCGAGTAGATTCGAGCAGGTGGAAGTAGACATACCTCACTTACCCGGTCGATTTCGAAGTTAGGACCTTCTTCTTCATTGCTGCTTTCGCCCGAGGTGCTTTCTTCATCTTTGTCTTGGTGGCTTGCCATCAATGCAAGTCCGACGAACTCTTCGGCTTCCGATTCATCTGACGAGGTCTCGTCCGAGGTGGCTTTTAGTGCCTTTTTCTTCTTTGGCTGGTTCTTGAGTTTAGGGCACTGATCTTTCAGGTGTCCCTCCTCATTGCAGTTGTAGCATCGAACCGTTCGTTTTTTCTTTCTCTACACCTTTTTCGAGCAGTTAGTATTAATGAATTTACATAATTTTCTTACCGCTAGTGTTGTTTCTTCATCATCTGCTGAAGATTCTTCGTCGAGTTGGATCTTCCTTGTGTTTAGCGCAATGTTGTCAGCTTTCCTGTTCTTTTCTACAAAGCGAGATTCGTGAAGTTCCAAAGTAGAAAATAACTGTTCTAACGTACTTATTTCTAGATCTTTTGAAATATAATACGCATCGATTACCGAGGTCCACTCCGGGGTTCTCGGAAACGCATTTAGAGCGTACCTTTGAGCATCGCAGTTAGTTACCTTTTCTCTGAGATTTTCGAGGCTTGTGATTAGTTCTTTTACCTTTACATGTAATCTCGCAACAGATTCTCCATCTTCCATCCGTAGATTGGTCAGTCGGCTTCGAAGAACATCTCGTCATACAAGTTTTGCCTCCGAGGTTCCTTCGTGTAGTTCCAAGAACTTTTCTCAAAGTTCCTTCGCCGATTCGTACTTACCGATCCGGTTCATATCTTGCTCTGGGAGGACGGTCAGCAGATGAAATTATGCCTTTCCGTTTGCTACAGCATCAACTTGTTCCTTCTTGTTCCAAGAATCAGGATCCTTGATCTTTCCTTCATTGACTTTGGGAGCTGCATAGCCATTTTTCATAATAATTAATAATTCATAATCCGTAGTAAAAAATACCTGCATCTTCCGTTTCCATGCTGCGAACTCCCCCTCAAACTTAGGCGGGTATATCGTTGGTCCAACCATCTTAAAATTTGCTGCAGTTGGCGGTTAGTCCTTCTGCGGCGGCCTTGCTCTAATACCACTTGTTGGAGCGGGTTGGCCCAGATAGAGGGGGGTGAATAGACGGCTAATAAATGAAAAGTGGTGGAAAATCGTCTATTAAAAAAAAACTTGGTCGTAACTAAGAACGTTGCTTCCAAGGCAGTGGACGCTCAATTAAAATCTCCTTGTGACGGAGAAGCCTTACAACTAAAGCACGCTAGACATTAGAGAGAATTACAAGAATGAATTGAATGATTGATTTCTAAAGCAAAACCTCTAAGTCTATTTATAGCCTAAGAGAATAAATCTGGATTGTTGATTTGTTGATGACTTTTCTCTTGGCCGTTGATCCATGGATATAATCTGGATGGTTGATCTTGGATGGGATTAAATTACATCCATTGATTTGATTAAAGGATAATGTAACATTATCCTTTAAAAAATAAAGTTTAATTAAAACTTTATCTTTCCTCGAGATGGCTCGAAATGGCTGTTGGAATCTCCATGTCGCTGTTGTAATCTCTAAGTAGTAATATCGGCAACATTTTGTTGTCATTACTTGCTATCCGAATTGGTAAGTACCTCAATGTGTATATTTGAGGTTGTGGGTTCTATTCTTCTTACCAGCAAGTAAGTCCTTCATTTTTCGAGCAAATAAATCCTTTGTTTTGCGAGTGCCCAGTTTGACATGGTCAAACTAACCAGTCTTTTAGTTCTTCGTCTTCTGGGTGATTTCCCGCCAACCGAAGTTAGGCTCACCCGAACCCGACTCCGGCCTTTCGCCCCTCGAGCGTCCTTCCTCCCAAGTTCTCGTCCCTTGGACACCGCGCACGTCCTTCTCGCTCCACCGGTGTACTCTTCCGCAGCTTCCGCGTCCCTCGGATTGTACCGAGCCCGTTGGCTCACTTCCCAGCACAATCCTTCTCGTCCGCTACGTCTTACGCTCGACTTCCTCCGTACCTAAGCTCCTGCACACTTAGCAGAGAGATTAAAACCAACATGACCTAACCTAACTTGGTTGATCACATCAAAACCAATCGGGGCACCAACACGTATGTCCCAGGCCAAGCCTAAGTACCCTAGACCTCGGCTACACCGCAGGGTATTAGGGTTTTGGATACTTGGTCGGGCGCATATGTCCCAGACCAAGCCTAAGTACCCCAGGCCTCGACTGCACCGCAGGGTATTTAGGTTTTGATTATTTGGTCGGACGCATATGTCCCAAACCAAGCCTAAGTACCCCGGGCATCGGCTGTACCGCGGGGTATTAGGGTTTTGGATACTTGGTCGGGCGCGTATGTCCCAAACCAAGCGTAAGTACCCCAGGTGTCGGCTGTACCGCGAGTAGGGCTGTAAATGAATCAAGCCGCTCGAGAACTATTCGGAGCTCGATTCGATAGAAGCTCGTTCGAGCTCGTTTAATAAAGCTCGTTAATATTAACGAACCAAACTCAAACTCAGCAATATTCGGCTCGTTAGCTCGTGAACAGGCTCGTTAATAAGCTCGTGAGCTAGCTCATAAAATATAAAATTAATATTTAACATTAAATATATAATTTTGACACTTTTACATTTAATAAATATAAAATATCCAATAAAGCTTATTTGTATGAATAAAATCATAGATTTTAGTAAATATTTTATATTTTTTAGAATATATAAATTATTTTTTCCATAAATTGATGAATAATTTAATTAATAATTTATATTTGGTAAGTTCGTTTAGGGCTCGATTAGGCTCGAATATGCTCGCGAGCCATCACTATATTCGATAAATTAAGCTCGAGCTCGGCTCGATAATAAATGAACCAAACTCAAACTCTCAGGTATTCAGCTCGGCTCGGTTCGATTACAGCCCTAACCGCGAGGTATTAGGGTTTTGGTTTCTTGGTCGAGCGCGTATGTCCCGAACCAATCCTAAGTACCCCGGGCGTCGGTTGTACCGCGAGGTATTAGGGTTTTGGTTACTTGGTCAGGCGCGTATGTCCCAAACCAAGCCTAAGTACCCCGGGCGTCGGCTGTACCGCGAGGTATTAGGGTTTTGGATATTTGGTCAGGCGCGTATGCCCAGACCAAGCCGAAGTACCTCGGGCATTGGCTGCACCGCGAGGTATTAGGGTTTTGGTTACTTGGTCGGGCGCGTATGTCTCAAACCAAGCCTAAGTACCTCGGGTGTCGGCTGTACCGCGGGGTATTAGGGTTTTGGATACTTGGTTGGGCGCGTATGCCCCGAACCAAGCCTATGTACCCCGGGTGTCAGTTGTACCGCGAGGTATTAGGGTTTTGGTTACTTGGTCGGGCGCGTATGTCCAATACCAAGCCTAAGTACCCCGGGCGTTAGCTGTACCACGGGATATTAGGGTTTTGGATACTTGGTCAGGCGCGTATGTCCCAGACCAAGCCTAAGTACCCGGGCCTCGGTTGCACCGCAGGGTATTAGGGTTTTGGATACTTGTCGAGCGCGTATGTCCCAGACCAAGCCTAAGTACTCCGGTCCTCGGCTGCACCTCAGGGTATTAGGGTTTTGGTTACTTGGTCGGGCGCGTATGTCCCAAACCAAGCCTAAGTACCCCGGGCGTCGGTTGTACCGTGGGATATTAGGGTTTTGGTTACTTGGTCGGGCGCGTATGTCACAAACCAAGCCTAAGTACCCCGGGCGTCGGCTGTACCGCGGGGTATTAGGATTTTGGATACTTGGTCAAGCGCGTATGTCCCAGACCATGCCTAAGTACCCCGGGCCTCGGCTGCACCGCAGGGTATTAGGGTTTTGGGTACTTGGTCGGGCTCTTATTTCCCAGACCAAGCCTAAGTACCCCGGGCCTTGGCTGCACCGCAGGGTATTAGGGTTTTGGTTACTTGATCGGGCACGTATGTCCCAAACCAAGCCTAAGTACCCCGGGCGTCGGCTGTACCACAGGGTATTAGGGTTTTGGATACTTGGTCGGGCGCGTATGTCCCAAACTAAGCCTAAGTAACCCGGGCGTCGGTTGTACCGTGGGGTATTAGGGTTTTGGATACTTGGTCGGGCGCGTATGTCCCTAACCAAGCCTAAGTATCCCAGGTGTCGGCTGTAGCGCGAGGTGTTAGGGTGTTGGTTACTTGGTCGGGTGCGTATGTCCCAATCCAAGCATAAGTACCCCGGGCGTCGGCTGTACCGCGGGGTATTAGGGTTTTGGATACTTGGTCGGGCGCGTATGTCCCGAACCAAGCCTAAGTACCCCGGGCGTCGGCTGTATCGCGAGGTATTAGGGTTTTGGTTACTTGGTCGGGCACGTATGTCCCAAACCACGCCTAAGTACCCCCGGTGTCGGCTGTACCACGAAGTATTAGGGTTTTGGATACATGGTCGGCCGCGTATGTCCCAACCAAGCTTAAGTACCCCGGGTGTCGGCTATACCGCGAGGTATTATGGTTTTGGTTACTTGGTCGGGCGCGTATGTCCCAAACCAAGCCTAAGTACCCCGGGTGTCGGCTGTACCGCGAGGTATTAGGGTTTTGTGCTCCTCGGAAGTGCATTGTTATCTTGGGGGAAAGTATCTCTCTTTATTACTTGATTTTTCTACGTGAGCACAGAGATACACAGACAGACACTCTAAATAAAACGTGAATCTTACCAAGGCTAGAGGGGTCCGAGACTACAGCCGGGCCGGGACCTCCTGCGTTTCTGCCTTTCTTCTACAGCTAATCATCTAGGCCTCGCGGGCTCTTTCGAGATTCTGTTCTGACCTCCCCACTGTAGCACCGCCGAGACACTAGTTGATCCCCTCGGACTTCCCTCACCCGGTTGCCCACCGGGAACTTGATCTTCTGTTGGTAAACAGAGATCACAGCCTGGAAAGCGCTGAGCGCTGGGCGGCCCAGGATGGCATTGTAGGAGAAGGGCGCGCCCACGATTAAGAAAGGAGTCTTCCGGGTTCTTTCGAGCCTATCGCTGCCCAACGAGAGTGACAAAGTGATTTGCCCCACCGGCTGTACCCGATACCACATGAAACCAAATAGTGGGGTCGAGACCGGGAGCAGTTCATCCTCGTGTATCTGCATTTGTTCTCAAGCTGCCTTGTACAGAATGTTCACGGAACTCCCCGTGTTGGCAATGCAGGCCATGATCATAATTGGTAATGCGGGCCACGATCACTATGGCGTCCTCGTGGGGAGCTTCCACTTCTTCAAGATCGAATGGCCCAAAAGAGATTATAGGGCCTGGCTCCTGACTTCGACTTGTCCCGATGGAGTAGTTTTGCAACCGTCGGGTGTAAGACTTCCTTGCCCGGTTAGAGTCCCCTCCAGTAGGTCCTCGGGAGATGACCCCTACATGGCCCGAAGGCGGATCACGCATAGGGGCTTTGCCTTTTTGGGGATCTCTCTCTAAGGAGAGGGATCTTCGGAGTGCGGGCCCCCCGACTCCTACCTCTCGATCGCGATCGGGACCGAGGTCGGACCTCGTTCTCCCCGACAGGCCATCGCTGAGGAGAAAAGCTTCACCTTGGTGACCTTCTGTGATACCCCGACTTATTCCATTTTCTTCGAGGTTTGATGTCTGCATCCTCGCTGAACTTCTTCTTCAAGGCGCGACACTCCTCCATGGAATGAGTCAAGCTGCTATGATAATTGCAGTACTTCGGCAATGACTCCGGCTGCTCGGTGTCTACCGTCTCCACCAGTCGGCGCCTGCTAGTCCACTGGTCCCTCCCGGGAGGAAGGTCTTTTCCCCGTGACGGGGCCGGGGGCTCCCTTCTGTCTGATCGGGGGGCTGCCGGAGGAGGGGCTCCGACTGGATCCTTGCAATAGGCGTACTGTACTTCTTGACATGCTTGACGGAGCGTCCCAGCAAATCATCGTAACTGGCGGGGGGCTTCCTCACCAAGGACCGGAAGAAGTCCCCTTCAGCGAGCCCTTGGGTACATGCACTGACGAGTATCTCTGATGTTGCACTAGGCACGTCCTGCGCCACCCGATTGAACCTCTGGATGTAATCCTTGAGCGGTTCCTTAGGCTTCTGCTTGAGGGCGAACAGATTAAGTGTCGTCTTCTGGTAGCCACAGCTGCTCGCAAAATGGTGGAGGAAGGATGTCTTGAACTCCGCGAAGGAGTTGATGGAACCTTGTGGCAACCTCTGGAACGACCGCTGAGCTACTCCAGACAGGGTGTTCAAGAACACCCGGCACTTCACACCGTCAGTATACTGGTGCAGGAGTGCCGCATTCTTGAATTTACAGACGTAATCCTCCAGATCCGTCTTCCCATCATACTCAGGGATCCCGGGCCCGCGGAACTGCTTTGGCATGGGGTCCTCGACAATCTCGGACGAGAAAGGGATAGAGGGAACCTCATGGGAGGTCTTGGGTCCATCCCTCTTCCCCGGTTCCTCTTCGTGCCTCTGGGCGCTGGAGGCCACCGAGTGGGCCTTCTCAATGTCTCCAGGGGATTCTCTCTGAGGGCCCTGGGCTGCTCCATCCTGTCGCCCCACCGGGGTAACGGATCTTCGGGAATGCGATACGGAGACTCTGGGGATCTCCTCCCTCGCCGGACCCCCTAGTTGCGGGGAAGCCTGTTCGACTTGGTGCTGCTCCAGCACTTCCTTGATGGCGTTAGCCACTAGGTGGTCAAGTTCCTCTCTTGTAAGGGTAAGAGGTTGTCCCTCCGATCCTGCTATCGGTGCTCCTTCAGGTGCTTTGCTAGTTTCCCACAGACGACGCCAAATTTGTTCCGGAAAGAGTCGACGACGATGGCCAGGCACCGGAGCTTCGCCCCTGTGGTAGTTGCTGAGGCAGGGAGGAACTTAGGATCCTACGAAGTTAACACGAGCGTTAGGGGACACGCTGGCAGGGGTACAACGGAGTCCACTCCGACGCTCAAGTCAGTGTCCGTCAAGAAGAAAAGGTTGCGAAAAGTAAAGAAGATGTCTAGAGTTGAGAGAGCGTAACTCCCTTACCGGAGGGGTTGGATTACCTTTTATACCGATGG
>JAGFNQ010002708.1:379023-436332 GCA_024364735.1 Boesenbergia rotunda
TGTTCCCTGGGTCGGGCATGCCACTTTAACATTGCTTCCGTAGCACCCATCTGTCCCGGGCGCTAGGTATATTTTGAGGCACCCGGGTTTGCATCCTCGGTGGGGGGTCTGAAACAACCTGGCCCGAACCTAAGTACCCGGGCATCGATCGTACCGCGAGATATTAGGGTTTTGGGTACTTCGTCGGGCACGTATGTCCTAGACCAAGCCTAAGTACCCCGGGCATCGGCTGCACCGCGAGGTATTAGGGGTTTGGATACTTGGTTGGGCGCGTAGGTCCTAGACCAAGCCTAAGTACCCCGGGCATCGATTGCACCGGGAGGTATTAGGGTTTTGGATACTTGGTTGAGCGCGTAGGTCCCAGACCAAGCCTAAGTACCCCGGGCAACGACTACACCACGAGGTATTAGGGTTTGGGTGCCTGGTTGGGCGCGTATATCCCAGACCAACCATAAGTACATTGGGAATCGGCTGCACCGCGAGGTATTAGGGTTTTTGGGTACTTGGTCGGGCGCGTATGTCCCAGACCAAGCCTAAGTACCCCGGGCATTGGTCGCACTGCGAGGTATTAGGGTTTTGGGTACTTGGTCGAGCGCGTATGTCCCAGACCAAGCCTAGTACCCCAGGCATCGGCTGCACCGCGAGGTATTAGGGTTTTGGGTACTTGGTCGGGCGCGTATGTCCCAGACCAGCCTAAGTACCCAGCATCGGCTGCACCGCGAGGTATTAGGGTTTGGGTACTTGGTCGGGCGCGTATATCCCAGACCAAGCCTAAGTACCCCGGGCATCGGCTGCACCCGAGGTATTAGGGTTTTGGGTACTTGGTCGGTGCGTATGTCCCAGACCAAGCCTAAGTACCCCGGGCATCGACTGCACCGTGAGGTATTAGGGTTTGATACTTGGTCGGCGCATAGGTCTCAGACCAAGCCTAAGTACCCTGGGCATCGATCGCACCGTGAAGTATTAGGGTTTTGGATACTTGGTCGGGCGCATAGGTCTTAGACTAAGCCTATGTACCCTGGGCATCGGCCGCACCGCGAGGTATTAGGGTTTTGGGTACTTGGTCGGGCGCGTATGTCCCAGACCAAGCCTAAGTACCCCGGCATCGGCTGCACCGTGAGGTATTAGGGTTTTGGGTACTTGGTCAGGCGCATATGTCCCAGACTAAGCCTAAGTACCCCGGGCATCGGCTGCACCACGAGGTATTAGGATTTTGGATACTTAGTCGGGCGCGTAGGTCCCAGACCAAGCCTAAGTACCCCGGGCATCGACCGCACCGCGAGTATTAGGGTTTTGGCTACTTGGTCGAGCGCGTATGTCCCAGACCAAGCCTATGTACCCCGGGCATCGGCTGCACCGCGAGGTATCAGGGTTTTGGGTACTTGCTCGAGCGCATATGTCCCAGACCAAGCCTAAATACCCCGGGCATCGGCTGCACCGCGAGGTATTAGGGTTTTGGATACTTGGTCGGGCGCATAGGTCCCAGACCAAGCCTAAGTACCCCAGGCATCGACTGCGCCGTGAGGCATTAGGGTTTTCAACTCCTCGGTAGTGCGTTGTTATCTTGGGGGAAAGTATCTCTCTTTATTACATGATTTTTCTGCGAGAGCACAGAGATACACAGACAAACACTCTAAATAAAACGTGAATCTTACCAAGACCAGAAGGGTCCGAGACCGCAGCCGTGCCGGGACCTCCTGTGTTTCTGCATTTCTTCTACAGCTAATCATCCAGGCCTCGCGGGTTCTTCCGAGATTCGGCTCTGACCTCCCCGCTGTAGCACCGCTGAGACACTAGTTGATCCTCTCGAACTTCCACCACCCAGTCGCCCATCGGGAACTTGATCTTCTGGTGGTAAATAGAGACCACAGCCTGGAAAGTGTTGAGCGCTGGGCGGCCCAGGATGGCATTGTAGGAGGAGGGTGCGTCCACGATTAAGAAAGGAGTCCTCCGGGTTCTTTCGAGCCTGTCGCTGCCCAACGAGAGTGACAAGGTGATTTGCCCCACCGGCTGTACTCGATGCCCCGTGAAACCAAATAGTGGGGTCGAGACCGGGAGCAGTTCATCCTCGTCTATCTGCATTTGTTCCCAAGCTGCCTTGTACAGGATGTTCACGGAACTCCCCGTGTCTACGAAGATGCGCTTCACTTTATAGTTGGCAATGCAGGTCACGATCACTATGGCGTCTTCATGCGGAGCTTCCACTTCTTCGAGGTCGGATGGCCCAAAAGAGATTATAGGGCCTGGCTCCTGGCTTCGGCTTGTCCCGATGGAGTAGTTTTCCAACCGCCGGGTGTAAGACTTCCTTGCCCGGTTAGAGTCCTCTCCAGTAGGTCCTCCGGAGATGACCCCTACATGGCCCGAAGGCGGACCACGCATAGGGGCTTTGCCTTTTTGGGGATCTCTCTCTAAGGAGAGGGATCTTCGAGGTGCGGGCCCCCGACTCCTACCTCTCGATCACGATCGGGACCGAGGTCGGACCTCATTCTCCCCGGTACGTCGTCGCCGAGGAGAAAAGCTTCGCCTTGGCGACCTTCTATGATATCCCGACTTATTCCATTTTCTTCGAGGTTTGGTGTCTGCCTCCTTGCTGAACTTCTTCTTCAAGGCGTGACACTCCTCCGTGGAATGAGTCGAGCTACCATGATAATTGCAGTACCTCGGCAATGACTCCGGCTGCTCGGTGTCTACCGTCTCCACCAGTCGGCGCCTACCCATCCACTGGTCCCTCCCGGGAGGAAGGTCTTTTCCCCGTGTCGGGGTCGGGGCTCCCTTCTGTCTGATCAGGGGGCCACCGGAGGAGGGGCTCTGACTGAATCCTTGCGACGGGCGTACTGTACTTCTTCCACATTGACATGCTTGACAGAGCGTCCCAAGAAATCATCGAAACTGGCGGGGGCTTCCTTACCAAGGACAGGAAGAAGTCCCCTTCAGTGAGCCCTTGGGTACATGCACTGACGAGTATCTCTAATGTTGCACTAGGCATGTTCTGCGCCACCCGGTTGAACCTCTGGATGTACTCCTTGAGCGGTTCCTTAGGCTTCTGCTTGAGGGCGAACAGGTTAAGTGTCATCTTCTGATAGCGACGGCTGCTCGCGAAATGGTAGAGGAAGGTTATCTTGAACTCCGTGAAGGAGTTGATAGAACCTTGTGGCAGCCTCTGGAACCACAGCTGAGCTACTCCGGACAGGGTGTTCAAGAACACCCGGCACTTCACATCGTCAGTATACTGGTGCAGGAGTGCCGTATTTTAGAATTTACAAACGTGATCCTCTAGATCCGTCTTCCCATTATAATCAAGGATCCCGGACCCGCAGAACTGCTTTGGCATGGGGTCCTTGACAATCTTGGACGAGAAAGGGGTAGAGGGAACCTTATGGGAGGGCTTGGGTCCATCCCTCTTCCCCAGTCCCTCTTCGTGCCTTTGGGCACTGGAGGCCACCGAGTGGGCCTTCTTAATGTCTCCAGGAGATTCTCTCTTAGGGCCCTGGGTTGCTCCGTCCTGTCGCCCCACCGGGGTGACGGATCTTCGTGAATGCAAGACGGAGACTTTGAGAATCTCCTCCCTCGCCGGATCCCCTGGTTGCGAGGCAGCCTGTTCGACTTGGTGCTGCTCCAGCACTTCCTTGATGGCGTTAGCCACTAGGCGGTCAAGTTCCTCTCTTGTGAGGGCAAGGGGTTGTCCCTCCGATCCTGTCATCGGTGCTCCTTCAGGTGCTTTGCTAGTTTCCCACAGACGGCGCCAAATTTGTTCCGGAAAGAGTCGATGACGATGGCCAGTCACTGGAGTTCTACCCCTGTGGAGGTTGTTGCGGCGGGAAGGAACTTAGGGTCCTGCAAGGATAACACGAGCGTTAGGGGACACGCCGGCAAGGGTCCGGCGGAGTCCACTCCGACACTCAAGTCAGTATCTGTCTGAAAAGTAGAGGTAACAAGAAGTAAGAATGTGTGTAGGGTTGAGAGATCGTAACCCCCTTACTGGAGGGGTTGAACTACCTTTTATACTGACGACGACAGACTAGACGTGCCCCCTCGATCGGTGCCACGTCTCCGATATTTAAGCCACGCCCCCCTCTTTCGGCAGTAACTGGATATCCTTTGAAACGGTCTGCATCGTTATCACGCTTCCGCCCGTTGAGACATTTAAGGGTCGTGCATGTTGGAACTTGGATGGCTAGAGAGGGGGGTGAATATAGCCAGACACTTGAAACTTAGCACTTTTCAAATTTCTGAACTCAGAGGTTAGTAGCACAGCGGAAGACTTGCAAAAACTGAGTAATGCAGAGATTAAACCCTAGGCTAAGCACAAGTACAAAACGCTAACAAAGAGGATTTACAAGGTTCGGGGATAACTTGCCCCTACTCCTTGGCGTGCCCTTAAGGTAGGTGATCCCTTGATTGTCGGCAGATCAAGCCCCGGAAAATCCGGATAAAATGCAACCTCATTCTCGGTGGAGTAACCTCTCCACAGCGTTTCAAGATGATGAAGTATTAAGTACAGGAAACATAAGAAGGATCTTACTGAGCACTAAGAACCGCAAGAACACAAGCAAACTCCTCACCGAGCTCCACTCAGCGCAGATCTCACGCAAGAACTCCCTTCTTCGTGTCTTCTCGCTGATGGACTCGCCAAGCTTCTTGTTTCTTCTTCCCAAGTGCTCAAGTATCACAAGGTTGCTCAAGATTCATAGTAGAGTAATCACACAAGAGTAGAGCCAAAGCTTTTCGATGTGGAGAATAAGAACTCTAGCACTTCGTCAAAAACTCTTCTCAGCTCTTCTCCGCTACACAGCTTAACCAGCTTCCATCGCCAGGTCACACGCTCCTCTGCAGCAACTTCCAACTGCTCACCTACAGTAGCCAGCTACCCCTGACCTCATCTGGACTCACTGAAACCCCTCCAGTCGAGCCCCAGGTCATCAGCTCCTCAGCTATTGCAACTCGTGCCAGAGAACGTGCAACATGCGGAAGCAAATGGACAAACCTGCTGTGACGAAAACCTTCGTTTGACTTCCCTTGGATGATCTCTAAGTCACCTGCACACTTAGCAGCACATTAGAGCAGCAAATCAACAGAAGATCAAACATCAAAGGTCTCAGAACAAGTATCAGTAGTGTATCAGTAGGAATTAGAGTGCGATCAGACGCGATCAGAGCACCTGACAGCGCATTTGAATTAAAGTGATCGGTCACCGGACCGATCAGAGAGCCTCCTGATCGGTCACCAGACCGATCAGGGTGGGTTCAGACTGATCAGGCTCCATCCTGATCGGTCCCCAACGCGTAATCAGAAATCGCGACTTCTCCGGGATCCGATCACCAGACCGATCCCAAGTCGTGGATCGGTCACCACCCTGATCCACCCCTTTGCAGGGTGAATTCCCAGCTTCGCAGTCCACACCTCCTGATCGGTCTCCAGACCGATCAGGGCATGCTCAGACCGATCAGGCTCCGTCCTGATCGGTCATTGTGAGGAACTCGCGACACTTGATCGTTCACCAGAACGATCTGAACAGTATCCCTGATCGGTCACCGGACCGATCAGGAGCCAAGCAGTAAGGTTCCTAAAACCCACTGTATGCTTCATGATCGGTCACCAAACCGATCAGTCATAGCTGGATCGGTCACCAGACCGATCCACAAGGGGACTTTGTGCCAACTTCCCTGATTGGTCACCAGACCGATCCAAGCTAGGCCAAACCCACTCTAAGTCAAGAGAACTGGCTCCCAGCCTCCCCTGACTCGTGCTTAGTCCCTCGGACCAAGACTCCGTGCCCAGCTTCACTTACTAGGACTTCAGTCAACCTGGCTTCACTCACCAGGACCCGGCTTCACTCACCGGGATTTCCAATCACCTAACCCTCCAAGTTAGGAATTTCCACACCTAGCCCTCCAAGCTAGGATTTTTCCACACCTAACCCTCCAAGTTAGGCTTCCTGGCTTCACTCACTAAGACCCGGCTTCACTCACCGGGATTTCCAATCACCTAACCCTCCGAGTTAGGAATTTCCACACCTAGCCCTCCAAGCTAGGACTTTTCCATACCTAACCCTCCGAGTTAGGATTTCATCCACCTAGCTTCTCAAGCTAGGACCTGACCCTCCAAGTCAGGCTTTCATCAAACCTAGTCCCACTAGGTATGCCTAGTCCAAGACCAGGACTTAATCCCAATCATCTCATCAACCTAAACTAAAATCGATGTCAACACCAAAACAACAATCAGGGTCAGACTGCATCAACAATATCTCCCTTTTTGTTGTTTGACAACCCGATTTTAAGTTTAGGGATTTGAAGTCAATAATTGCAAATCTCACACTCATAGGGGAATCAGGATCCTTCCCCTACTCATAATTATCCTAAACTTAACCAACCACACTCTCCCCCTTTGTCAAGCACCGAAAAGGGTCTAGAAGGGTCGTTAAGTTTAAAAATAAAACCTCCCCCTTAATCCTAGGGGTTATCCCAAATCAACAAAGAGTATGAAAAATTTGAAGGCATATGAAAAACATATGACAAATATAAGGCATGGCAAAACAATCATATGTATCATATGAACATGGAGTAAGAATAAGCATAGCAATGCATAATATAGGCATACATGACGATAGCAGTCGTATGAACAATCATATAAACTAACAAAATGCATAATATAGTAAGTCAAGCATGAAAACCATAACGTCAGATGCATAACATCGCATCAAGAGACAGTTAAATCATAGACATACAGCCATGATCAAAGTAAGTCATACACTCCAAACAGTCAAATAGTCAAAGTAAAGTCAAATGCAAAGACAAAGCATATCCATATTTAAGCGTCAGCGGGGGGGTCATCGTCCTCCATCGGGTCATCAGTCGTATCATCAGGAATGAGGGACCCCGGGGCAATACTGTCGGAGGGCGCAGCTCCAGTAGATGAAGGCTGGTATGGATGACCAGCTGCCCAGCTGCACCACTCCTCATGCCATGTCTTCTGCCTGGTGCGGACCCCCGAAACGTCAGACTCGACTGCCAGCAGTCTATGGTCGAAAGTCTGAAACCCAGCTCGGACCTCCTCTCGCCAGAGCTCTCTCAAACGAAGATCATGCTGGATGGTCCGATCAAGCTCTGAAATCTGCCAGCGCAGGTCTGGATCTGGCTCATAGTCGTAGTCAGCGGCGGCGGCGGGCGCCTCCTGATGCGCAGCTGGAGCTGCGGGTACCTGTAAGTGTGCGCCCCTGGGTAGTTCGCCAAGACCCTGCCCGTCCTTCCATATCAAAGTCTAATCGTCTGGCCCAACAACAATACCAGATTTGGCAAACACGCGTTTGCCCAACCGACAGTCCTGTCTAACCATGGGCACTGTCCTGCCCTTGGTCACATCAATACCAACTGACATAAGCCAGTCAGTAATGACGTGACCGAACGGCATATACACAGTGCGATGACTGGGCTCGCGATAGGAGATGATCGACTGAAAGACACTCTCCATAATGTCAAAGTTCATGTGGCGGTGCATGCCTGATAACCACGCGTGTCGCACCGCGAGTATCAAATACAATCAAAGTATCGAACTCCTCTACACTAATGTAGCATAAAGTAACTCGAGTCATCTCCCAACGAATGTAGTCGATGCATGATAAACATTAGGATCGTATGTTATTGCTTTTGGGTTTTTGATATCAAACTTGGTTTGGATTTGAACGTTAAGACTACGAAAAGAAATAGCAAGCAGGTATGAAATCTAGTTCTAATTAAGGAAAGACAGTGCAGGTAATGAAATCTAATTTAACCTAACTACAATTGCAGTAAAGAAAAGGATAACTAGAAATTAAGCATCAACAAAACTAAACACGGAACAAAACCTATAGTATTAAAGAAATTTAAGTTGACCTAATCTATTGCATCCAAATCAAGTTCAAGAACATAAAGCAATTAAAAGAGACAAGACAAGCAAGAATTAAGCAAAACAAGAGACATGCAATTAAACCTAACTATAGAAATATTTTGTCGAACAACTTATAAGCAGAATTTAAAACGACATGAGTACGTGCCATTCGAAAATATGAGAGATCAAACTTGATACAAACATCAACAATTGACACAAACTGTCAACACATGATAAACAATCAAGATTAAGCACTGAGCTGCAATCGGATTTGGAAGAAGAAGCTGCCGACTGCTGGCTAGAAGGAACTGCTGAAAAGGAAAGAAACTGCAGGAAAGGAAAATTGTTGTGCTATTGGATCTGCAATTCTGATGAAGAATTGGGAATGCTGTGAAGAGATTAAGCTGCTGCCGGATGCTGATGAAGAAGAATAACTATGATGGAATTGTGCTGGAGTTGAAGAACTGCTGGCTGGAAAATGAAATAAGTGCTGGAATTGAAGAAAATGAGATGAATCGCCTCCCAATCCTGGCTTCCCTCAACCCGAGAGAGAGCTGGATAGAAGAAGATGAGCTAGGGTTCGAAACATCGAGCCCTAGCTTGTGGTCGGCGGCGATGAAGAAGGAGAGTAGATGGAGAGGGAGTGGAGATGATGGAATACCGGCCGGCAGCGGTGAAGGTGGAGGAGAGCCGCCGACGGTGAAGGTAGAGAAGATGAGTTGAGACGGGAACCCCTCGTCTGCAATCGCCTCTCTCCAATCGCCTCCCGTGGAGAAGATGATTCCCTTGATCAATTTGACTCGTTTTTGTTTATCCTCTTGGTTCGGCCCAGCAAATGGTTCAGCCAAACCATGTCCGGTCCAGCACTGGTTCAGCCAAGCTTAGGTTCAGCTCAGCAAATGGTTCAGCCCAGCAAATGAGTTCGATCAGCCTTAGCTCACTTAACCAAGCTCAGCCTTTGGTTCAGTCCAACAGTTGGGTTCGGTCCAGCTTGGGTTCGGTCCAGTCATCCAAGCCAGAGTTCACAGCTCAGAAGAAAATTAGCAACGGGCGGCTGAGATCGATTTGGCTTCATCCGATGGTCGGATCTCTTCATATCTGAACCAAACTCCACAGATCCCAATCAATGGTCCTGATTTACCTATCCCCAGCTCGGATTAACCAGATCAGTGGTGGATGGTCCAGATCTTCCCTTTTCTTGAATGGATGGTCTAGAACATCTTGAGCTTGATCCAACGGTCAGATTACTTCTGATTTGGCTGAAACTTTCAGATCTTGATCTATGGTCATGATTAATTCTTTGAACTTGGATTGACCAGCAGTTGACCGATGGCTTAGATCTAGCCGTTCTCTGGAATGGACGGCTCCTATTAATCCGATGCTTGATCCCTTTGATCTGGATCCAATGCTGACTCAAGTCTGACCCGATTTGATCGAGGTCCATGATCATTTGAAGCCTACAAAATGATATTCAAATTTAGTGCCAAAAAATATCCCAAATATACAAAGATTTGAATTAAAAGCCAAAATAGAGGAAATACATGAACCCTAATATAATTACAAACTTAAGCATATAAAATGTGGATCAAACATGGATTTTAGAGCCTAAAATAATCAACAAAAATGGTGGTTATCAATGCCATAAAGCATCAGGCAATGATAAGGTCGGATCTCAGTCAAGGGTTTTGAGGTTATTGGCAGGATGCAGTTCGTGATTATCTTAAAAAGAACATAATCAATAGGAGAGAGTCGGAGGGCCGCAAAGGTCGGAAAGTCAGGCCCCAACTCATCAAGGCCAGCTGGTCGAGGGTGTCCGAAGAAGTGCTCATATATGGACTCGGGGGTGACGTCCCCGAATGGAGCCAATAAGGGGTTTGGAAGCTCTGGGTAGATAGAATAAAAATTAGGCGATCGTCGACCGCCCAGATACTCCGCCAAAACATCATAGGAGAAGTCAAGATTTCTCTTGGCTACTCGAGTAGTGAAATCAAAGCCACCTTGAGAGCCTTGTTGGAGATTATTGTAGAACTCAGAAACAAGGTCATAGTTGATTATTCGTTCAAGGGAGAGAAAGAAATCGAGGTTATAAAACTCAATCACCTCTATGATAGAAGGACAATGCTCAACCAAGAAAGGTCGATCAATAGACCGACACGAAAGTAGTTTGAAGGTTCTGGATTGAAAGGTCTGCTCAAAGGCCGCATTCGGGAACCGAGAACTAGACGAAGGCTGTGGCCTTCGTGAGGGCGCGGAAGAAGAAGGGCCTTTTCCCTTGGCCGCCCCCTCAGCGGGTTCTTTTCCCTTTGAAAATTTCCTAAAGTTGGAATAATTGATCATGACACCGATTTGAAATGAGTTGGTTTGATCAGTAGGGTTAGAGATCATGGTAAGGTCACAGCATAACCCAAAGTAAGCCACACACGATTGATCATTCAATCAAGGACACAAAGAAAAGATAGGTTTAATCAGTAAATTGAGGGGTCATGGCAAAGGAGGTCACGGTAATAGCACACACATCACACGATAAAAAGAAACGACAAGGAAAAACATGGTTAGCGCAAATAACTGTAAGAATGATAAACACCAAAAGAAAATCACACAAAATGCTTACTTTGGTGCGATCAAGTTGATTGAGAAGATCCTGAGGGCTTGAAGGAGAACTTGCGCAGGGGATGAGCTCAAGAACTTGAGTGAGAAAGAGACTTCAAGAAACTCGCAGAAGACAGGGAAGAGCTCGCACCGCTGATCTCACACAGATCTCGCCTAACTTGGTGCAGTAAGGAGAAGAGCTCGCAGGAAAACCTAGAAGGATCGCACGCGCACGGGAAGGAGAAGATCTCACGCGCAAGAGGAGGATGAAGGAGATGAGGGGTTTCGGTCGGCTAGGGCTTGGGAGTAAGGGAAAACGGGAGTTAATAGGTTGGTGGATCGGTCCACCAACCGCAATTTAATGTGATCGAACGGATCACCGTTCGATCTGGGAGTGCCCAGATCGATCAGGCTCCAGCCTGATCGGACTGGCTTAGTCCTGATCGGTCGGGCGACCGATCAGGCATACTCCTGATCGATCGGCTGATCGATCAGGGAGCGAACAGTGGGTTTGCGCGATATTTCGTGAGCCTCCTGATTGGTCTATGGACTGATCCACACAGTGAGCCAGATTGGTCTGTGGACTGATCCAGGCCAACACAGAGAGATTGCAGAGGGGTATCGCAATTTGGCTGGACCGGTTAGTTGGACCGATCAGACATACTCCTGATCGGTCTGGTGACCGATCAGGCTCCCTGAATTTTCCTGATATGATCTGAAATTTCAGATTTAGACTCCCTATCGATATCTGATAAGATCTGATGAAAGTTATCGAACTTGGAAGTGTTCCCATGACTATAATTGATCCTTTAAGAAGGATCAAAGGTCCTTATGGTTTTGACAAATCACTTTGCTCCACCCAAGTGGAGTCAAACTCAAACAACAAACATCCACTCAATTTCAAACAAGTTTGTATCGATATAAGGTCTCCAATCAAGTTTCCTTGATTGGAATGTCCAAGTATGATCATGGAGCCAAGTACACATATGTTATGCATTGGATTTCCCCATACTTGGTCAACTTAGTGATTATTGTCTCGTCAACCTAATTTCTCAAGGGATGCAATGACATTTCGAGAAATTAAGTTGATCCTAGCATCTCACCCCATTTCTAGCAAACAAAAATGTTTTGGTAAACATTATAGTTTGTGTGAGATGTCCCCAAGTTACCCAATTATTGCCCAACAATTTTGAGATTATCATGAAGGGTTTTGAATGCTTTTCAATCCTATGAAGCGTGACGCATTCTCAATTCCCTTCTTAAGAAACTAAATTCATTCTAGGGAAGTGTTTTAGTGAAAATGTCCGCTAGATTTGACTTGGACTCCACATGTGAGAGTACAATGTCTCCTCTAGCAACATAATCTCTAATAAAGTGGTGACGCACTTCAATATGCTTGGTCCTAGAATGATGGACTGGATTCTTTGTTAAGTTGATGGTGCTTATGTTATCACACAACACTTGTACACCCTTGTAACTTAATCCATAGGCCTCTAGAGTATGAATCATCCACAACAATTGCGATACACTCTCTCCCATGGTGATCTATTCTGCCTCGGTCGTGGAGAGAGCAACACAATGTTGCTTCCAACTTGACCAACTAACTAATGATGATCCTAAAAATTGGCAACCCTCACTTGTGCTTTTTTGATCCAACTTGAGACTCAAGCGCCGACGACGTCCCGCTACTCCGAAAAAGACAACCTACATCGGACGTCGGTAAAAGAAGAGTTTTTATTTGTTAAGTTTACTGTGCTATATTTGTAACTCAATACTGTAAACTGATTTGCGAACTTATAGAATTGCCCAAAGTAAACGGTCAACGACCGTGGGCCTTGGAGTAGGAGTCGACCTAGGCTCCGAACCAAGTAAAAATTACTGTGTTCGCGTGTTTGTTTTTATCTTCCGCTGTGCAATTTCTCTTTCCCTAAATCCGAACGATTTCCGATATTCACCCCCCCTCTATCGGTTCTCTCGATCCAACAAGTGGTATCAGAGCGGGGAAGTTCAAACTTGGTGTAACCACCAGTTTGAAATTTTTTTTCGGATTTTTATTTTCTTTTTCTCGTTCGAATTTTCTTTAATTATTTCGTTCGAATTCTCTTTTTCTCGTTAATCGAGGTTGGTGCAACACCCCTCGCTATTTCATTTTATTCATCCCGCACTACTAATCCAAGACCTAGTCTTGGAAAAAAAATTTTGTGTTAGTTTTCTGTTTCAGATTAAATGGCCATGCAAGATGGATTTAGCACCGCCAGACCTCCACTTTTCAGTGGAGAAGACTTTTCCTACTGGAAAAGTCGAATGGAGGTCCACCTGAAAACTTAGGTGGACATGTGGATCATCATCCAGTCCGGACTGGAGATCCCCAAAAACGCCGAAGGAGTACCGCAGACCTACTCAGAATGGGACAACGCCCTAAAGCGCAAAATTGAAGCTGATGCAAAGGCGACCCAGACTCTCCAATGCGGATTAACAAAAGAAGAGCTGAATCGGGTAGGCCCCTTCAACAGTGCAAAGGAGCTGTAGGCAAAGCTGATCGAACTGCATGAAGGAACGTCAGACACCAGGATCAGTAAGAGGGATCTGCTCCTGAACAAACTCTACACCATCAAGATGGCCGACACTGAAACAGCAGCCCAACTCCACGCACGCATACAAGAATTGATGAACGGTCTTCACACTATAGGTCACAAGGTCGAAAATCGTGACCTAATAAGGTATGCCCTAAACGCTTTCCCTAGAAATACCTTGTGGGCATCTATGGTAGATGCATACAAGGTCTCAAGGGATCTTTCTAAAATTAAATTAGATGAATTATTTTCCGAATTAGAACTGCACGAACAAACTAACTCCAATATGGTCGAGAAAGGAATTGCCTTTGTTGCAGGAAAAATTGGAAGATCAACAAAAAAGAAAACTCAACCTGAACCCGAGTCTAACTCAGACTCAGACGCAAAAGACGAAGAAGGAGATCAATCGGAGCTGGTCCGACTGGCCCGAAGCTACTATAAAATATTAAAGAACCAAGCCAACACACGGAGGACAAGCCGAAGAAAGGACGAACCAGCTGAGCCCGCGAATAACAAAAACAAGCCCAACGTAACCTGCTACGAGTGCAAGAAAAAGGGCCACTACAAGACGGAGTGTCCAAACCTAAAGGAGAACAAAAAGACAAGAAGGAAGAAAGCACTCCAAGCAACCTGGGACGAATCTTCATCAGAAGAAGAAGAAGAAAAACCCCAATCAAACATACTAGCGTTGACCGCTTCAGAAGAAGTTGAGACCGAGTCAGAGTCAGAAAAGGACGACGGCAGACTAACCTTTTCAGAAGACGGCGAAATCAAGGTAAGCGGTTTCAATAAAAGTCAATTAAATGAACTTATTTCTTACCTCTCTCGAGATTTGGCGAAAGCCAAACTCCGAGTCGAATCCCTCCGACAGGAAGTAAAACTCCTGAAAGAGGGAGCTGACTCTGAATCCTTAACCGAGAAAGTTCAAGAAGGAACTCCTACTCAAGTTGAAAAACTTGAGAAAGAGAACTCCTCCTTGAAAACTCAGGTTAAGGATCTTAGAGCGGCCTTAGAACGATTCACTTCTGGTTCCAAGGGTCTTGACATGATTCTTGGAAAACAGAAATCCATTCTAAATCGATCTGGACTTGGCTATAGAACCAAATCCCGACAAAGATCTTACTTTGCTGTACTGAATCAGTCCAGAAGTAAAGTTCAGGCATGGGTACCTAAGCTGTGCCTGAACAAACCAACTGGATCAAATCAGTATTGGATCCCCAAGGACAAGATTCACATCTTGCCTAATTATTATCGTGGCTATAGTCCAGGGGGAGCCAAATTAAAAACTATTTTTATTGTTAAATAAAAATTTAATTCTTGATTGCAAATTACATGTTTGATTGTTTATTTAAATTTCTGTAATTTACCATGCTTAGACTTAGGTTAGAATAAGGATAAAACAAACATAACTGAAACTTGAAAACATAGTATTGGGTGGAGGTGAGATGATAGTACGTTAGGGAAACCAATTCTAATAAGATCAAGTTCACTTGGTCTCTTTAGACTGGTGAAACTAGCCGAAGCTACCGATCCAAAATCCAAACTAGTTAGACCAGAACTTTTTCAAAGATTAATTTTGAAAATGAAACTTCATTAAACGGCTTTGTCAAGGAAAGGGTTGATGATCCAATAAGGCTACGGCCAAAGAAGGCCTAGTGCCTCGCCAAGACCTGGAAGCCAATTTTTGAGTTTCAAATTCAAATTACTTTTTGTAAAATTCAAATCTAACACAATTTTCAGTTAAGTATAGATTCAAACATCTCCTTTTAAAATAAATTGAAATGTTTTCAAAAATTAATTAAGATTTTCAAAATAAATCATGGCTTTCAAATAATTTTACTTAACAAAACCTGTCTCACAAAACTATAAGGCTAACGTGATTGAAAACCCTAAATTTGGGTGAGATAGACTAGTCAGTGAAAATCAATTTAAGCTATTCCTAACTCTAATTAGATCCAAATCAATAAAATTCTTTATGTGTAGGAACATAAAGATTTGGACCAATGGATGTTGGATAGCGGTTGCTCCAGACATATGACTGGAGATAAATTGAAGTTCACCAAACTCAAGCTCAAGAACCTAGGCTCAGTAGCATTTGGCAACAATGCTACACTCAAGGTAATTGAGTCAAGTAATATTGAGCTTAAATCTAACTTTATTATTAAGAAAGTTCTTTTGGTTGATAACTTCAATTTTAACCTGCTTAGCATAAGTCAGTTATGTGATTCTGGTTACATAGTCACCTTCAATAATTCTAACTGCCTAATTAGAAATGTACAAGACTCAGAAACCATGCTTAAGGGCACTAGGAAAAATAATGTATACACTATAAACCTTCCCCTAGTACCCAAATATATGTTAACTCAGTTAGAACAATCAAACCTCTGGCATAGGAGATTAGGTCATACCAATTTAAGAACTATCTCAAAAGTTACCCAACTTGGACTAATCAAAGGTGTCCCCAAAATTAAAAACAATGAAAACCTAATATGTGAATTATGTAATCAAGGTAAATGAACCAAATCTAATCACAAATTAATTCAATCTGACCTAACTCAAACCACACATGAGCTCCTGCACCTTGACCTATTTGATTCACATGGAGCCAAGTCACTAAGCGGGAACCGATACTGCTTAGTAATAGTTGATGATTATTCTAGGTTTACCTGGGTTAGGTTTCTAAAAACCAAAGATGAAACCTTAAAACTATTTAATGATTTCTGTAAATTAATTGAAAATCAAAACGATACTAAAATTAAAAGACTTAGGAGTGACCACGGGGGAGAATTTGAAAATCAACGGTTCGAAGAATTCTGTAAGGTCAATGGGTATTTACATGAATTTTCATATCCTAGAACCCCCCAACAAAATGGGATAGTCGAAAGAAAGAATAGAACCTTACAAGAAGCCGCTAGGGCGATGCTCAACGAATTTAGCTTAGCAAACCAATATTGGGCAGAAGCGATTAGTACAGCTTGTTACATCCAAAATAGGATTCTGATTAACAAGTGACACAACAAAACACCCTATGAACTGTACTACCATAGACTCCCAAATCTACACTACCTAAGGGTCTTTGGATGCAAAGTTCATATCCTAAATACCAAAGACTATTTAGGGAAATTTCAGTCCAAGTCAAACCCAGGTATCTTCCTAGGATACTCAACCACTAGTAGAGCCTATAGAGTCTACAACAAACAAACTAAGAAAATTGAAGAGACAACAAACTTAATATTTGATGAAGAAATCAATTCAACATCTAATAATCCAGACCTAACTTCAACAAATTCTGACCAAGAAAATAATGAACAAACCATCGAACCTTTGATTGAACCCTTAAACGAACTAACCATTGAACCAATTAATGAGTCGACTGAACCGAGTATCGAACCAACAAATGAACCAGCCCAAAGAGCCGAATCAAACAATGAACCAAACCGACCAGCCGGACCTGAGGCTGAACCAAGTTCTAGGAGAACCAAGAAACCCAGACTTAGTCACCCAACCGATCAATTTGTGGGTGATCCAACTCTAGGAGTCAGGACTAGATCCTCCTATAGAAACCTTAGTCAAATAGCTATGATATCAAAAATAGAACCCAAAACTATAGATGAAGCCCTACCTGATCCTGATTGGATCATAGCTATGCAAGAAGAATTAGCCCAATTTGAGAGAAACCAAGTCTGGGAACTAGTGTCTAAACCTGAAGGCAAATCCATCATAGACACTAAGTGGGTCCTTAGGAATAAGCTAAATGATCAAGGAGAAATAGTTAGAAATAAAGCCCGCTTAGTAGCCAAAGGATTCAGCCAAGTAGAGGGATTAGATTACGATGAAA
Source organism: Boesenbergia rotunda (assembly GCA_024364735.1). NCBI lineage: Eukaryota > Viridiplantae > Streptophyta > Magnoliopsida > Zingiberales > Zingiberaceae > Boesenbergia > Boesenbergia rotunda. The sequence continues at coordinate 395,887 of JAGFNQ010002708.1, forward strand.
CATATGCCCCAGTAGCTAGACTTGAATCCATTAGAATGTTGTTAGCCTTTGCATCCCATAAAGGATTTAAGCTATACCAAATGGATGTAAAGTCAGCCTTCCTAAATGGGTTCATTAAAGAAGAAGTTTATGTAGGACAACCCCCCGGGTTTGAGGACTTAGACAAACCTGACCACGTTTACAAATTAACTAAAGCACTATATGGGTTAAAACAAGCACCTAGGGCTTGGTATGAACGACTATCAACTTACTTAACTTCTAAAGAATTTAAACAAGGACAAATCGACTCGACTTTGTTTATTAAAACCCTAGGAAAAGATATATTTATTGCCCAAATTTATGTAGATGATATAATTTTTGGGTCCGCCAACTCAAACTTTTTAAAAGAATTTGTTAAAATAATGGAAAACGAATTTGAAATGAGCCTAGTAGGTGAACTTAACTTTTTCCTAGGCTTACAAATCAAACAAACTAGGGATGGAAACTATGTCCATCAATTCAAATATGCTAAAGAGTTAATAAAGAAATTTAAAATGGATAACTCTAAAAGCATAAGTACCCCCATGGCCACTAATGTAAAAATAGATAGTGACTCTGATGGTAAGCCAGTAGACCTTAAACTCTATAGGAGTATGATAGGTAGCCTACTGTACCTTACAGCCAGTAGACCTGATATTCTTTTTGCTGTCGGGATGTGAGCTAGATCCAAACCTGTGCTAAGGAAACTCACTTAGCAGCCCTAAAAAGAATACTAAGATATGTTAAGGGCACCCTAAATGTAGGAATTTGGTATCCTAGAACCTCAACCTTCAATTTGTCAGGCTACTCAGACTCTGACTATGCTGGCTGTAAATTAGATAGAAAGAGCACAAGTGGGAGCTGCCAACTGTTAGGACAGAGTCTAGTTAGTTGGTGCAGCAGAAAACAACACTGTGTAGCTCTATCCACAACTGAAGCAGAGTATGTGGCCTTAGGAGAATGTGTAGCTCAATTTTTATAGATGATGCACACTCTTAAGGACTTCCAGCTCAACTACACCCAAACTCAAGTATTTATAGACAATATAAGTTCAATTAATTTAACTAAAAACCCAATACAACATTCCAGAACCAAACACATAGAAGTCAAACATCACTTTGTAAGAGACCATGTAGCCAGAGGTGAAATAGTACTTAAGTATATTGACTCTAAATCTAACTTAGCTGACATATTCACAAAACCTTTACCTGAATCTGAGTTCAGTTCACTAAGAAGGCAGTTAGGATTGTGTTCTGTAGAATAGATTAACTCTACTCTTGTTTTTTTTGCTTTACTTTAATTTAAAAATCAGTTTCAAAAAGAATTTTGAAAAACTATTTTTACTTAATTTTTAAATCAGTTTTTAAAATCTTTTCCAACTTAGTTTTTTTTAAAAAAAACTATCCCCTTTCAAAACTAGGGCTTTTTCGCAAATGAACTTAGCCTAGGCCCTAACCCTAGAACTGCATGCACCTATAGATTTAGAAGCCAGCATCTCACAAGCACCTTAGAGTACTTTTGATTGATAACCTAGAAAGGGTTGAGATGTTTAGGTCTTTGCCTTAATTCAAGATACTTTAAGTCAGTGCATCTGTAGTAATTGGGGCACTAAATACAACTTATATAGCAATTAAGTTAAGTGTCAAGCTTAGAAAATCTAACTTGAACAGAAACACTTAACATGACTAACCCTAGCAAAAGCTACTGTTTATAACAGTTAGTAAGTAGCTAAATGAGTTAGATGAGTCCCTACAAGAAAAAATCAACTGATTTGGTCTAAGTCCTGGGTCAGTACAGCAAAGTCATGCAAGTATTTTTCTTTATAAAATTTATTTCCGTTCTGAAATTTACTTTCTGCTATAATTATCTGGTTTTTTGATATATGGCAAAGGGGGAGAGATAGAAAGGAGAGAGTTTAAATTCTCAAAAATAATTTCTTTCACTCTATCCATTATTCAAAAAGTACTAAGTTTTTCAAAACACTCATGCCTTTTCAAAACTGTATTAAGTACTTAAACTTTTCAAAACTTCATTTAAGGCTCTGATACCAAGATAGGAAAGGAAAAGCTTAAGTTTTTTTTAAAAGCTTTATACTTAAGTTTTTCAGAACTTAATACTTAAGTTTTTTTTTCAAAATTTATTAAGTACTTAAGCTTTTTGAAAAATTTATTAAGTACTTAAGCTTTTCAAATTTCAAAATTTATTAAGTACTTAAGCTTTTCAAATTTCAAAATTTATTAAGTACTTAAGCTTTTCAAAAATTCAAAAATTATCTAAGTACTTAAGCTTTTCAAAAATTATCTAAGTACTTAAGCTTTTCAAAAATTATCTAAGTACTTAAGCTTTTCAAAAATTATCTAAGTACTTAAGCTTTTCAAAAATTCAAAAATTATCTAAGTACTTAAGCTCTTCAAAAATTTAAGTTTTTTGGTACTTAAGTTAAAACTTGCAAAAACCTTTTGAGTACTTTAAAAAAAACTTAAGACTTCAAATTTTTTAAGTACTCTAAACTTATGCTTTCAACTCTACTATGTACTTTTAAAACCTTAAGTTATCAAAAGAATTCCAAAGTACCTAAACTTAAGTTTGCAAAGTGCAAAATCATACTAAGTAAAGGTTTTTAGAACCCCACGAATTTTTGAAAAAATCTAGGGGGAGAATCCTTCCAGGGGGAGGAACAAAACTCAGTTTTTTTATATACTTTGATTAAACTTAACTTTTTGAACTAGGGTTGCCATAAATCAAAAAGGGGGAGATTGTTGGTGCAGAAAGCACCAAGTCAAACCTGTGTTTTGATAATGGCAACAGGGTTCAAAAGTTAAGTCTTACTTGTTGTCTAACAAGTTACTCTAGTGTGCAGGCTAAAAAGTCCTAGCGAAGGACTGCTAGGCACTGGCGAAGGAATGTCAGAGCAAAAAGCCCTAGCGAAGGACTGCTAGGCACTGGCGAAGGAATGCCAGAGCAAAAAGCCCTAGTGAAGGAATACTAGGCACTGGCGAAGGAATGCCAGGGACTAAAAAGCCCTAGCGAAGGACTGCTAGGCAACGGGCGAAGGACAGCTCGGCATCCAAGACCTGGCAAAGGACCGTCAGGCAAAAGTCCAACCAGAGGAACGGTTGGCATCAGGTACACTCTCCCGAGAGGAGTAGGTGAGGACGTGTTCCCTGTCGAGGGAACAGTAGGCGTCGGTTCGACCTAGGGTTCCATTTTGGAGGCCCAAAGTCAGAACCAAGATAGCTAAGGCTGTATAAACTAATATTTAATTGTGTTATTGTGTTTTGGATTAACCCTGGATGCAGGACCGAAGGAACGAGTGTCTGCAGCTCAGAGAGCCTCAAAGGAACGAGGCAACAGCTGACCAGGGCGCCCGGAGTGTCCCGGGCGCCCCCAAGGTAAACACAAAACACAAGAAAGCAAAGCAAGCTTCGACAACTCAACTCCCGGGCGCCCCCGCTGCTCCCAGGCGCCCCCAGTGCTCCGAGCGCCCCCAATAGCAAGTCATCGAAGCTCAAGCCAGCGAAGCCAAGGGATAAAGTTTGACCCGGTCAACCCGGGCGCCCCCAGCGTCCCGGGCGCCCCGGTCAAGATCTGATCCCGAGTTTGAAGGGATCAGAAGCTGACCGAGATCGAGGCGGATCGAGTGACAAGTGGGGGGGCGCCCCCGACGTTCCGGGCGCCCCCAGGCCCTATATAAAGGGCCTCGACCCCAAGGCTCAAGCAACAATTCATTCAACGCTTCAACGCTCTTCTGCTCTCGCGCTTTGCTTCGGAAACCTCCCGACTCAAGACTCAAGCGGCCGACGACGTCCCGCTACTCCGAAAAAGACAACCTACATCGGACGTCGGTAAAAGAAGAGTTTTTATTTGTTAAGTTTACTGTGCTATATTTGTAACTCAATACTGTAAACTGATTTGCGAACTTATAGAATTGCCCAAAGTAAACGGTCAACGACCGTGGGCCTTGGAGTAGGAGTCGACCTAGGCTCCGAACCAAGTAAAAATTACTGTGTTCGCGTGTTTGTTTTTATCTTCCGCTGTGCAATTTCTCTTTCCCTAAATCCGAACGATTTCCGATATTCACCCCCCCCTCTATCGGTTCTCTCGATCCAACAAAAACATCTAAAGTTTGATCCTTATACTTTAGAAAATATGTCCATGTATATCTAGTAAAATCATCAATGATAACAAAACAATATCTACTACCATTCAAGGATATAATAGTGTTACAATCAAACAAGTCCATATGACGTAAATTCAATGCGGTAGAAGTACTTACAGTGCTTTTACCTTTATGTGCAGATTTTGTTTGCTTACCCATTTGGCATGCATCACAAAGTTTGTCCTTTTCATACTTGATGCTTGGTAAGCCACGAACTAATCCCTTGTTGGCTAACTTCCGGATATTCTTCATGTTCACGTGTGCTAGTCTCCGGTGCCAAAGGGTGGACTCATCTTCTCTTGACATGAGACACTTAACAAAAGCATTAGTAGCACTTTTAAAAGAAACTTGGTAAATGTTATCTACTCTTGTTCCTACTAGTACCGTGTCAAAGTTGTCATGTTGTCTAACTAGACATTGACTTGATTGGAAATTAATTGTGTAACCCGCATCACACAATTGACTGACACTTAGGAGATTAAATGTCATCCCCTTGACTAGAAGGGCATTCTTAATCCTAAGACATTCGGATATTTGAATGTCTCCTATTCCTATGACCTTAAGACTACCATTGTCACCAAATGAAACATTACCTCTACTTTTTCTTTGGAGGGTAGTGAATAATGATCTATCACCGGTCATGTGTTTGGAGCACCCACTATCAACGAACCAAGTTGATAGATGCTCCCCCTCAATCACAACCTACACAATTCGAAAAATAGAAGATTTAGGTACCCAAACTTTGGGACCTAAAGCACCTACTAAGCAAGACTTAGGCACCCATGCCTTGACTACTTTCCTTTGAACTCTAGGTGTCTTAGATTGTCTAACATCAGTCCTAGACATTAAGGAGACAAATGATGGTTCTTTGGGCCGGTAACCAATACCGGCCCTATTGTAGACTGCCCTTTGGGCATTTAGGATCATGTCTAGAGTCTTTGAGCTAGTTGAGAATTTCTCAAGAACACTCTTGAGTCTCTCAACTTCACTCTTCAATGATTTATTTTCATCCTCTAACATTTCTACATGTAAATCGTCAACATCCTCATCCTTAGAGGATGTTAACTGTTCAACTTCAATTTTCAATGACTTAACCTTATTTTTTGACTTTTTCAACAAATCAGTTAAGCATGCAATTGTTCTATAGCATTTATCGAGTTCGGGAGTAATTACTTCTTCATCATCCAAAGATGATGAAGCCGCGTTTGAAGAGTCACTCGATTCATCACTGTTTTCTTGATCTTCCAATGCCATGAGTGCTACATGGCGAGTACTCTTCTCATCCTTCTCCTCATCGGATGAACTTGAGGAGGATTCATCCCATGTGACCTTCAAGGCCTTCTTCTTCTTCTTAGATTTATCCTCCTTCTTCTTAGATTTCTCCTCCTTTTTCTTTAGCTTTGGGCATTCACTCTTGAAGTGCCCTTTCTTGCTACACTCATAACAAGTAATGTTAGATTTATCAATCTTAACTTCACTAAGGTTACCTTTACCCTTGAAGCGTCGACTCTTTCTCATCATCCTTATAACAAAATTTGTCATCTCGGATGAAGAAGACCCGCTGCCATCCTCCTCGGATTCGGACTCGGACTCGGATGAAGATGAAGATGAAGGGACTTCCTTCTCCTTCTTCTTAGTCTTTTCTCCTACAACTAAGGCAATCCTCTTCTCCTTGGGGCCTTTGTTAGCCATCTCATGTAGCTCCATTTCACAAAATAAGTCATCTAATTTTACAATTGATAAATCCTTGGAAACTTTGTAGGCATCCACCATGGATGACCACAAAGCATTCCTTGGGAAAGCTTTTAACACATACCTTACAAGGTCGCGGTTCTCGACCTTTTCATCAATGGAATGAAGACCGTTGAGGACTTCCTTGAACCGACTATGTAGTTCACTCACCGTCTCATTCTCCTTCATGGAGAGGTTTTGTAGTTGGTTGAGGAACAAATCCCTCTTGGCAATTCTTGAATCTCGGGTACCCTCATGAAGTTCAATGAGTTTATTCCACAAATCCTTTGCACTTGTAAAGGGACCAACCTTGATGAGTTGATCTTTGTTCATGCCACATTGCAAAGTCACCACCGCCTTCGCATCGGCTTCACTTTTCCGGGTTTGCTCAGCCGTCCAACGCCAAGATTCCAATTCTTTTCCTTCATCATCCTTTGGAGGGGAAAAACCCTCCTTCACAGCGAACCAAGTGTTGATGTCCATCTTTAGATAATACTCCATCTTCGATCTCCAATATTGAAAATCTGCTCCATCGAAGAAGGGAGGTCGGGTAGTGCTAAATCCTTCTCTCAAGGCCATTGTTGATAGCTCTCGATTGTTAATCCGCTTGAACAGAGCCCCAAGCTCTGATACCACTTGTTGGAACTTGGATGGCTAGAGAGGGGGGTGAATATAGCCAGACACTTGAAACTTAGCACTTTTCAAATTTCTGCACTCAGAGGTTAGTAGCAAAGCGGAAGACTTGCAAAAACTGAGTAATGCAGAGATTAAACCCTAGGCTAAGCACAAGAACAAAACGCTAACAAAGAGAATTTACAAGGTTCGGGGATAACTTACCCCTACTCCTTGGCGTGCCCTTAAGGTGGGCGATCTCTTGATCGTCGGCAGATCAAGCCCCGGAAAATCCGGATAAAATGCAACCTCCTTCTCGATGGAGTAACCTCTCCACAGCGTTTCAAGATGATGAAGTATTAAGTACAGGAAACACAAGAAGGATCTTACTGAGCACTAAAAACCGCAAGAACACAAGCAAACTCCTCACCGAGCTCCACTCAGCGCAGATCTCACGCAAGAACTCCCTTCTTCGTGTCTTCTCGCTGATGGACTCGCCAAGCTTCTTGTTTCTTCTTCCCAAGTGCTCAAGTATCACAAGGTTGCTCAAGATTCACAGTAGAGTAATCGCACAAGAGTAGAGCCAAAGCTTTTCGATGTGGAGAACAAGAACTCTAGCACTTCGTCAAAAACTCTTCTCAGCTCTTCTCCGCTACACAGCTTAACCGGCTTCCATCGCCAGGTCACACGCTCCTCTGCAGCAGCTTCCAGCTGCTCACCTGCAGCAGCCAGCTACCCCTGACCTCATCTGGACTCACTGAAACCCCTCCAGTCGAGCCCCAGGTCATCAGTGTTGGAACCCGGATGGCTAGAGAGGGGGGGTGAATATAGCCAAATACTTGGACTTAGACACTTATCGAATTTCTGCACTTAGATTTGTTAGTAGCACAGCGGAAGTAGCAAGAACAAAGTATGCAGAAAAACAGAAAACGAAAGCAAACTAACACAACTAGCAAGATCGCTAACAAGGAGAGTTTACAAGGTTCGGGGATAACTTGCCCCTACTCCTTGGCGTGCCCGTAAGGTGGGTGATCCCTTGATCGTCGGCAGATCAAGCCCCGGTGAACACCGGATAGAAAGCAACCTCCTTCTCGGTGGAGAAACCTCTCCACAGCGTTTCAATCAAGGATATAGTTTTAAGCACAATGAAACACAAGAAAGATCTTACTTAGCACTTAGCAAAGACAAGAACACAGTAAGCTTTTCCCGAGCTCCACCCAGCGACGATCTCATGCAAGAACTCTTTCCCCGTGTCTTCTCGCTGTCGGACTCAAAGTCTCTTGTTCCTTCCTCCAAGTGCTCAAGCAAGGGATAGTCGCTTCACTGATTACAATTGCTTGCTCAAGATGATGGGATCACAGAACACACAAGCAAGGATGTGGAGAACACAATCGCGCAATAAGAACAAGCCAGAAAATCGTTTCGCAAAAACTTCTCCTCTGCTCTTCTCCACTACGCCTTTTGTTTCTCCACTGAGCACAGGTGACACCATCTCACAGCAGCCTCCAACTGCTTACCTGCCAATGCCAGCTACCACTGAGTTATCCCTGGACTCCCTGAGCTTCCCTCAGCCAAGCTCCAGTCAGCAGCTCCAGTCTGCTGCTCCAGCCGTTGCAACCTGAGATGGAAAACGGACAAACCTGCTCCAAGGAAAGGCCACCTTTGACTCTCCTTGGGTGTTTGAATCCTTCCCTGTCACCTGCAGCTTAATCAGATCATTAGAGCAGTATATCAAACAGAAAATCAAGCATCAAAGATTAAGCGCAGAGAATCGGATACGTTCAGACGCGATCAGAGTGGCTGACAGTGCATTTTGAATTAAAGTGATCGGTCACCGGACCGATCAGAGAGCCTCCTGATCGGTCACCAAACCGATCAGGCTGGGTTCAGACCAATCAAGCTCCGTCCTGATCGGTCCCCAACGCTCAATCAGAAATCATGATTTCTCTGGGACTCTCCTAGACTGATCACCAGACCGATCCCAGGTTGTGGATCGATCACCAGACCGATCCACCCCTTTGCTGGGCGATTTCTGAGCTTCGCAGTTCAAACCTCCTGATCGGTCACCGGACCGATCAGGGAGCCTCCTGATCGGTCACCAGACCGATCAGGTCATGACCAGACCGATCAGGCTCCGTCCTGATCGATCATAGTGAGGAACTCGCGACGCTGGATCGTTCTCCAGAACGATCTGCACAGTGTTCCAGATCGGTCACCAGACCGATCAGGAGCAGATCAGCAGGGGAACTCAACCTCACTGTGTGCTCCCTGATCGGTCACCAGACCGATCAGGAGCCAAGAAGTGGGTGAAACGCATACTCCCTGATCGGTCACCAGACCGATCAGTCATCGCTAGATCGGTCACCAGACTGATCCACGAAGGAGCACCGTGCCAACTGGATCGGTCTCCAACCTAGCCCTCCAAGCTAGGACCTGACCCTCCAAGCCAAGATTTTTTACCTAACCCTCCAGTTGGGACTTTTCACCTAACCCTCCAAGTTAGGACTTTTCACCTAGCCCTCCAAGCTAGGACTTTTCACCCAACCTTCCGAGTTAGGACTTTTCCACACCTAGCCCTCCAAGCTAGGATTTTTCACCTAACCCTCCAAGTTGGGACTTTTCACCTAACCCTCCAAGTTAGGACTTTTCACCTAGCCCTCCAAGCTAGGAATTTTCACCCAACCCTTCCGAATTAGGACTTTTCAACACCTAGCCCTCCAAGCTAGGATTTTCCATACCTAACCCTCCAGGTTAGGATTTTCCAACACCTAGCCCTCCAAGCTAGGATTTTCCATAACATTCCTAATCCCCGATCAGGACTTAATCATAATCATAATCATCAACCTAAACTAAAATCGATATCGACACCAAAACAACAATCAGGGTTAGACTGCATCAACAATCAGCTCCTCAGCTGTTGCAGCTCGTGCCAAAGAACGTTACAACCTACGGAAGCAAATGGACAAACCTGTTGTGGCAAAAACCTTCGTTTGACTTCCCTTGGATGATCTCTAAGTCACCTGTACACTTAGCAGCACATTAGAGCAGCAAATCAACAGAAGATCAAACATCAAAGGGCTCAGAACAAGTATCAGTAGTGTATCAGTAGGAATCAGAGTGCGATCAAACGCGATCAGAGCGCCTGACAGCGCGTTTGAATTAAAGTGATCGGTCACCGGACCGATCAGAGAGCCTCCTAATCGGTCACCAGACCGATCAGGGTGGGTTCAGACCGATCAGGCTCCATCCTGATCGGTCCCCAACACGTAATCAGAAATCGTGACTTCTCCGGGATCCGATCACCAAACCGATCCCAAGTCGTGGGTCGGTCACCAGACCGATCCACCCAAATAAATTGTCACGCCCCGAGACCCCAGGAGCCGCTGATCCAATAGAAAATCGGACAGCACCTCCCCTGTCCGGCGGACAATTACCTAGACATACATCGCATAAAACACAACCACGCAGGTAAATGGGCCTCAGGCCTCAAAATCAAGATAGAACATAACATGAAAACCGGTAAAACATACCTGACTGCGGACCGGTCCGACTTACGACCACACATAAGGCGTAAAGGTCTCACAAAAGTACAACTATACCGCCGTATAGTATGACTGAATCCAACACAAAAGCAACAGCGGAAGAAAACATAAAATGTACTACCAACAAGTACTACTAGCAAAATAGAGGAACAACTCGGAAAGTATCTCGACGAGGACGCGAACTGGGACAGGCTGTCGGGCACGCTCCAGTCAATCATCCTGAAATAAAAACAAGGAGCTAACGGTATGAGTCATAGAACTCAGCGAATATCTCCTCATATATATATACAAGATATTCTCAAATAGCAACAGGGTAATAGACTACTGAAATAACATGTGCATAGGCAGTAATAAGAACAACTGCAAGAGCAAAATAAGAACTACCATACCAAAGTAGCAGCGTCGCCAAGACCAGACCTAAGGGTCTCCTGTAAGTGCATATCAATAATAATAATAATGCAGCATCAAGTAAAAACAAGTACAAGCAAGGGCACAGTAAACGAATACACGAAGTGCAATGACATGGTCACCCCTGCCGTCGGTCAGACATCGTCACCTATGTACGGGAGGAAGCTGAACGGAGGCCACCCTCCGACGTAGGGCTGTAACTGCCGTCCATACTCTGCCATCACTACTCCTGAGCGATCGAGTAGACGGAATGCTGTCGGTGTAACACCCCTACTCCATGGCCTATCCTAGCGAGGTAATCCATCAGCCTAAGGCCATCTGTGAAGGACATCTCTATCTGAGTGTTACCCCTACCCCATGTATATAAATGGGGGAGAGACATCTCCCTCTCATCTCCTGGTATCTGGACAACTCAAGGAGGGACATCTGTCTGCTATCACGCTCCGATTCACTAACTCATGAGTGCACGAGCGAAGCAATACAGAGCACACTACCCATACTCCGTCAACCACTAACCCATGAGTGGCCGTAGGGGTAGGTCAGTATGACTGTCGACCTAGCTCACCCAAAAAGGGGCCCCTGATCGACAGTGATGCACAGTGCACGATGATGCATAATACTGGTCAAACAACATCCACTATCTAGTCCACCTATATCAACATGATATGCAAGGTTCGTGGATAATGCACCATAACCTAAGTCCTAAAGGTATAGGTATCATAAGTCAGTTGTGGCACAAGCAACATCAACAAGATAAATATAAGTTATGCCACAAACTATTACGCTATTGCTAAACAAGCATATCAAGTATATATATATATCTGTGACAATTCTAAAAGAAGAGTCAGAGATACCCGCCTCCTGATATAGTAGTCCGAAAGTGAAGAGAACCCTTCGTCCAAACAACAGTTTGCAGCCAACTGCTCAAGTCAATTCCCTGTATCCATAAAACATAACATAAGCCATCAATACAAAGGATGCTAACTAGATTAGACACCTCGTCATACCCGAATTAAACCAACCCGACTAAAATGTGATTCACCATAATACTGAACCAACAATTAAGCCAACCCTAATTTAATTAGAATTAAACCTAGTTAGGGACCAACTATACAATCCCCCACGAATAACCAAAGGTCTTAATCCAAGACCATAACATTATCATTTAGCTTTAATCTCATGTGGTGTTAGCTAATAATACCAACTGATTTAATAGTATTAATTCAAATAAATTAATCCTAATTACACCCTCAATCCCAATCCACAACTCACGGCCTAAATATACCAAGTTCAAAGGTGACCATACCACACTCGAACAATTCTCCTTCCAAACTCGCAATCCCAAACAAGAGCAATACACAGAATAGAGACAGGATTCATAAACCTCATCTGAACAAATTCAGATCCACTCCTAAACATCTCACGGCAGCAACCAAACGGAAACCCAAAACCAAACCTGATTTGCATTAACACTGATCACGGCAAGAAATCAACCCGAGAAACCCATCACAAGATCAGACATTAACCAAGAACAGAGGAGGAAATCAAGACTCGGATCGAAACCAACAACCAACCTTACTCCCTAAATCCCCAAATCAAGCGTAAGAGCAGATCACCAATAGAAAAGTCGATCACTCAACAAATCCGGTAGAAATTCAACCGGAATCTTATACCTTCCGAGATTGGGTTGATCGGCAGTAGCTCGCGTGCCCTAGCCCCTTCCCTTGCTCTTCACTCGACTGGAGAAGAACTGCTGACTCAAGATCCTCTCCTCGCCCGAGAGGAAGGAGAGCTCGACCTGCCCCGATCCCGCGATCCGCCACAAAAGGAAGGAGGAGAGACGCCGATTCCCTGCCCTAGGCTCGCGATGAACATAAGGAAGGAGTCGCTGTTTTGGCAAGGAATCGGGCGGGCGGCCGTTTGGGAAAGAAAAGGAGAAGATAGAATCGGCCGAAAAATTAGGGAAAAGAAAGGCATTTAAGGGATGTAGCCATTTTGCAGTTTAGCCCCTCTAATTTTTTTGGCCTATTCAATATAGGCCCTTAAGCTTAGGAAATTTGCATTTTAGTCCCTCTATTTTCAGTATTTTAACACCTTTGCAGGGTGAATTCCCAGCTTCGCAGTCCAAACCTCCTGATCGGTCACCAGACCGATCAGGGCATGCTCAGACCAATCAGGCTCCGTCCTGATTGGTCATAGTGAGGAACTCGCGACACTTGATCGTTCACCAGAACGATCTGAACAGTATCCCTGATCAGTCACCGGACCGATCAGGAGCCAAGCAGTAAGGTTCCCAAAACCCACTGTATGCTCCCTGATCGGTCACCAGACCGATCAGGAGCTGAGCAGGAAGTGAACTCTAAGCTCCCTGATCGGTCACCAGACCGATCAGGAGCTAAGTAGTGAGTGAACTCTATGCTCCCTGATCGGTCACCAGACCGATCAGGAGCCGAGCAGTAAGTTCCCAAACTCACTGTATGCTTCATGATCGGTCACCAGACCGATCAGTCATAGCTGGATCGGTCACCAGACCGATCCACAAGGGGACTTCGTGCCAACTTCCCTGATCGGTCACCAGACCGATCCAGGCTAGGCCAAACCCACTCTAAGTCAAGAGAATTGGCTCCTAGCCTCCCCTGACTCGTGCTCAGTCCCTCGGACCAAGACTCCGTGCCCAGCTTCACTTACCAGGACTTCAGTCAACCTGGCTTCACTCACCAGGACCCGGCTTCACTCACCGGGATTTCCAATCACCTAACCCTCCGAGTTAGGAATTTCCACACCTAGCCCTCCAAGCTAGGACTTTTCCACACCTAACCCTCCAAGTTAGGCTTCCTGGCTTCACTCACCAGGACCCGGCTTCACTCACCGGGATTTCCAATCACCTAACCCTCCGAGTTAGGAATTTCCACACCTAGCCCTCCAAGCTAGGTCTTTTCCACACCTAACCCTCCGAGTTAGGATTTCATCCACCTAGCTTGTCAAGCTAGGACCTGACCCTCCAAGTCAGGCTTTCATCAAACCTAGTCCCACTAGGTATGCCTAGTCCAGGACCAGGACTTAATCCCAATCATTTCATCAACCTAAACTAAAATCGATGTCAACACCAAAACAACAATCAGGGTCAGACTGCATCAACAGTGCAGACCTTTTCTAACGGGGATGATTATCCGCACCGAGAGGGGGGGTCAGTACCCGAGGTCGGTTATTGCGGGGATTCCACCTCCCGAGGTGAGCTCGGGGTCTTCAGGCGCGATATCCCCCGAGGTGATGTCGGGGTCTAACCTCCCGGGGTGCTCCTGGGAGGGGTCTTCAGGCTGACCTTCCCGGGTGCGTCTCCTGAGGGGAGCCTCGGGGCCCGAGAGAGGAGGTCGCTTCGATCTGTCATGTTGTACCCCGCGGCTTCTTCATCCCCCGTGCCAAGCACGGGCTATCCAACCCTATCAGTTCATATGGCGTTTTATCATTTTTCTTGTGAGAGATTTTATTGAGAATGTGATTTGTCGATAATATAGCTTCCCCCCATAAGTTCTGGGGTAAGCCTGAATTTATCAATAAGGCATTCATTATTTCCTTTAGTGTTCAATTTTTACGTTCAGCAACACCATTTGATTGAGGCGAGTATGGTCCCATTGTCTGATGTATAATGCCAGATTCTGAACAAAATTCATCAAACGGTGCACCATATTCTCCACCTCTATCGCTATGAATTATTTTAATTCGTTTATCAAGTTGATTCTTAACTTCTATTTTATAGGTTCTGAAAGCCTCTAAAACTTCATCTTTACTTCTTAAAAGAAAGGCATAACAGAACCTTGTGCAGTCGTTGATAAAAGTAATAAAATACTTTTTACCTACTCTAGTTTGCATAATCTTTAAGTCACATAGATTACTATGTATCAATTCTGAGGGTGATCAAAGGTCGACAAGAGGGGGGTGAATTGCCCTAGAAAAAGAAAACTCAATCTTTTGTTTTGACTTAACAAAGATGTTAGTTAGATCACAAATAACATAAACAAATGAAACAAACAGTAAATAAAGAGGCAACCGGCTTTTACTTGGTTTGCAACCAGGGAGGTTGCTAATCTAAGGTTGAATATGGCTCGATTCCCCTTAATAAAACTCCTTCGGGCGGAGAATCCTCTTACACGTGGAAAGCTCAGAAAAAGAAAGAAATATTACACCAAACTAGTTTGCTAAAGCTTGGAATGCATGGAATCAATGAAACTGAGCTCTAGGGGTCTATTATAGCCCCGGTCAAAATTATCCGTTTGCTAACGTGGTACTTATAGGGTGCCCGAGAGCTCTTGGGTTTCTGACATGTGGCCTAACACTTATTCAGAAAGCAAAGTTCACAAATGGCTAGAATTAGCCTCTCGGGCGCATGATAGTACAGGGGCACCCGAGTGCTCGAGCGCCTAGTGCTTGGGCGCCCGACAGCCCAGACGCCCGTATGCTCAAGGGCCCCCGACAGTGGCTATTTTGGTCAGCAACCACTGACCATTCTCCAGCCTGACTTTCGGTCTTCTTAGGTGATTTTCGGCCAACCGGAGTTAGACTTACCAGAACCCAACTCCGGCCTTTCGCCCCTCGAGTATCCTTCCTTCCGGCTTCTCATCCCTCGGACGTTGCACGCGTCCTTCTCCCTCCACCGGCGTACTCTTCCACAGAGCTCCGTGTCCCTCGAATGCACTGAGCCCATCAGCTCCCTTTCCGTGCCATCCTTCTCAACTGCTACATCTTCCGCTCGACTTCCTGCGCTCCTAAGTTCCTGTACACTTAGACGCAAGGATTAAAAACACCAGAACCTAACTTAAATCGGTTGATCATATCAAAATCAACCTGGGATACTAACAATCTCCCCCTTTTTAATGTGCATCAACCCGAGTTAAGTTAGGGTAAACAAATAATAAAAAAACATAAATAAGTCGATAATAGTGTAAGCACTAAAAACAATGAAATTAGAACCTCCCCCTTAACTTAACACTAGTTCTCCCCCCTTGATCACATCAAAAACTTAAAATGTTAAGGGAAAACATGTTTAGCACAATAAATAGTTTTCAGAATTTAGAATTTTTAAAGAATTATCTTTAGAAAAGTTTTTTAATCATAATAAATTCAATTAAAAAATTTTAAAAATATTTTTGTAGATAGAACACTGCTTATAAAAAAAACTTTATGCAAATTTTTCTACAAGTAGTTATCCAAAAATTAACAAGATAAAATATTAATTGTCAAAATTTACTCAAAAGAAAATCAACAGTTTAAAATATATTTAGGAACCCAATATAAATTTTTACTGACGCGGTTTATTAAAAACTTAAATGGAACATCTGATTTTGAAATTTTTGTAATTTGGGCCAATGAAATCTGTAATACCAATTAAGTTTTTCATGATATTTAAATATTAAATTTTGTGAACATTTTGAACATGAATAATTGTTTTTCAATTTCTCAATTTGAATCTTCAAATATTCATTTTCAAATTTTAACTTATCTTACATTTCTAGTGGGCAAGAAGATGATAATTATTTTTTCAGTTCTATATTTTTTGTTTGTAATTTACATAGGGATTTCGTTATTTTCTTAATTCCAAAATATAACTGATTAGGAGGTAGAAGACATACCTCACTTACCATATCCCTTTTGAAGTTGGAAACTCCCCCTTCATCGTTGCTTCTTTCTGAAGTTTCTCTTCCTTCATCGAGTCTCATCTCGAACAAATTTTCACTGTCTTTTGGTAAGTACTCAGCCGTTAGTGCCAGTCCATTAACCTTCTCGATGTCAAACTCTTTTGAAGATGAGTCGGTGTCTATTGAGGAGTCAGATTGTACTTCCTTTGATTCTTCATGGAGTTCCAGCATTTTACTCCAGAGGTCTTTAGCGGAATTGTATATTTCGATTCTTTCGATTTCCTCGGCTGATAGTATGCTTAGAAGATGGAACTCGGCCTTACCATTTGTCGTAAATTCATCGTGCTGCTTTTCTGTCCAGAGATGTTCTTCGAGTTCATTTCCGTTCTTATCTGTGGGTACTTCAAAACCAAATTTCATTATTAATAAAATACTAAAATCTGTTTTCAAAAATACCTCCATTTTGTGTTTCTAAAACGCAAACTCCCCCTCGAACTTTGGCGGGTAGATGACTGGTCCGACCATTTTGTAGTTGTTTCAGACGGCGGTTAGTCCTTCTGGAGCGTCCTTGCTCTGATACCAATTGAGGGTGATCGAAGATCGGCAAGAGGGGGATGAATTGCCCCTGAAAAAGAAAATTCAATCTTTTGTTTCGACTTAACAAAGATGTTAGTTAGATCACAAATAACATAAACAAATGAAGCAAACAATAAATAAAGAGGCAACCGGATTTTACTTGGTTTGCAATCGGGGAGGTTGCTAATCCAAGGCTGAATATGACTCGATTCTCCTGAATAAAACTCCTTCGGGCGGAGAAGCCTCTTACACGTGGAAAGCTCAAAAAAAGAAAGAAATATTACACCAAACTAGTTTGCTAAAGCTTGGAATGCATGGAATCAATGAAACTGAGCTCCAGGGGTCTATTTATAGCCCCGGTCAGAATTATCATTTGCTAACGTGACACTTATAGAGCGCCCGAGAGCTCTTGGGCGCCTGACACGTGGCTTGACGTTTATCCAGAAAGCAACGTTCGCAAACGGCTAGAATTAGCCTCTCGGGTGCTTGATAGCACAGGGGCGCCCGAGTGCTCGAGCGCCAGATAGCCCAGCACCCGTATGCTCACGGGCGCCCGACAGTGGCTATTTTGGTCAGAAACCGCTGACCATTCTGCAGCCTAACTTTCGGTCTTCTTGGGTGATTTTCGGCCAACCGGAGTTAGGCTCACCCGAACCCAACTCCGGCCTTTCGCCTCTCGAGCGTCCTTCCTCCCAGCTTCTTGTCCCTCGGACGCCGCGCGCGTCCTTCTCACTCCACCAGCGTACTCTTCCGCAGAGCTCCGATCCCTCGGATGCACCGAGCCCGTCGGCTCCCTTTCTGTGTCATCCTTCTCAACCACTGCATCTTCCACTCGACTTCCTGCGTTCCTAAGTTCCTGTACACTTAGACACAGGGATTAAAAACACCATGACTTAACTTAAATTGGTTGATCACATCAAAATCAACTTGGGGTACTTACAAATTCTAGAGGAGTCATTGTCCTTTCGATCGAATGAAAAGGTAGTCTCGTCATTTTAGCTTCCACACACACTTCACATTTGTGTGTTTCGTCAATATTGACGTTTGGTAATAAATTTAATTTGACGAGACGTTTCAGAGTATTATTATTAACATGTCCAAGTCGATCATGCCATAAATTAAAACACTCAACAACATAACTGAAAGTTTTTATTTTATTACCATCAAATTTATAGTGTACAGTCATTACAACCATTTTGAACAAATTTTGTTCTAAATATCCCTTACCTACGAAGATACCATTCTTCGTAAGTACAAAGTTGTTTGACTAAAACACTAGGCTAAAGTCGGCCTTGACAAGTCCCGATCCAAAAACTATGTTCTTCCTTATATCGGGAACGTGGAGCACATCAATGAGTGTTAACTCCTCCCCAGATATCATCTTCTTTGCAACTTTCCCGAGCCCGACAATCGGCGATGTAGTGGAATTGCTCATATAGAGCTATCTTCCACTTATTGGAGTATACTTGGAGAACAACGTCTTATCAGGACAGATGTAACATGTTGCTCTAGTATCGATTCACCATTACTTCGGGTTGTCCACCACCGTGTTAACTTCAAACACGACCACAGTGAGATCCAGTTCCAATAAATCGGGGAGGCTGTCATCAGAAGTTGTGACATGGTTCGCAACATCCTTTTGACTCTTGGTTGGTTTCTTCGGGCATCTACAATCCTTGGACATGTGTCCTGGCTTGCCGCAGTTGTAGCACGAGCTTGAATTTCATGACTTGAGCCTTCTTTTTGGATTGATTCGGCTTCTTGGCATTTGACTCAACCAAGTTGGACATCTCGTCGACAGCCCACTTCGTTTCTCTAGAGTCGGATAACTTTCGATTATCCTCCTCTATTCGTAGCCTTAGAATCAGGTCTTCGAGTCTCATCTCCTTTTGCTTGTGCTTGAGGTAATTTTTGAAATCCTTCCATGACGGAGGGAATTTCTTGATTACCACGGCTACTTTGAATGATTCGTTCAGCTTCATGCCTTCGGCATCCAGATCATGCAGTATCAGTTGCATGTCTTGGACTTGAGACATTACGCTCTTGGAATCCACCATCTTGAAATACAGAAACCGACCGACGATGAATTTTTTTCAATTCGACATTTTCGGTTTTGTATTTCTTTTCTACTGATTCCCACAGAGATTTTGCCGTATCCATCAGACTATACACGTTATACAATGTGTCGTTCAATGCGTTGAGAACGTAGTTACGGCATATGAAATCTCCATGCAACCATGCACCGCATGCAGCCTTGCTGTTGGAGTCACCTTCCTTAGTGGCTGGTGGGTCTTAACGCAAAAACCGTACGAGGTTTAGCATTGTCAGATAGAACAGCATTTTCTGCTGCCATCGTTTAAAGTTGGCTCCGTTAAATTTGTCCGGCTTCTCTTCGTGTGGAACGACGATCGAAATGTCGTTGATCAATGTTATATCAATTGCACAATATCATTTTACGATTATGAGGTCGGCTGATGGGTTGTTGCCTGGGGGATGCAAACTAATATGATATTTTAGAGGCTAGTGTTGGACACTATCTCCGTAAAATGATATTACTTCGCTACAGGTGCTCTCGAATAGTAACAATTCGTTTCCCAAGATACAACGCTGATGTCTCGAAATAATAGCACTATAAATTTCGAGACCAGCGAACTTTCTCGTAGGCTTTTTGGACTCTGAATGCACAAGATGAGATAAATGCTAATGAATTTTGGATGATTGAATGAAAATCCAGCATCTATAGGACTCTATTTATACAAGGGAAGAGGTAAGGTACCCAGGTACCCTTTGGTGAGTGAGTGTGACCTTTGGTTTAGGATTGATCTGGATTGTTCGATCTGGAGAGTTGTAACCCTTCAGATCTCTTTGATCTCAACCATCAGATCTGGATGATTGTAACCCTTCAGATCTCCCTTTGATCCCAGCCACCAGATTCGATCTGATGCTTTAGATCAAGTCTCATTACCAACTGTTAGATCACGACTCTTCGCGATCAACGCTCCAGATCGCATCATTTGCGATCCAGCACCCCTCTTCGATCCAATGGTTATCATTCGTTTGCCCAGTCAGCAGTCCAGTCATCTCTCTCATATTACCTGAGTGTCACGTAGGTACTGTCACGTCACCAGAGTGTCACGTCACCTGGAGCATAAATTTAAGTTTCTCAATACTCCTCGAAGTGCAAAGTGTGCCAACAAAGCGCTCATTACGAGCGTGCGCGAGTACGCGGGCTCGGCGAGCACTATTCGCTTGTGAGAAGAGATTAACTGTGTTTTTCTTTTTAACTCCATTAACGCAGAAACACATATAAGGAAACAAATATTTTTAGAAATTTCAGATATAGAACTATTCCCCATCTACTTCCTTTTATGTCAATTTTGGACTAACATTTAAACAATTAATTTTTTATTTATCTGTAATCGATTTTAAATAAATTAATAGTCTAGATTCATCTACGTAAAATATAGATTTTATTTTTAAAATTAATTTTGATTTTTATCTATTGATGACATTTTAATTTTTTTTTTATAAATTTATATTTGATCTTTTAAGACTTAAATATCCAAAAAAACTAAACTTTTGTCGGCTTTGCAGTGAGGCTCCAAGTATTAGCTGGAGAAGAAGAAGGTGACATGCAGGACCATCATTAATTAGCTAGATACCTAGGGATCTTAGAACATGACGTCGAAGAAATCAGTGACGACTGACTGACAAGAAAAAGGAGCTCACCTTCATGACCCCATTGGTTTAGGTCCGACGAAGATTTGTGACACTTGAATTGTTACCGAAGTGAAAGTTATTCGTTTTTTAATTCAGTAAAAGGTGAAAATTTTCTCCCAATGACTCTGCTATATTATTAAAAAGAGTTATGATAAGAAAAATAAAAATAGAAGAATGAATGATAGAGTGAATGATGTGACATTTGAGTGAATAATATGGTACTTTATATGTACATGTCCGATTATCGCTTGACACCATCGACGACCTTTGACCGCTGCCCCGAATCAAACTATACCCTGGGGGCACGGTGAATCCGTCGGAGATTGTTGCATGTAAAGTGTCACCTCATTCACTTTACCATTTACTCTTCCATTTTCACTCTCCCTATCATTTTTCTATTAAAAATAAATAAATTAGAAAATCAAAATTAATCATCCAAGAAAATAAATAAATTAGAAAATCAAAATTAATCCTCACCAGGGATGGGAGGATAAGATTCTTCCAATTAGATGAGCATATTCACGAAGTTGTGTTAAGTTTTTTTTTTTTTTTTGCAATTTAAACATTTGAATAGTATGTCATTCTTCTCCTCTCAATTGACCAAAAGAATGTATTTAAAATTATGAAATTTTTAAAAGACACATGCATCCTACTTTTAAAATTTTCTAAATACATATTTATTTTCATTTTACTATTCCCGTCAACTATCATAGTATTGAATTTATGTGGGGGCTGGATGTTAAGGAAAACATTACTATGGTATTGTATTTTAAAAATTAATATTATATTTTAAAAATCAATATCATTTAAAACTGTATAAATCTTAAAATTAACATTACTGTAGTGTTGATTTTTAAATTGATTTTTGAAATATAACATAATATTCTTTGATTTCACCACTAGTAATTGACAGAATAAGTAAAATAGAAAATCAATTTGCCCTTTTAAAAAATCTAAAAGTTGAATACCTCTTTTAAAAATTTCATAACTTTACATGCATTCCTGTTCAATTATAATTCTTCTTCATTTTTACTAAGAGAACATAAGCCGCTTCACCCCTCAAAGAATTTTAAATATATTATAGTAATTTTAACTAAAATTATTCCGAAATAATAAATAAAAATAATAAGACAAAAATAAAAGACATTTTTTACAATATTTTATAAAATTAAATATATATATATATATATATATATTAAAAAAATATGGTGTCTCTTAGACACAGATAATCATTTTTGTTTTTAAACATTTGAAAAGAGAAAACAAATCGAAATTTGGTTTACTGGTCGAGTGTGAGAATAAAATAAGGATCAGTTGGGGGATTTGCACAGAAATTTCTCATTCCCTATAAAAGTAAATTGAAAGATACTCATGGTGATCTATTGCTTTCTCGAATCCATTACTCAAGGAAAAAATCTTCTATAATTCATACCAGTTGATTTTGACCTTGAAAGGTCTAATCACTGCACCGTAATTTAAGGACTGGAATCTAATGATGATTGAAAGATATTAAGTAGTAGCTCTTCTATTAGAGAAATGAAGTAGGCAAACCCAATCCTCGAGTTCTGCTGGATCAATTAATAGAATCAGTAAGTAACAGTGATAATTAGGAGAGAGCTTTACTCTTGATGGAAACCAATCCCTCTCTGCTAATATTTTTTTTGTCCAAAAGTTTCATTTGCCGGAAAAAAGGCAGATGATTGCAAGAATTATATTACTTAATTTTAGAGTATCATCCACATGATACACAAGATCATGGCATGATAAAAAAATTCTTGAATACTCAAAAATATTGGATAAACACACAGGAATATTCTAACAAAATGGATAAATAAATAATGCAGTTGATAGGTGTAAATTTTACTATCCTCAACAACCGAAATCTATCCATTGCCAATGAGTTCAGCCCATTGACATTGAGCTAGAAACCCTGAAGCCTAAACTAAATATAAAGTTCATATATACATGGAGAAGTTCTCATGTGCCAATACAATGTTCATTTAACCACTAATGCAGACATACAATACCAGGTAAACTTTATTTTAAAAAAAAACAAAATTATAAAGAACAAAAGGAAAATGTATTACAATATTGTAGATTGAATCAGATATTTTGGTCTGTTAACATCAATTTGGATAAAACATGCATCAACATCAACAGCCTGTGGTGGACGAGAAAAAGCGAGCTTTCGAGAAACAGATTGCACGGGTAAAACAGAACATAGAACACTGAATCGCTGATAACACTATTGTCTGACAATGAACTGAATTGTTATAGGGGATCAAAAAGTTCAGGAAGCGGCTCAAACCTATGATCAAACAGTGACCCTTGATCAGATTTGTCATCCGTGCTTAGAAGCCAACTTGTATTCTTCAAGTCCTCTTTCATCAACATTGCATCATATCTATAGCTACCATAGAGATCTAGGTCATTCATTTGCTCCATGATTGTAAGATTTTCCCTATATGAAGTCTTATTGGTAGAGTTTAAGTTGTGTGATCCTGTTACATGGGAATCCACTGAGATAGCAGCATCATAACTACCATTTTCGGTAAAGCTTTCATCATTAGTGACAGGAACAATGGCCTCAGATGATCTAATTATCCGATTCTTGGGAGCTGTAGAACGAATACTATGAGGAAAGATTGATGCACCACGAATGCCTCCCAAGCTTTGTCGAATGTCCTACACCAAGAAAAAGAAGTGGCACTTAGCAGACTAAATCTGCGTGGCATATATGACCTACACCTTTGTTTACGATTGCAAAAAGAAATTTTATGCTAAGGATATAAATGCTTATGAACAGATGAATATCATACCATATGCTTAATAGCCATGTCCAGTGACTTCTTTGATATTGTTCTTCCAAATCCAGTAGTTTCTGTAGATAAAGTTGGTTTAGGACTCCGGCGAAGTCCAGCTTCTGATATCACAGGCTTTTGGTTCTCTAGTGAATTGTAGTGTCCATTGCTGTAGGATAGTGCCTTGGCTTGATTTTCTGGAAACTTACTCCGGGAAACAACAGGCAAAGAAATCCTCCTGTTTAAACTTGAAGGAACAGCAGGTTCAGATTTCAAATTTGCTTGGACACTAAGCACCATTCCAGGTCGTGTCCTACCAGCTGATAGAGAACGTTCAGGCAACTTCGTCCTGAGGTTTGGTGGAACATCATTTGGAAAATTTGGGAGATCAATTGGCTGAACTGGAGCACGCAATCGTGGGTTAGGAGAGCTGGGACGAGAGGAAGCTGAAGTCAATGGCGCTCGAGGTCGATTTGGCGAACTGGGACGAGAAGAAGATGATGAATTTACTAGTGGCTGAGGCCGTGGGCTTGGGGAGCTGGGACGGGAAGTTGAAGATGGAGTACGGCTAATACTAGATGGAAGCCTCCCAACAGAGGGGGACCGCCCAGCTGCTGCTGGGGCTGATGGTGTTGCTCGAACAATGGGTTGTCTAGTGGGTGTTGATGGTCGGGAACTTGAAGAGGATATAACAGAAGTATTGATTAAATTTGTATTAGTAGAAATTTGAGACCTGGTTGGAGTTGCAGACCTAGAACTGCGTGATGGTTCAGATTTAACAACTGGAGAGCCATAGGTGGATCTAGTTTTTACAGGAGTGGATGGACGTGTTGGCACAGAATGAGATGTTAGAGTTGGTGCCTTTCCTGATGGAGTAACTGGCCGCTTGCTAGGGGTTGATGGTCTAGAAGTGACAGAGGCAGAACTAGAGTTCAGGACTGAGGGACGATTATGATTGGATAAATAATTAGATGAGACAGAAGCACGGGTGACAGAACTACTTCTGGTTGGTCGTACAGAATGATTGTTCTCCGTTTGCGAAGCAGAAAGCTGAAACGGTAAATTGAAGAAAAGTATGACGTTCAACAAATCTCCTCTAGAAAGAAGGTTGCAATTGCAAACAAAAATGCTCCAAGGAAGTTGAACAATATTCATAATAAAAAATCACATGGCTAAAGAGAATTCCAAAAACAAGATCCCAGTTTCAGTATCCCCATTTTTCCTTATGAGTTTGTTTGCTTGTTTTTCTTTAAATTCCTATGAAACAAAACAATAGAAGTTCTGCTCCCTCTTTTACCATAATGTCCTGCAGAATTACCGATCATTAATTTCTTGAAATATGCTTCACCCTCAAGCACTGTCAAGAAAGTGTCTACTTTGGATAACAGTTTATATAATATCAGTCTTGTGATTTTGTCTAATGGTAAAAAATCTCCAAAGTATGAGTGGGAAGATCACCATTCACATTAAGCATCCTTAAGAATTGAGTCAACTCCAGAGAAGGCACCATGTTATGAATACTATATAATCCATTTAAAGCATATTATATCTATGATTCAGCCATATTTTCCCCATTTCAATGTGTGATTTGGTTCATTCTACCCCTAGTTTCCTAGAAGCATACCAAGAGATGCATCTTGTCAAAGTTATCTACCCTTGCAAACTCATCAACTATAGTAGTTTCTCCTAGAACCACACACCTATGGGAGGAATCATACATTGAAGCATACTAATCATGCTTCAAAGCAAAAAGCCACCAGTGAGTTCATTGATCAAGCAAGTACTAAGCATGTTTAACTTTCGAGTTCTTAAGAAGAACTAAATCAATGTTATTGAAAACCTCCTTAATATTATGAATGCAAACATAATCCATATACCAATAGGCTAGTCTGGCTTTCCTGATGATTTGGTCCATCCTATCCTAGTATCCTAGAAGTCTGCCAAGGATGACATCTGTTTGAATTATATATTCAGACAATCACTCCATGCCTTTGTTATACACATCCCTCATATGCAACAACATTGAGCTATTATCAACTGTGATCTACAAACCATATTTTTGAACTGATAATGTTGTTTAAATAGCAATAACAAGCTTCTCAGGACTACTCAACTAGCAACCTCTCTGCATTGAGCGCACATAACTTCAGAGTGCTTACAAAGAATCAAACCAATTGTACCAAAAGAAGCTTCATTCTTCAAAATATATACTTCCATTTAGGACAAGCGATATGTTTACCGAATTACATTCCTGCCTATCTGAGCCATTGGTCTCAGCAGTCACTCTCTGCCTAATCATACTAGGTATTTCCATATATGTAAAGACTTCCTCTATAGTGAACTTGCATGTCAAAACGTCTTCTAAAACCCACTAAAGAATGATTTATCCCTCTATAAACTATTTTACTCCACCCTTGGAGAGCAACAAGAGCTTCTGATCAGAAGTGTACGATTAAAATGAATTATTATTCCAAATAAATCAGAATGAAAATTCACTTAGCATGAAATTGTTTCCAAATTGGGATAATCAATCATAAGGTTAGATTCATAGCAAAGGGCCAGCAATAAATTTTCATTTAATTCAAGTAAAGCAGTTATCTTCAAAAGTACCTCTTTCAAAGAAATTTTAACTTGATATAAATGAAGGCTCACATCCTAGGTCTGCTATAAGTCTAAACAAAATAAACCATCTTAATAGAAGACTGTATTTTTTTTATATAAGAAAATTCTGTAACGAAACTAAGAAAAGAAGAATGACAATTAAAAAGGAATTACAATTATATGATGATATGATACTAATCACTAACCCTAGACGCTCTAGTAGTTGAAGCTGATCTAACAGCAGTACACTTTGCTGGTGCAGCAGATACTTGGCTCTCACTAGAAGCCAGAGGAACAGCTTGAGGAGTTCCAGGTGGAGTTAGAAGCCTGTTAACATTCAATTTATGAAAGCTGTTTATTCATGATATCAGGAAAAAAAAAAGAAAAATAAGGCAGAGAAGTATTTTTGTAACTCAAATAATTCAAGTGTAAATGTAAAATATATTGTTCCCATCACAAACAAATTAGCATCATGTGCAGTATTAGTGATAGTATGTTACTCATCTCAACTTTTCCTGTCAAACAAATTAGCTATGAGGGTGTGCCAGATTAAATGGAGATCCTATTAGTAGAATTGGCAGCCATTTGGATGTTTGTAATCAAGAAAAACTGAACAGACTGTTCTTCATGGAGTTGTGCATCATCTGAACTTTTTTTTCCCTTCATAGCAAAAGAAAAAGAAAAAGCTGGAAGTCCACCTTAAGCAAAAGAAAATTCCTAAAACCATTTGCAAGGATATGGCAGTTATGTTTATTAGTTAGTGCAACACAAGTGTTGAAAGGCTTCCCTTTTTCTTGTTCTTGACCACGAGATGTTCCCAAACCATATTAGACGTTCCCAAACAGCTCCCAACAGTGCCATTATGTTGATTCGAACCACACCTTTGCCCAGAAGCCCTCCGGATCTCACTTACCACTAAAGTAAACAGGTGTTTGTGATTGAAAGGTTCCTTGATTCTTCTTTTCCCCTCGGACAACAGTAGTTTTTGACTGGTCCAATTAGATGAGTTGCATTATCATAAGGCCAGTAAATTATAATACCATTTATGTGTTCAAGGTATTAGAGTTATAAGTTGTTCAGTGTGTTTAGTCCCACGCTGGTACTATTGGTCTAGAGTTTTATAATGAGAATTATATATACCGTGTAATAGCATCTCTTGAGGATATAGCAATATAAACATCCTCTTTCTCTGCTTCACAAAGTAGTAATGCGCCACATTTAGAGTTAGGATTTCCAAAGACTAATCCCCTTGAGAGGATCATAGAAGATGCAAAACGCCATGATCTAGCCCGAAACTACCTAATAGCAGATGTGGTAATACCTACACTGACATTATTGCTCTTCCACATTCGGAAGGTAATCAATCAAACCATCTGATTTTAATCGAGACTTTGGTCAAACTGAAACAAATTTCGGATTATTCGAGCTTTGTTTTCAATTTATTGGCACAACACACATTCGGCTCGTCAATCCTATATCAAATATATTGATCTGCATCATAATCAATTGATCCCACAAACTATCCATAACGGCATAGGTAGCCAGTTAACGAAAGAAACTGCAATCTCCTCATCAATGTTCAGAAATATTCACGAAACTACCAACGAAACTTCAAAAAGCGTTAAATTGCAGCATACCAATCATAATCGTGCTTCCCGAGCTCCGCATCCAGTAGATCATCCATGCCGCTCCTCCCTATCCTAGCTTGCGCAACCGACTTGCTAAATTCTACAAGAGAACCTGCAGGATAAAGAAAAAATTCGGGGAAAGAATGATCAATTGTAGCAGAGACGCGCAAAAGGGGAGGGAGCAACATCTACAAATAAAGTAACAACCAATACCTTCGTGGGTCTCAGATCCAGGTCCAGATCCGAGCGGAGTACCAGCGAAGCGGGTGGCGGAGAAGAGATCCAGCTCCAAGCTGTCGCCCTCCGCCGCAAACCGACCTCCTCCGGCGAGGCCCGTCCCTCGCCGGAGAAGCAACGCCGAGTGCAAGTCCTTGGAGACGCGGCTCATTCCGCTAGTGCCATGGAGAGGCAGATTGAGATCGGATCCAAAAGAGGAGGAGGGGGGACGAAGAGGAAATTGCCAGGAAAGCCTCAAGAAAGAGAGCTTGCCATTCGATTGCTAAAAATTAAGCTTCTTCTGGTCAATATATACGCACGCTTGCAGATCGATCCCGTCAATTTATCCTTCGGCGGACGCCATCTTTTTATTTTTTATTTTTTTAATTGATAATAACTATCTGGATTAATCCGGATTGATCTATACATTTTCCATCAATGAATAAAATAAATTAAAAAAATACTTATACCGAGCTATTCATAATATTTTTAGATTTTATTAAACAAAATATACCTATTAATTTATCAAAATTAAAACTCATTCAGCCGATGCAACATGATCCAAAAAAAAAATACTCTAATACTAACATATACCATATTATCATTTTAAAATTTAAGATTAGACCTTAACAATATCCGAATTAATAAATAGATATTACATTATATTTTTATTGAGTAGTAGAAGTAGATATTTTTTTTACACAAATAGTAATTTTCGTTTAAATAAATAAAATAAAAAGGAGGAATGGAAGACGTAGGATTGAAGCCGAAGGTTGGGAACGACCAAAGCAGAGGGGTGATACAGCACGGCAACTTGATGGGCTGCAGATTTGCTGTCTCTCGCCCATCACGCTCCGCCAAGACAGTGATGACGATCAGCTTAGAACTTCACTTCCACTGCGTTTGAAAATCCATATAATTCAATTCTATCAAAAAAAAAAATTAAATTGAATTAAATTTCATAACTTAAACGAAGAAATTAAATTTTCATAGAAATTAAAATCTAATAAAATTAAAAAATCGAAATCAAACTCAAATAGGTATGATTTGGTATAAAAATTAAATTTCAATAAATTAAAATATTGAAATAACCTTATATATATATATATATAATATTCGGCAATTTACCAAAGGGCGTGCGCAACAATCGGTAATTACCAAAGGGCGCACCATGGTTTCTATTTTACCAAAGGGCGCAGCCATTTAAGTGAACTTCCAATTATACCCTTGGCGCCACAAAATGTCTTTTCCATTCCCATTTTCGAGACATCCGAATCACTTTTGTAGTAAAATGTGGTTCGGATGGCAAGGTTGCTCCATTTTTGGCCATTATCTCTCTCACCGCAACAACGTAGTGTGCCCTAGTTGTTGAAGGAGGACATTGTGCGTGCCCTAGGTGTGCTTGAGTCGCTTGCTCATCCCTCGAATCCCTTCGCCCAACCAAAACGTAGGCTCCTATACAGGAAAGTGGTAGTCTGTGATCCTGAGGCGGCTTGAAGTATTAACGTTGAAGTTGATACTGCTCGGCACTATCAAAGTAGGATTTAGGGTTTCTGCAGGGTTGATTTTCATCATAATGGCAGGAAAAAGGTCTGTGGGTGGTTCATCGTCTTCCTCATTGGCATTAATTACCAAGGTATGTGATATTGTTTATACTTATTTTTGCTGAATAAACACTGCTTGTGATATTGTTTATACTTATTTTTGCTGAATAAATTTGTAATGTATAAAAACTGTAGGGTTCAGATGAGTTTGAGAAAAAATTACATTGGTGCAGTGTTTTAGGCCACTTTAAACATTTTGTTGAAGCATTTGAAATTTTACATGATCAACACATTGCGAAGATCAAAGAGTCGCCCTTCAGTATTTTCTTGGACATTCAAGAATTGCAGCATATCCGGGGAATTTTGGTTAATATATTTGAAAGTTGGGATTCAACCTCGCAAGTTTTTAAATTCTCAGGTAATTGTTTTAATTATGAATTATAAATAATATCTATAGTAAGATAAAACTTGGATATACTTGTCCTTAAATGATTGATATTTGATCAATTTGAATGAGTGAATTTAAGGTGAAATTCACTTCAGGATTTTAGGCCAACCGAGGGCCTGAAGTGAATTTACTTCAGGCCCTCGATAGGCCTGAAATGAATTCATTTCAGGCCCACGTTGGGCCTGAATGAATTCATTTCAGGCCTAACGTGGGCCTGAAAAGAATTTATTTGAGGCCCAAAGTGAAATAGGTTGAAACCTATATTGTTGATGATAACTAAATATTTTAATTGTTTCAGGTGTACCGGTTGCGTTCACCAGACGAGATGTTGCTTTGGTACTGGATATAGTGGACCGTGGAGTTTTGGTCCCTATTAATTCAACTAAAGCATCGGGTGACCTCTATCGTACTTACTTCTCAAAAGAAAAACAACCTACTAGAATAAGAATTGAGGACTTGCTTAAACATTATTCTAAAAGTGTTGAATCGGAGGATGATGTATTATTAGTTTGTAAATTATATATTTTGTATATATTTGTTTGTGTTTTATTTTCGTCTAGTACATATAAGGTCCCTCTTGGGCTTGTAAATATAGTAGATAATTATGACAATCTTGGTAGATTCAACTGGGTGGAAGCTATCCATAAATTTTTGTCTCCCCAATTATCTAAGATTGGGGAATTATTTTCATCAAGTCAGGGAAACCAGAGGACCACCAACCTCCCTTACGTAAAGGGATTTGCTGGGCTTTTGGCAGTGAGTAGAATATTGTTGATAAATTTTATAATATTTTGATGTCATTAATGTAATTGTGTGGAAAACTTTGTGTAGGCATGGTTTTTAGAGCATGTACCCATTCAAAAACCATACAATGTTGAAGGACCCCGAATAAATAAGTGGAGGAATATTCCTTCTCATATTAGTAAGGTGAGGGACCTTGTCAACCAAATCAGGTCCGAAGAGGTAATATTCTAAACTGTGATCTATGTTAGTTTGATATAGAGGCAGTAAAATGTGTGTACTTGGTAATTGACAGATGATTGTTGAAATAATTCCTAACCTACATGAAAACACATTGTTTGAGAACGTTGAGATTGGGGATGGCATTCCACGGGCAATGGAGACATCACATGGACATGACACAGAAGATGTAAGGTCATGTGGTGAATGCATTCTTAAAGACACCCTAATCAAGGAGCTTACAGAGGAGAATATACGTTTGAATGAAAGGGTTAAGGAATTAATTTCAATTATTGAAAAAAAGAGGATGGAGGGTCAAGAAAGCTATCCTGTAGTCACTCCTCTTCCTGATCCAGTATCTTGTAGAACAAGGAGAGGACGTGACCGAACTCGGTATGATTACAGGGATACTCCAATTGAGAGTCCAGTATGGCACCAGCTATTACATAAGGGGAAGCGGAGAAAGGAACAAATACCAAATGTCATGGACAAGGGAAAAAGGAAACTTAGTGAGGAGGATATGGATGAAGCAAGAGAAACCATTACTGTAATGGAAGTCATGTCTGAAGAAGATATAGAGGAGGAAAAAAGAAGGACCTCCGAACTATACAAAATGAGGCAACAAGGCATTGATGTATGTGAGTTATTTTTATCTAAATTACGTCAAATTGATTCAATTTGGTCATTAAGTAGTTTGGTGTAAATTGTATCGATGTAGTTTGTGAAGAAGCATTTTATGAAGTCGAAGAAGAAAAATCAAGATAAAGAAGCGGCCTACGTGATAAATAAATTGGAGAACCTAAAGTAAGTTGTGAAACATAGTTTAGTTAATATATTTGGAGCTTTAATATATAATCTTATCAATTTCTTGGCAGGTTGGCTAATGAATTTATCTGGGAGGATGCACCCTTTGCTTTGAAATTGCATTCATTCTTACAAATCCTCAATGGAGAGGTTTTTACAAAAGGTGAGGCCATTGATGCCTTCTGTAAAATGTTATTTAGGGGAGCATCCACATCTGGTAGGCCATACAACAAGTCAATATATTGTTCAACCTTCTTCATAGTAAGTGATGTAAATTAGTATGAAATAATAGATTGTAGAAGACCTACTATTATGATGTGGTTATTAATAATTTTGATTTTCGAACTTGTTAGGCTTCAATAAGATCGTCAAGAAAGTTTTCCCTGCAACAAGTGATGAAGACGGATATGATAGAACAAGGGTTTAGATATATTTTAATATCTTTGTGCAGTGATAATACACACTTTCACTTGTTGGCGGTGGATACAGAAGCAATGACTTTCATTCATTTAAATTCTCTTGCTAGTGGCCATAAATATAAGCATAATTTTGATTAAGCGGTGAGCTACCTACCTTGATTCATATATATGTTCATCATTTGGAAAAAGATGTCATTGAAATGCATGATATATTTGACAGGTAAAAGAACTTAAACAATATACTCGCGAGGAACTTACGGCTATTCATCCATATCTACAAAGTCATCATCCCTTGGACAAATGGCCCTCCGTCAGACAAAAATGTCCCCAACAAGAACATAGGTCAGTAAGTGAGGAAGAGTTTGAAAAATTTGAAATCATCAAAGTATTTTATTACCCCACTTATTGAAATCAGAAATAATGTTTGTTATTTTCAGCGTGGACTGTGCCTTCTTTGTTATGCAATACGTCCGATGTCTCCTATACGATGAGAAGATGGATTTCAAACAAGGAGATATGCCGAAAATGAGATTTGATCTGACAGTAAATATTATGGGAGACATGTATTGTAAAACATGAGACTGTCAATCTGTTGAAGTAATGTTGTAAAAAAACATCCTTTGCTGGTGATTCAGCTCCATTTGTATAGAAATTGTGTAATTTGTATGAATGTAATTTATTGTCCAGAAAAACAAAACAATTGTGTGATGTTGATTCACATCGAGTTGATGCAATGTAGTCTACCAACTGATACGATAAGAAAACATAACTCATAATGATTTAGACTAAGTTTGCACACCAGAAATAACATCTCTTTGGTTAATTCTAACTACTGTTATATAAGTATCGAAGGTCCATCAGTGGGTTTCTGATACATAATTTGAAAATATGACTTAATGGTCTCGAAGGAATTGAAAATTGGTATGCATTCTGTATTGACATAGTAAGCTGGATTATCTCTACCATAAATTTAAAAAACTTGTTTCAAATTGTAAAAATTAATAATTAAATAAGAAATGTCAGGATTTGGTCAAAACTTGTAGATAAATATAGAATACTAATCTATAAATCATTATTTTGTTTAATGCCCAAGGTGACCATGAACTTAACTTTTCAGGGCTACGGTGGGCCTGAAATAAAATGATTTCAGGCCCACGGTGGGCCTAAAATAATATGAATTCAGGCCAAAGGTGGGCCTGAAATAAATCATTTCAAGC
Source organism: Boesenbergia rotunda (assembly GCA_024364735.1). NCBI lineage: Eukaryota > Viridiplantae > Streptophyta > Magnoliopsida > Zingiberales > Zingiberaceae > Boesenbergia > Boesenbergia rotunda. The sequence continues at coordinate 428,924 of JAGFNQ010002708.1, forward strand.
CCACAGAGGGCCTGAAATAAAAACTTTTCAGGCCCAAGGAGGGCCTGAATAAAATCTTTCAGGCCCAAGGTGGATAAATCATCTCATCTCCTATCTCAACCCTATCTACTGATATAGGTGAGGATGAACTTAACTTTTCAGGCCCACGGTCGGCATGAAATAAAAAGATTTCAGGCCCACCTTGGGCCTGAAATAAAAACATTTCAGGCCCACCTTGGGCCTGAAATAAAAATGATTCGGGCCCAGGTTGGGCCTGAAATGTAGGTATTCAGGCCCAGTGTGGGCCTGAATACCTACATTTCAGGCCTAGGGTGGGCCTGAAATCAAGGGATTTTAGGCCCACTGTCTGCCTCAACTGGGAAAATTTCAGGGTTTTTCAGCAAGGTTAGAGGTTTGGGCACCCAAAATGTCATCTCCTAGCTCAACCCTGTCTACTGATATAGGGTTTTCATAATTTCAGATATCGGAGGTCCATCAGTGAGTTTTGCTCAAAACTCACTGATATACCTAAACCACTGCTATAGCAATGGTGATACAGCAAGATTAGAGGTTTTGGCACCCAAAATCTCATCTCCTAGCTCAACCCTGTCTACTGATATAGGGTTTTCATAATTTCAGATATGGGAGGTCCATCAGTGAGTTTTGCTCAAAACTCACTGATATACCTAAACCACTGCTATAGCAATGGTGATACAGCAAGATTAGAGGTTTTGGCACCCAAAATCTCATCTCCTAGCTCAACCCTGTCTACTAATATAGGGTTTTCATAATTTCAGATATCGGAGGTCCATCAGTGAGTTTTGCTCAAAACTCACTGATATACCTAAACCACTGCTATAGCAATGGTGATACAGCAAGATTAGAGGTTTGGGCACCCAAAATGTCATCTCCTAGCTCAACCCTGTCTACTGATATAGGGTTTTCATAATTTCAGATATGGGAGGTCCATCAGTGAGTTTTGCTCAAAACTTACTGATATACCTAAACCACTGCTATAGCAATGGTGATACAGCAAGATTAGAGGTTTTGGCACCCAAAATCTCATCTCCTAGCTTAACCCTGTCTACTGATATAGGGTTTTCATAATTTCAGATATGGGAGGTCCATCAGTGAGTTTTGCTCAAAACTCACTGATATACCTAAACCACTGCTATAGCAATGGTGATACGGCAAGATTAGAGGTTTTGGCACCCAAAATCTCATCTCCTAGCTCAACCCTGTCTACTGATATAGGGTTTTCATAATTTCAGATATGGGAGGTCCATCAGTGAGTTTTGCTCAAAACTCACTGATATACCTAAACCACTGCTATAGCAATGGTGATACAGAAAGTTTAGAGGTTTGGGCACCCAAAATCTCATCTCCTAGCTCAACCCTGTCTACTGATATAGGGTTTTCATAATTTCAGATATGGGAGGTCCATCAGTGAGTTTTGCTCAAAACTCACTGGTATACCTAAACCACTGCTATAGCAATGGTGATACAGAAAGTTTAGAGGTTTGGGCACCCAAAATCTCATCTCCTAGCTCAACCCTGTCTACTGATATAGGGTTTTCATAATTTCAGATATGGGAGGTCCATCAATGAGTTTTGCTCAAAACTATGGTGATACAGCAAGATTAGAGGTCTGACCACCCAAAATCTCATCTCCTAGCTTGGCCCTGAATCATTTTATTTCAGGCCCACGGTGAGTCTGAATAAAAATTGTTCAGGCCCACCTTGGGCCTGAATCATTTTATTTCAGGCCTATGGTGGGCCTGAATTAATTTTATTTCAGGCCCACCTTGGGCCTGAATTCATTTTGTTTCAGGCCCACGTTGGGCCTGAAATAATTTTATTTCAGGCCCAACGTGGGCCTGAATATATCTTGATTGACTCGTTCTATAATATTAAATGCATAATCAATAAACATAAATATATGTGAATTTTAGAGCCTTGAAAAGAAAATATAAATACATAATCAATAAAATGCACATGATAAATCTGAAATATTATATTTAGTTTTATTTTTATAAATACAAATGCATATAACAAATTTAGTTTTATTTTTATAAATAAAAATACATATAACCTATAATATATTTATAATACATATAAAAAGGATCGCGTAGGGCCTGAAATCCTTTTATATCAGGCCCAGCAGTCGCTCAGCTTTATAGCATCCCTGGGAGCCTAGTGCTAAGCAATCGTCTTCTAGCTCCAGATTTGTTGCGATTTCAAGGTAGCGTGCTTGTCTTGATTGGAGTAGTTGTCCGCGACATCCTCGTCATCGCACTAGTCGACTTTTACGTACCCTAATTTGTAGTTTGTCATTTCAGTTCTTGCTTTCACCTAGGGTTAGCGATAGTTTTCAGTAAAAGACTGAATTTGAGGAGGCCCTTTATGAATTCTTAAGTGTCATTTTTGTTTGTGTCAAATAATTTTGTGTTTGATGGTTGCAAAGTTCGGTATGGGTCAAAAAAGATCAGCTTCAAAGAAAGCTGCTCCCACCAAATCTAAAAAACAGCAAGTCCCTGGGGGAAGTCATGAGAAAAAACGGCTGCCAAAACGAAAAATCAAATTTCCTACCCAGTATTCAAGTTTTGCCAATAGAGGTCGAAGTAAACGAATGAACTGGAAAAGTAGCATATGTCATTTCAAAAATTTTATTGATTCTATTCCACCCATACCAGCACAAGAACAGTTGCTTCGAGAGACACCCTTTTCTTGGGTCCTTGACCTTCCTACTAGTTCTTGTATAAGACCCCAAGTTCAGAACATGTTTGATAATTGGGATGAAGAAGAACAGAGCTTTGTAATCCATGGGAAAAAACTCAATTTCACAAAGGTTGATATATGACTTATTCTAGGGCTACCTGACCATGGAGAGATCGTCCAACTTGATTTGAATGAGGCCTTCAGCCCACTGTACAAGGAGTATTTTGAAGATGCCAGTTGTTCTGCCCGGCATTTGGAGAAACTGCTAATAAAGTCTACATCCAATGACAAGTTGTACTGTCAGTTGTATATACTCTATTTTTTTAGTACAGTGCTATTTTGTGGTACTACCAGCATACTTGTCATTCCTGCCCTGTCACTTATTGATTGCGTAGATGATTTTGACAATCTACGAAACTATAATTGGTACAATGCCATGTACAATTTCATGGCTCCTCAATTGGGAGCCATTGGAAAGGAGGTGACATTGAGGCATAGAAGAGATGTAGGTGATTCAACCCAACCGACCAAGGCTCCCTTGCTTAAGGGATTTCCAAATATTTTGGCTATAAGTTAGTGTACATATAGCTGCTGATATAATTTGATGATGGATATTATTTACTGATTATAATGATGTTGCAGGTATGGGTTACTGAACATATTAGTATTGTTGCTCCTGAACATCCTCATAAATTGCCAAGAATACTTCGCTGGACTTGGCCTAAAGCCCACGTTGAGAGTATCAAGAGGATGATAGACCGTGTGGCCACAGATTCAATTATTGTTGATTTAATTCCGTTTGATATAGAGCATGATTTGGTACCTGAATACTCTCCTCCAACTCAACCACTTGAGGTACACTGTGAGGTATTACAGCAGGCACCAGAAGGAAGCCAGGCACCACAAGGAAGGCAACAGGTCTTACAAACGGAAGCCTGCAATATATGTATACAAAAACAAGAACAAATTGAGACCTTACAGCACCAATTAAATATAGCACTTAAAAGTTTGGAGGAAGCCACAAGTGAGACGGCTACAGCCATCAGTGCCAAGGATGAAATTATTGAAAGAAATAATAATTGCAAAGAAAGAGTCCCAACTGAAACACAAAGATGACATCATTGTTGAAAAGGATAAAATAATTGGTGACAAAGTTTCGCAGCTTCAAGTACAAGACGAGCTTAATGAAAAAAGGGTAGCTGCAAGAGAGAAGATCATACTTCAATCTAACCGAAGAATCAAGAAGCTCTATGAACAATTGCAAAGCAAAGGGTCAGATGAAGCTGAGCCACTTGCCAAAAAAATAAAAATAACTCAGGTCAGACAAGACTACCAGCCCAAAGGCAAGGGCAAACAAATTGTTCAGGATGAGGATGAAGACGAAGATGATGATGAAGCTGACGAGGCTCCTGCCCTATCAATCTCAGATACTACAACGCAAACAAATAAATCTGAGACCTCCACCCAAACAAACATATCTGCACATCACGCAGCTAAAGCTAAAGAATTTCAAAAGGTCAAAAGCAACATCTTGAAGAATTCCAGGGCAATTTTGAAGAAGAAGCCTAAAGATGCAGAGATTGCTGAAATATTATTAAAGCTTAGTAAATTAAAGTGAGTTTGTTGCTATTGCATTTGGAAAAATATTGTAAACAATGATAATTATTGACATTCATTAATAAAATTAATCTTCTCAGAATTTCATGAAGTTGCTTATCTTATTTCATGTAGGTATGATTGAATCCAGTATGGTCCAATGGGACATTTACATTAGATATGCTATCTTTTTTGACAATATTTGATTGGAATGACTACACCACCGGGGATTGCATCAATACATACTGGACTATTCTTGGAAATGAAGCAAAAGCGTCTAACTCACCATGCCAGCCCTCCATATTGTGTGGGGTGGGGTTTGATGTAAGTCAATTAGATACTAAATCATTATTATTTTTTCTATGATTTAGTCCACTGACACTTCCTTTTTAATAACCATAGGAACTTTTTGAGGCGATTCACGCTCAGGCTTTTGAACAAACTATTGCTATTGCTATTGATACGGATAAGCCAATTAGATATATCGTCTGTCCTCTAAATAATGCAGATAATCATTGGCATCTAATGGTTATTGACCTCGTGGAACGTAGTATCCATCATTATAATTCTCTCGGCGCCACAGAAGGGTACACTGCCAAATTTGAAAAAACTGTAAGTTTTCTATTTGATAGATATACCTGAACAAAAAGTTTCATACCAATATAATTGTTACTAATGTCATATCTGTCTAGGTGGCGTTTTTCAAAAATCTGGACTGGTCTTATTACGAGGCATGGAATAAACGATTACCTCCCATAGCTGGGACAGAGTTTAATAAAATTGTTGTACAAGGACCCACCCAAAGCAAATCGTAAGAGGATGTTTATTTTTGTTAAAAATTATAATGCATTTCAGGGTTGGATTTATAAGATGACAACTGACAACAATGTTAATATTGGTTTTTCAGGTTGGATTGTGTATTTTTCATGATGCGGTATGTAGAAAGTCTAGTTTTCAAAGATCTACAGACTTTACCAAAACCAATGAAGAAATATCGATTTCAGGTGGGCTATAAAATAATGAGAGACAAGTCTGGAAGCTAAATCTGTAAATAGATTTTTGTTATACAATGCATATGTAATTGTGATCACAAACATTGTATATTTGTAATTATACAATCCATGTACTCCTTTCAAATCAATGAAACTTTGCTTCGGATCATTGTTTTTGTCTCATATATGATCTGTAATCTGTAATTGTTGTGGAGGTCCATCAGTAATATTGAACCTTGTTTTGCATGAATCATTTGATTGAGGACCACAGTGGGCCTGAAACAAAAGCATTTTAGGAAACCCATCAGGGCCTGAAACAAGATGATTCAGTTGTATAATGTAAGTTTAATGACAAACATATATGTTGTAGTTAAATGTATGTAAACCATTTTGATACTCCAATGGAGCATTGCTTTCGATCCTTGTTATTGTGTAATCTCTAATCTATAATCTGTCCTCTTGTCGATACTATAAGTAATATTGAACCTTACTTTTCGTCTACCCTAATTTTAAATCACAGCCCACGTTGGGCCTGAAATAATATCAATTCAGGCCCACGCTGGGCCTGAAGTGATATTATTTCGCAGGGCCTAAGCATGTGGCCTGAAATAAATCAATTCAGGCCCACGCTGGGCCTGAAATAATATCATTTCAGGGGGCCTGCATAATATTTCAGGCCCGCGGCCTGAAATGAATTATTTCAGGCCAGTGGGCTGAATTTTTTTTCGGCCACTGGGCCTGAAATATTCATTTCAGGCCCAGCTGGGCCTGAAATAATGTTTCAGGCCCAGCTGGCCTGACACAATAATCTCATTTCAGATTTCAAATAATTCAATATTAGAATGATTAAATATTTTATATAAATATACATGTTGTGAAATTATTTTTAATATTAAACAAAAAAGAGTACCTACATAGACATTGCATACCACAATTTAATTCCATCCACATCATTACCTCATATTTTCAGAATTTGGCACAGCAGGAGGTTTGTTTCATTGAACTATGATATTTTGATTTCTCAAAACTACATTACCAGTAGTTAGAGTTTAGATAGCTAGGAGATTGTATGTTTGGTCTCCAAACATACCCTAATGATTATCAATACGTGTTAATACCAGTATCAGTTGGCACAGAAACAATGATGATTCAACAAAGCAAACAAACAGAGGGTCTCAAATGACATATATTCCACAAACCATTGGACTTCAGGACTTGAAGACCTGAAATTACATTTTGTGGGTTTCAAAATCCGAAAACTTCACAACTGCTCAATTCTGCTTACATCACTTTACACAAGAAGAAATGTATCATAATATTGAAATACTTCTTCAAGTCACAACATTAACAACAACTAGTTTTTTGACAATACTATAGCTGTAAATATACAAAATCTTTACATTCAGTTATCCTCCATACAAAATATACACTTCACTCAGAATATTGGGTCACTACATATACCAATTAACTCAAGACCTTGGGGCTGGCGACATTCTACATGTCCTTTTATTATGACCAAGTTGTTTGCACCGACTGCATTTTAGTTTGACCTTGCCATTGTGTCTGGACTCTATCCGTGCCTTCTTTCGTCTACCAGGTTGCACAAGGCTACGGGGACATAGAACTGTAATGTCATTTACTCCAGTAAGCCAAAACTGCTTGCTTCTACAAGGGAAAATACGATCCATGTAAACCCACTTACAAGTTTCAGAATAAAAAATGCTCACAATAAGGAAGTGTATCCATGTTCCTGTGAATGATTACGACAATAGCATGTGAGCAAGGAAGTCCTGAAATTTGAAACTCCCCACAATGACAAAACTTTTTTTCCAAATCAACAATGTATGAAGTGCCCCATGTTTCTACTTCCATTTCTGATTGAGAGTAAGGGTGAACCTTATAAGCTCTTGCTTTCTCTCTCCTTGAATCCATTTCTTTTGTAGCATAAGGTGTCAAAGCAAGCTGCCATTTGGAGACTTGCTCTCTACGGTTATAGAACCATTGAGCAACTTTTCTTCTTGTATTATCAATTAACCTGTTTATGGGAAGCTCACGTGTAGACTTGAACAAAGCATTTAAGCTCTCCACACAATTCGTGGTAAGCATTCTGTACCTTCTCCCTGA
>JAGFNQ010002708.1:437103-610672 GCA_024364735.1 Boesenbergia rotunda
TACTACCTTCCTGCATCAATGCAGGTCATGTACTCACTCGTACCCTCTAGGTCACCTAACTCAGCACGAGCGAACCAGAAGTCGAAAACTCCCTGATATAGGAGAAATCATCACTGTATCGATATGCAGTCTCCATGTCTCACACAATCGATAACTGATACTAGTATACAACTGGTATGGGACAGGAATTCTATAACTTGAATTCATTAACCTCCGATAGGTTATTGACAAGTTCGACCCTCGTCTTCCGACCATATATCGGTGCTACTCGAGAATCAACATTCTCTGCATCCTAGACGAGTCGGCAACATGTCAACCAGTCACCTATAATCGACTCCCAACATGGTCGCAAATAAAATGGATCGACTACCTGTCTTCCAGCCCAAAACATATCTACGAGTACCTTACCGGTCAAGGAATATAAGTCGATATACCAATCCCATCAAAATAAGGAATGTCGAATGTCTAATACTACAATAGAGAGTAGATACAAAAGAGGTAATTAAGACTTGTCATATACCTCGTGTCGTCTGGAGGAGTCCCGTCGCCGCCATGTCCCAATCACGTCCATCGAGAAACGACTTCGGCATAAAACCCGAACAAACACCCACAAGACCACAAGGTATCTCGAGAACCTGGCTCTGATACCAAAAATTGTCACGCCTCGAGGAGCTGCCTCCGTCCGATACCGACCGGCACTGCCACTCCCTCGTCCGACGGACAATTCAGAAACCTAACCTCTACGACCACCTCAGATAATTGTACCACAGCCTATAGGGCTGGAACAACTATCTGCAATCAACAAAAGCGAGACGGCGATGAAAGCTGCGTACCGGTACGACTTACGACAAACACAAAGCACAAGGCCTCCACGGCTCACAAAAGTACAACTATACCGTCGTATAAAAGGACACGACCAAACACGAATACAGCAGCGGAAAAATAAAGTAAAAGAACAGAGAATGGGTACCAACAAGTACCACTACAAAGTAAAAGAAACATCCCGGAGTCATCTCGAAGAAATACGCGAACTGGGACAGGCTGCCGAGCACTCCAGACAATCATCCTGAAATAAAAACAGGGAGCCAACGGGGTGAGTAGCAATACTCAGCGAATATCTCATCAGATATACAAGATAGTCTAGCTAGCAATAGAGTAACAGGCTATCGAATTAACACAGGTACATACAGTGGTAGACATAACTGGAATAGGAATAGAAATACCATACCAATCTAGCTGAGTCGTCGAAACTGACATAAGGGTCTCCTGTATGTACATGTCAATCATATGCAGCATCCAAGTATAACAAACACGGGCAAGTGCAAAGATTCGTATGCACATGGTGCAATGACATGGTCACCTCTGTCGCCGGTCGGACATCGTCAGCTACGTACGGGAGGAAGCTGAGCGGAGGCCACCCTCCTGCGTAGAGATGTGACTGCCATCCGTACTCTGCCGCTGCTAATCCTGAGCAACCGAGTAGACGGTATGCTGTCGGTGTAACACCCCTACTCCATGACCTATCCTGGCGATATCATTAATAGCCCCAGGCTAAGACCTATCCTGACAATATCTCTATCAGCCCCAGGCCATCACCTATCCTGGCTATATCAATAATAGCCCCAGGCTAAGACCTATCCTGGCGATATCTCTATCAGCCCCAGGCCATCACCTATCCTGGCTATATCACTAATAGCCCCAGGCTAAGACCTATCCTGGCGATATCTCTATCAGCCCCAGGCCATCACCTATCCTGGCTATATCACTAACCGACCCAGGCCATCTCTGGAGGATATCACTATCTGAGTGTTAACACCTACCCCATGTATATAAATGGGGGAGAGACTTCTCTCTCTCATCTCCTGGTATATGGACTACTCAAGGAGGGACATCTGCCTGCTACCACGCTCCGATTCACTAACCCATGAGTGCATGAGCGGAGCAGCACAGAGCACACTACCCATACTCCGTCAACCACTATCCCATGAGTGGTCATATGGATAGGTCAGTATGACTGTCGACCTGACTCACCCATAAGGGGCCCCTGATCGACAGTGATGCACAGTGCACGATGATGCATGACTCTGGTCAAACAACATCCACTATCTAATCCACCTATATCAACATGATATGCAAGGATCATAAGTAATGCACCATAGCCTAGATCCTAATGGTGTAGGTATCACATGCTAGGTATATCCTAAACAGTATCAGCAAAGGTAGAGCAGGTATATAAGGCAATACATTACTCTACCTCTAACATAGCATATCAAGTATATCAGCTATGACAAATCTAAAAGATAAGTCAGAGATACCCGCCTCGATAAGAAGAGGTCCGGGCGATGAGAACCCCCGTCCAAAATAGTATCTGCAATACATGAATCAACTCAATGCCCTGCATCAAACACAAATAACCGATACAACTTAGCTAATTGTATAATTTACAAATCAGCTAAGATACACACTACTAATATTGGGATCAACTCCTAAAACGGCTCAAGGCATGATCTCCTAACAAAGCAGAGCAGTTTCATTTACAACAAACAAAACCGAGCCAACCACAAAACTCACAGATTGATGAAACCATTTCGCCTATACAACTCACGACAGAGTAGGGACAGAGCAAACACAACACCCAGCCCCAAACCAATTCTACTCACGGCAAAGACCACAACAGATCAAAGCACACAGAAATCCATCAAAGCCTAATCCACCCTAACTGATCAAAAGCCACACCAAGTATATGATTTCTCATCCACACTGAACAACACATCCAAACTCACTGATCATGTCCTCGCTTAAAACAAGCTCACGGCCAAGGAAGGAATAAGATCAATCAATTCTTATTCTAAACTCTAAACCAAGGCAGAGATCCGAACAAGAACAAACCACTATCAGAAAACCAAAACCAAGCAATCTAAGACAGATCCAAACCTCTCCATCCCAAGCTCAATAGTTACTCAATCCAATATAGAGCTTACCTTCAATCGAAGCCAATGATCGCGCGATCTAGCCCAATCGAAACACGCGAAAGAGAATCCAATAGAGATAGCCGTCGCCCTGCTCCAACCACCAGAAATGATCTTCCCTTCTTGAGAAACCCTAATTCGACGATCACCCAAACCTAAACCAAAAACCGGAATCAAGATCCGAGACCATCTCCAATCAACCCAAGATCTGTAAAGAGGAAGTAGAGGAAGACCTACCCGAGATCTCAGCGCCTAACAGATGGTAGTCGATCGAGCCCTAGTTAGGTTACGCGAACCTCTCCTCCCACACCGGCGTGGCTCCAGAAATCACACGAGCTTCCCTGATCGTGGTCGGCCGGCAAGGGTATCCGCCCGGTAACGTGATCGTGTCGCCGACCCACGGTGAAGCGAGCCGTGAAGTCGCCAGCGCCGGTTGAGAGAACGCGAGGTGAAGGCGTAGACGAAGAAGACAAACGAGAAGAAGAGAAGTGGAGATGAGCGGACTGTCACCGGCTTTGGCTCTCGATCGGGAACACGAGGAGCACGATCTACTCCGCGATCGGCCGGAAGAAGAGGAAGGAGAAGACTTAGCGATTCGCTGCGCTAGGCTCATGAAGGAGGAGAAAGGGAAAGAATAGGTTTGGCTGCGGCGAGTGAAGAGAAGAGAAGGGAGTCGAACGTGAGGCTAGGGCTTGCGATCACATTCGAAAATTAATAAAAGGTTACCATTTTGCAACCAGCCCCATCCAATTTTGGATATTTCCATAAAAGCCCCTAAGTTTAAGAATCTTTGTCTTTTAGCCTCTAATTTTTTTCGTATTTTAACAGCGGTTCTCAACTCTGAGAATGACAAGTGGATGAGTGCTATGAACGAATAGATGAAGTAACCACATAAGAATAAAACATGGAATCTAGTGGAATTTCATGAGGGAAAATGAGTTATAGGGTGCAAGTGGATGTTCAAGAAGAAGAAAGCAAGGTAAGGTAGGAGAAATGAAATTCAAGGCTCGGTTAGTAGCAAAGAGGTATCACAAGATCAAAGAGTTGATTGCTTCCAGGCAAATTCAACTTGAGAAAGTTTACATTGTAGACAATGCTACAAATATGTTGACAATGCCAGTGACCGCAGAAAAGTTCAAGCATCACTTAAACTTGATCCTTGTCTCTAGATGCTAGTGAAAGAAACCCATACCCAAAGATCTAGGTGGAGTTTTGCTCAAATACTCATGTTTTTTCGAATGAGTGAATATTCGCCAAGGTGGAGATTATTGATAGGTGGCTCATATCTGAGTGAAGGCCAATGCATGGGATGTCACGAGTGAAAAAAATCTGTTATGATTTTTTGGGTCTGTTTTGGTATGCTGAGGTTTGAATAATATTTATATGGATTATTGTATCATTGTAAACCTATTGGATACAATGACGATTATTTTATATAGAGACAATTTTAATAAAGTTTGGTCATGTTGTGAAGTAGGTATGTCGTTGAATTATGATAACTCTTCTTCTCCGTATTTCTTTTTTTTCTCGTGTTTGCTCTTTCTTGCGTGTTTTGCTTTTGTTGGTTCGTGCGATATCTTCCCCTTCTTCCACGTTAAAGATGGAGAAATGTTACTCCTTTGGGCAACATAATCATTTTCTCCTCCTTTACTTTTCTTCTTGTTCAGTTTCTAAAAATGGCAAGTGAATCTATGGAGTAGGTAGGAGGGATGTGATCATCAGATAATTAAAGCCAAGTTACAGTATAGTACGTGTTCAAGTGTTCCTACAGCGAAATCCTACTGTCACAGGTTTGGCCGGCGAGGGAAAGGTTGACCACCGGGAGGGAAAGGGTGGCCACGGCGAGGGTGACGTTGCAGCTCACCATGACGTCCACATGGTGCTTGATGAGTCCCACCTTTACCCTCACTCCAACGACCGTCACCGTCGTCAGCACAATGATTCTCGCCGTCACGTCGGCGAGCAGCTCCGCCTCCGAGCCAACCATGCGGTCCGACATTTCGCCCAGCGTCAAGTTGAAGACCAGGGTGCTGCGGGCACCGACGGAACCCGCGGCCCGTACGCGACGCCCACCTCGCGGCCGCGGTAGTGGATCCCGGTGGTGGTGGCGTTGAATTTGGCGCTGGCGTAGTTGGGGTTCTCCAGGGAGGCGGCCACCCCAGCGTCAGGTCGAGAGACACCCACTCCAGGGAGTTGGGCTGCGCCGAGGAACCGCTGGAGGTCCCGGCAAAGACTTCCTCCAGGGTGAAGCGGTTCAGGGTTAGGCCAGTACGGTCATGACGATCGCGACGAGGACGAGCATGGCGACGCAGCAGAGGAAGCAGCATCTACGACAGCGGCGGCTGCTGCGGGACTTGGAGTCAGCGAGTGGGTCCCCATTGAAGGGAACGACCTGCTCTAGCGTCGAGCTCATACTCATGGCCGAAGACAGACAGATCTAGAGAAGAGAGAACTAGCCACTGCAGTTGAGATGTATCAACTTAAAAAAGATCGAGTCAGCGTTGACCTAGCTGTTCATCACGAGCTTTCTCGTCGTATTTTTCAGTTAACGTCGCTTGCTAGATTCCATTAACCAAGTAATCAAGTGGAAGGTTTCTGATAAAATCGACAAGTATAATTTATACTGAAATTTTTATGATATATACTGAATTTTTTTTTATACTGATAAAAAAATAATATAGAAAATTATTTTGTCAATTCCATGAATGTACATGCAAAAAAAATTATGAGGTGGAAACTACACAAAATCAAATTTTAATTTGAGGAGTTTTTCCTAATTTTTTCAATCTCTTTCGTTATTTAAAAAAAAAAGTATCGAATCAAATCTCTTTCGTTATTATTATTATATTATTATTATTTAAAAAAAACCAGACTCTTTTAATTCCTCGCTCATATAAAAATATATAAATTTATAATAGCAGAAATGAGTTGGGATCGAAATCAGTGTCGGCACGCATCTCATTCCGAGTACGTAAACAAAATTAGTGGGTCCCACTTTTCGTACAAAAATAAATTCCCATGGCATTAAATTTTTTCGGCCCAACTAATCAAATAAACTGCAGCCACATCAATCAATTCATTAGTCTGTTTACTCTCCCTGTGTACTTTAAGTCCCTAATCAGGCACCTCCAAGTAAACAATAATTAAAAATAATAATTTGCAAATCGATTCCATTCACACTTCGATCGTGTATCGTCGGAGATGTTCCCGAGCTTGGAGAAGGACTGGCCGGAACCTTCCCACGTCGACCTTCACGTCCTGGTGGTCCAAGTAAACTTCGCCCATCTTCTTCCACCCGAGCCTGTGGATGGATTGGGGGTCGGTAAACACCGGGTCGTCCCGCGAGTACTGCTCCGACAAGCTGCTCTCCGACGCGCCGACGGAGTAGTCGAGGTAGCGCAGCCCTGCGTCCTCCGACGAGTTCATGAAGCACCCCCGCGATATTTTCTCCAGGTTCCCGAACGGGATTATTTGCACCACCGCCGCGCCGGTGGGCAGGTACACGAAGTTGGTGAGCCCGGCGCCGTGCACGCCCACCATGGCGTCGCAGGAGTTCACCACCCGGACGAACTCCGCCATCCTGGTCGTCGTCGTCGCCTCCGCCATCACCACCTCGAACCCCGCCGCCTCCGCCGTCCGCGCCACCTCCTCCAAGTTGGTGAACCGCCGCGAGCCCTTCCGCGGGATCAGCAGCAGGCGCGGCGGCTCCCCCGCGCGCCGGGCCGGCCGGTCCCTCTCGAGCCCGTAGGCGACGCGCATCAGCTTGGTGAAGTCGAGCATGGAGTAACCGCCGGGCGTCCTCGCCGGGTCGATGGACATCGGCTTGTGGCTGCGCAGGCCGACGATGACGCGCCGGTGGCACCGCACCTCCCCGTCGCCGTCAAAGTACACGATCTCGTGCCGCGACAGCTGGTTCAGGATCGGCCGGTACTTATCCACCCACCAGGACTTGCTCGTCGTGACGACGAACTGCACATCGCCGTCGAACTGCCGCGCCGTTATGAACAGAGGAATCAGCACGTCCGTGTAAGCATGGTAGTAGTTTCCGGCGTACCCTCCGATCGCAAACACCACCGCCGGGACGGACGTCTGATTGACGGTGCAAGCCGGCACGACGGCGCCGGCGCCGGCCGACCGCACGGTGACCTCGTTGATATGCTGCATCGCAGACCCGTCGAACTTTCGGGCGTAAGGCTTGATCCGCCACGCCTTCTCCTCCCCTGCTTCCGAGCCCACGACGACGACGGTAAAGGAATTGCCGTGAATCCGAACGTCGCCGGCCATCTCGCACACGTCCGTCCGACGATCGGAAAGATCACAAATACTCTTCTCTCTTCCCTTTTGCTCTGTAAATCACGAACCAATCTCCGAAAATTACATTCTTCTCCGACGGCGACGTCTCACCTAAACCATTTCCTGTCCTTTTCCGGCAATCAGTGCGAATTAAAGACTAACCTAGCTGCTGATTCGTAGAGTCGTTCTTCGTCGACGTTGACTGCTTATTCGACTGGAAAACAGAGTCAGCGCCTGGATTGTTGGCCTGCCGGCCTCCCCCTCCACCGTCTTCTCCCTTCCTTCCTTCCACGATCAGGTCGATCGAGCTGGACGGAGACTCACCTAACTGCGCAGCAGTAGCAACGCCTTGCGTGGATCCACCTCCGGCTGCCTCCCGGCCATGTCCTCCACCTGGAAATCGACAAAAGATTGAAGAAAACCGCGAGAAATTGTTTCTCTGAAGAAAATGTTCGATCGATTCCTCACTTGGTATCGGTGAATTGGTCCAAGATCCGTAGAACAGAGACAGTTGTTGGTCGACTGTACATATCGGAGCAGTTCGTCAGATTCTCCTTGAATGAAAGGAGGAGCAGAGATGGAGAATTCGCAGTCACCTGAAAAGAGAGAGATGGCGAGGAAGCAGGTCAAGGCGGCGAGGGAGATGCCAAGGAGCAAGCGCAAGGCGAACTTGCTGGGCTCCATCCGCTTCTTCATGGCGATCTGCTGCAGGGAGGTGGTCGAGGAGCTATCGGCGGCGGAGGTCTAGCTGGCTCCTGGGGAGAGTTAAAAGGGGCCTGGCGAGTGGCATTATTGGGGTGAGGTAACTGATAACTGGCCACGGAACTCGACAAAAAAAATGGCGGAGATGGGAGAGCTTCCTCGGTCAATCATTCTTCTTCCTCCATGGCCAAACCAGAAAAGGACAGATGGAGGTTTTACAGCGAACACATCTGGGACACTCAGAATATTCTCTCCGCATCTGGGACACTCAGAAGATAAAGAAGGTAATCCTTATATAAAAATTAATCTAATTTTCAATTTTTATATGTTTGATAGAAATAATGCATATTATTTACCAAACATAATTATGGATTTAGGTATACTGATAGAAATAAGGTTAACAAGGTAGATAACCCTAGGAAATCATTACCCAAGGCTAGACCCAATAAGACTCAAACTACCATATATAAGGGGAGGAAGGTAGTAAATGATCAAGACATTAATCCTAAGAAGGGGAGACATATGCCTAGGAAGGTGGATAAGTCTAGGAATGTCCAAAATGGACATGTTAATTCTAGGG
Organism: Boesenbergia rotunda; assembly: GCA_024364735.1. NCBI lineage: Eukaryota > Viridiplantae > Streptophyta > Magnoliopsida > Zingiberales > Zingiberaceae > Boesenbergia > Boesenbergia rotunda. Next base: position 445,648 of record JAGFNQ010002708.1, read on the forward strand.
TTAAAACCTTAGAATTGGAAAAACAAGCTTTGAAAAGAACGTTTGAGGAAATGAAGAGAGTCCTAGATAGGTTCATTATTGGACCTAGGGGACTGAACATATGTTTGGGTGGTCAAAAATCTAAAAATGTCAAATTAGGTACCCCCAAGACTAAAAGAATGTCAAATTCTAGAAAGGCACAAGATATTGGTAAGGGGAGGAGTAATCAAGGACAAAGCGCCCAAGATTAAGAAGGAAGGTCGAGAGTTACTAGAGGTACACTGGTGTGACCTAGTAACTGTGGATGAGTCACCTAAGGAGGTGGCTAAGGCTAAGAGCTCAAGGGGGAGCTCTAAGAGTCTATTTGGGACCCGTGGTCAATGAATCTCAGGTGGATATCTCCTAGAAGTCTAGATGGACCATGGAGTATGCAAAAGGATTTGGAGACGGATTTGAGTCTCAATGTTTGGGGTTTGGCACATTGGGTTTAAGTTTCATGCAAGAAATATGACATTGGGGTCATATTGCATGGAAATTGATTTTTGATGTATAAATATCATATAAACCAATGGTAGGGATGCATTATGGTTTGATGTGGGCAGATACATCAAGAGGAAGTCAAAACTAGGACTTTGGGTCAAGGTTCAATTGAACTATTTAGCTAGTTTTAGAGTTTTTCGTCAATCTTGAGATCCAAGATATATACATTTTTAAATATATTTTTCCAAGTAGCCACAAGTACCACAAACATCTCCATAAAATTTAGGAATTTTTAGAGATTTGTGGAATTTCTGGTGCATTTTTGAAATTGGATTCAGAATGTAGAAATAGGTTGATATCAGGGTATCAATCAACTGGTTCAGGGAGCAATCGACTGATAATTCTGTGAGTTACCTTTCGATAGGGGTCAGTCGACTAGTAACTGTCTCAGTCGACTGATACAGGTTGAAATTATTTTCCGCAAAGTCGAAAAGTGTCCAAATAAGTGTAAACTTGTATATAATATTATTGGGGTTAATACACAATGTTTATAGTCATTAGAATGTAAAGAATCAAATAATTGAGATATTGTTGGAACTCTTTTTTATGTGTGGCAATGAGGGAGAAGTGTTGGGTTTAACTGGAAAACTGGCACACCTTTGCAAGAAATCAAAGCTCAAGGGGGAGCTTAGGTGAAGGGGGAGCAATGGCTACTTAATTGTTGGCAAAGGGGAAGAAGTACCTTTGCATGGAAATCCGAGCGTGTAAGTGAAGGGAGAGTCTAAGGTTAGATTCCATAATTTATGCATGTTCTTTGTATGGTTTCCTTAACTTAAAGGGGTTGTCAAACATCAAAAAAGAGGAGATTGCTGGAGTAATCGAGGTGCTCTAGGTTTTGATGTTTGGGCAAAGATTTAAGTTAGGTTTATTGTTGTATTTGATATGCATTATAAGTATGCAAAATACAGGTACAACGAGGAAAGTCCAAGTGGGATCTTGGCAAATGAGGAAAGTCAAGGTCTGAGGCTGAAGAAAGCTCCAGAAGGCAAGATGTGAAGAATGGAGAGACATTCGAGGGATGCGAGGCTGATGGAAGAGGCTAGAAGGCTAAGTCTTGGAAAAAGAAGACCCAACAACAAGGATTGAGGCCGAAGGAAGCTCCAGAAGACAAGTCGTGAAGGATGGAGAGACATCCGACAGACGCGAGGCTGATAGAGGAGGTTAGAAGGCTAGGTCTAGGTTGGTCGGGCGAGGATGAGTGGAGAGAGATTATACTCGGGGCTAAAACCCTAGGTTTAGTGTTTGGGCAGTCGACTGATGCTGAGAGTAGTTGACTGGTAGAGGTCATAGAACGATCAGTCGACTGATCTGTTGTACAGTCGACTGGTGTCGGCTGAATTCGAACATTAGGTTGTAACGTTCGAATTCAATAGTTGACAGTCAACTGATGTTGGCACCAGTCGACTAGTAACGGTTATTTCAGGAACGAGCTATATTTAAGGGAGCTCAGTTTAGCTGAGCAAAGGTTGATGAAATAAGCTTGGATAAAGTTTATTAGTAGTCTACAAGTGCTCAGGAGTTGTTGCGAGTTTGTGGTGAGGCTTCTCCACCCACATGGAGCTGCATGAGCTAGTCGAAGGCTTTCCGGGGAGTCATCCACTGACGAATCGAGATCGTGCACCTTACGGACAGCCGTAGAGTAGGAGCATCATCTCCGAACCACATAAATCGACGTGTGTTAGCGGTTTGTGTTTCTTGTTAGTTTTAGTTTTATTTTGTATTCCGTTGTACGCTAACAAGTGTAGAAAGAGAACCGCGAATCAAATGGGTGAACAACAATTCACCCCCCTCTAGCAGTATGATCGAGCGCCAACAAGAAGGACCGAACAAACAGCAAGCAAAACACAGTAAAGAGAAGAGTAGCTTACGAGATGAAGGAGAGCCGAAGATAGGCAAGAAACTCAAAGGAGGGAGATCAACAGAGACTCTGAGGACTTGAGCGCAAGATCAAGGGTGTGGTCGTAAGGATACGGTCAGGCTCACCCTAAACTCGGACCACTCGATTGGTGACACGTTGCCTGCAAGGAGAGGTAGGTCAGGCCATCACGGGGATCAAGGTGACTGTAACCATCCAATGACTAAGGCGTGGCTTCGGCTTACGTCGCATGTCACTCGTCAACTTTCCATCAGGAGAGAGAGATTGAGTGGGAAGTAGGCCGAGGTTTGAAGGCGGTGGACACATGAGTGATGCTCTGGAGGTGGTGCGAGACATGTGGCAGCAACGTAGTGACCGATGGTTTGAACGTAGAACTTCTCTCTCCCCCTCTTCATTAATGCATGGCAAGCTAGCGTCATTAAGGCAGCACACGCCTAATAAAATAATGATTGATTGCTGAATCTCTAACAACTAATCATGTTTCTCTTCGATATGACGCAACAATTACTATGGCGCATGCCATCTTGAATGTTGATTAGCTTTATATCCTGAGCATAATCTCTACCAAAGGGCATTTAATGCCCTTGACCTACTACCGCAACCCTCTCTTTTTAACGTGGCAACTCTCCAATCAGTCACATACTCTTCCTTCGATTAGATTCGTAGGGATCTTGTGATTGGGAGGCTAATGAGAGGATGCCACGTGGCATAAGAGTTTTCACGTAGACTCAGCAAAGATGAGCTCGGGTACCTCCCGGTCGGGATGGGTCCTCGCCTGGTCGGCTGAATGGTAAGGGCAGTTATATCGGCCTAAATGGGTCTAAAGTGTCTTAATCCCAAATGACCCACTCGAATTGTATAATATGTTGTGGCTGGGAAGGGCATCTCCATAGGATGCCCTGGTCGGGAAATTCCGTGGTACTTAAACATCTCCCCTCTTAAAGGATATCTGGGATATATTATGTGGTGATTATTAGAGGGAGTAATTAAAGCCTTTGGGGACACCGATAACGTATTAATGACCAAAAAGATGAAACGGCCATGATTTAATGATTGATTGCTGGTAATTATTGGCAGTTGTAGAAATAGTCTTTCATAATGATGGTATAACGGTCACATTAAATAGTATTAATGTCAAAAAGGAGAAGAATAGTCACATGACAAAGTATTAGAGGTAGTCAAAAGTGCTTGAAAAGAGGTCTAAACTTACTATTCTCTCACACATTGTATTCCCTCTTATTTATGGTCTTCTTCTGACTTTAGCATCGGAGTGGGATTGCCGGAGCTTCTTCCGGCACCCTTCTAACACTTCTTGACAAGCTTTCTTCTCATGTGGTCTTTCTTGCAAAGACACATGTCGCATCACCGAGATCTATCATCTCATATGTCAGTTTTCAGAATATTTTTGATCTCATTTAGTAGGAAAAAAATTATAATTATTATCAATATTTTAATCCCACCAACAGATGGATGAACTTTTACATATCAAAACATTGGAGGCAACCCACGTTGCAAGCTGCAGGCCTTGTCTCCTGCCCTCGAACCAAGCAATGCATTTGGAAGCTCTTGACTTGTTTTAGTGTTGGAGAATATTAGGACTCCAAATTTACATGATATGATATTATCTAGTAATCTCAATAATTCTCTCTTAAAATTAAGAATCATCATACTTCAATCGAAGTTACTCTTTTTTATTATGGGAGTGTTTGAGAGAACTTTTACTTTTTGGAAAGTAATTCTTGTAGAGATTATCTTGAAGTCAGTGAGAAGCTAAAGCATGGAGTGTTTGGAAATAGAAGCTAAAAGTTGATAAAAGATAAAGTTTAAGTGTTTGGTGGATAATTGCTTCCAAGCTTAATTTTTAGTTAAATGACAGTAATATCCTTAAACTATATAAATTATTTTTTTTAATTATCTAAATATAATTTTGATACATCATCAATAATGTTTTATATATTTATTATTATATTTTGAATATTATATCAAAATTAATTTTTTTAATAATATATATGTTTAAAAAATATATAATTAATAAAAATAAAATATAAAAAATTGACAAATTTATATAAATTATAAAAATTTATAAAAAAAATTATGAATATATAAATTATATGAAAATATAAAATTTTATTTAAAACTAAGGTGACAATTATGTAAAATGATAAATTATTAATGGTATAAATGTCTACTTTTAATTCTAGACCATAAGCAAAAAAGCAGAAACAGAAAAAAATATCAAATTCTTGCTTCCAGCTTTTGGCTAAAAGTTATAGAAGTTAAAGCAGAATTTGGTATTCACAAACACTCAAAAGTGCTTCTATGTAGCTAGAATCTAAAAAGCAACTAGCAGAAGCTCTCCCAAACACTCCCTATATCTGGGAGCACGTCTTACATGAAATATTTAGAGCACAATCTGTCGCAAGAGTTTATCATGAATTTTCGTTTAAGTATGAATTTATTTTTAGATTTTAACCCAAAAAAATAACCTCCTACTAATGAAAATATATTTTCTATCCTATAATCTCATAGACTTCTTTATGTACTTTTAATATGAGATTTCGATTATAATCCCAACAAATACCCTCTACGTTTGGCATATTTGAGCTATAGCCAATCGAGAACGAAGCTTGGAGAGTTCGAACCAATGACAATACATCAACCAGTGAGTGCTAAGAGAACCAACCAATTGAGTCGCCAAGTTTGATCTCTCTGGGCGTTAGGCACAAAACTGTGCCTAACTTGCTTGGGTCCAAGAATTGAAGTGGCGTGTAAGTCACTGAATTCTTTGTTTAATTCGATAAGTCGGCCTAATTACTGCTAACTTGTTTGGCAGCCTACATGTTTGAATATTTCACAAGTGCAAATTTTAAGATTATTATTTTTTATAATAAGTTTATATTAATTAATTAATCATGAGATAGATAATGATCGGATATTGACTAGCACATAAGAAAGGACAGACATATTATTCCGTCATAATTTAATCCTTAGATCTCATGATAATAATACCTTCAATCCCACAAAATCATAATTAAAATGGTAAATAGATGAAAATTTAGGGATTAAACCTCAAGAATGGCAAAGTTTAGGGAGCATTTGATTTGTTCCATTTTTTTATTTTTCAAAAAATCATATTTTTTCATTTTCTAAAAAATAATTTTATTTTATTCTCGAATTTTTAAGAAAATGTTATATTTTTTTCTAAAAACTAAATTTGAAAAATACAAAGCAAATATATTTTTTTTAAAATCATATTTTCTAAAAAAAAATAAAAATGAAGAATAAACCTACCCAATCCGTCTGTCCATTTACCACCCTACCATCTGTCCATTTACCAACCCACCGTACTTCCATGGATGAAGACGATAATTGCTCATACTCTCTACTTACTAGTTATAACATCCCGATTAATATCGTGATAACCGTAATTTATCTCGACCCCAGGCGTCTCATCACACCAGTGATAATCATGATTTATCTCCCTCTGGATTTCTATGGGGCCTAGGCCAGGGGGCCGCTAGGGTGGCGATTCTACCTTTTTTGAAACCGGTTAATACTTTCTGTAATTTATCTTTTCCGTGTTGATTCTGAATTGGATTGACAGAGATGCGGAGGACGAATATATCGTCCTTTGCTGTAAAACCTCCATCTGTGTGTCCCAGATGTGGCGATTCCACTTCTTCCTTCTCTTCGGATGTTGAACTCACCGCCACTTCCGATTGGTCATTCTCCTTTTCTTGGACCAATGAGCCCTTGTCCTTTGATTCCTCCACTTCTTGTCCTCGTGAAGAATTCTCATGAAGAGCTATCACCTTTCTCCATAACTCATAAGTATTCTTGTATTCACCTACACGTGACACAATATAAGAAGCTAATAAATTTAAAATAATTCTCGTTACCTCCTTATTCGACTCTGCTTCCTCCTTTTGATCCTTGGTCCAATATCGAGGTTGGAGGTTCTTCTCCTTTTGTCCGTTAGAGCTTCAAACGGAGCCCCCAATGCGGTCCAATGGTTCAAATCCATTCGGAACCAAGTCTCTAGCCGCTTTCTCCAATAATCGAAATCGTTTCGATCATATGGAGGTGGGATTCGAGTATCCCATCCTAGCAGGCATTCCGACTCCATCTTTGTCTTCTTCCTCTAGCATCTTGCTCCTTTGGCGGTTAGTCCAACAAGTGTGAACCTCTGCTCTGATACCACTTGTAAGGGCTCAATCGTACGGCTAGAGGGGGATGAATATCCGTTCACTCACTTGATTCGCGGTTCTCTTCTTACAGTTGTTAGTGCACAATGGAATACAAATAAAACTAAAACTAACAAGAAACACAAACCGCTAACACACGTCGATTTATGTGGTTCGAAGATGATCCTCCTATCCCACAGCTGTCCGTAAGGTGGACGATCCCGATCCGTCAATGGATGACTCCCCGGAAAGTCTTTAGTCAGCTCGTGTAGCTCCTTGTGGGTGGAGAAACCTCGCCACAAACTTGCAACAACTCCTGAGCACTTGTAGGCCACTAATAAGCTTTACCCAAACTTATTTCGTCAACCTTTGCTCATCCAAACTGGGCTCCCTTAAATATAGCTCGTTCCTAAAATAACTATTATTAGTTGAGTGCCAGCCGTTGAATTTGAACGTTATAGCCCAACGTTCGAATTCAGCCGACACTAGTCGACTGTACAGAAGATCAGCCGATTGAAACTTTATGTAATAACATCGGAGTGGTATATTTTGCTACAAATTCAAGGTTTCCACAAAACGTATGAAAATGTATGTTTACTGATCCTGCCCTATATTTTGCACGATACGGGCAGCCAACGTGGCGAACGACCTGGCCTGCTTCAGGGTCCACGTCATTATACGAGCAGCCGACTCAACAGACATTCTGACCGGGCCCAAAGCCTTCGCCAGCCGGTCAAACCCGGCCGACCACAGTAAGGCTTACATGCCTCGTTCAGCCGAGTGCATCCGCCCGGCCACAGTAAGGCTTATACGTTTCGTTCAGCCGAGCGCATCCGCCCGGCAGTCCTTTATGCCCGAGCCTGATACCCATCCGGTCGAACCGTCCGGATATCCACTCAGGCACTCTCTCGGAATCACCCTGAGAAAAGGACAAAATATACCTGCACCAGCCGCAGGTAACAGGATGTCACCCCTTGTACGAACTGACACTCTCTGACAGGCGCCGCCTTACCGAAACCTGTCTTTGTCCTCACATAAGACAAATAGTATACGACAAAGAAGGATGGTTACAGTCGACACAACCATGTCATATCTTCTGACCCTGTCAGAAGATCCTGACACAGGCCATACTCATATCGACAGCACCATACCACACCTTCTGACCCTGTCAGAAGGTCCTGACACAGGCCATGCCTGGTCCTTTTCCCCGGCTATATAAGCCACTCCACTCCTCATTCTCAGGTACGCATACTCGCGCGCGAAACCTCTCATTTTTCCAGTGCTCCATTATTTCTACTGTTCCTCGGAGTACTGACTTGACCGTCGGAGTGCCTTGCCGGGACGTCTCCCGGCTGGGTTGCTAACGGTCATCTTCCTCAGCAGGTTCACCTCCCGTCGGCGGGCCCTGCACCAGGCGACGTCCACTTCCATTCGGTCGAAGGATACCCCCCACGACACTGCCATTCTGCGCAAGGACGCCCCGTCAGCATCACCGTCGTTCATCCCTACACCGTCATTCCGGTTGCGGCTCCACTACGCTCGGCGACAGGATCAAATTTGGCGCTAGAAGAAGGGCTTTCTGCCTGATCGAGAGCGGAGAATGGATAACCCCAATCCACTGACGGTTACTCTTTCGCCAGAAGAATATGAAATGCTGATGGCTGCCCGGACGCAGAAGGCACAACAATCGCATCCGCCAACCGGTAGTCAAGGGGCCCGGCCCCCTGGTCCCTCTGTACGGGGAAATTCAGAAGGTATGGCTGCTCAGCCCGATCCCCGCGCTCCTAATTTTCCCCGAGCACTTTTCCGGAACGAGGCCCACTCAGCCCCGACCGAAGCTTCAGCGTCAAGCCTGGCGCACCAAACACGCCCGGATAAAGGGAAAGGGTTAGCTAACCCCGCCGCGGCCTGTCCAATTCGCAGCCCTTTCTCCTCGCAAATTCTTGGGGATCCCGTTCCCAAGAATCTCCGATTCTTCACCATGCCAGAATACTCGGGGGCCAGTGACCCTGAGGAGCACGTCATGAAGTTCGAAAGTTCTGCCCAGTTGCACCAATACCCGGAGGGCGTCAAATGCCGCGCTTTCCTGACAACCCTCTCCGGGCAGGCCCAACGATGGTTTGGCGGGCTCCCGAGTGGATCAGTTGAGAGTTTTGCAGAGGTAAAGCGGCTGTTTCTGCAACATTTTGCAAGCAGCCGGAGGCACCATAAGACCAGCCTCAATTTGTTCGCTCTAAAGCAAGGCCCGAAAGAGTCACTCCGGGCCTACATCCAGAGGTTCAATGAAGTGGCTATAGAGGTGCCCAATACCACCTCCGAAGTACTAGTCACCGCCTTCTCACAAGGGCTCCAAGAAGGTGATTTCTTCCGATCCCTGATCAGGAAACCACCGAAGGATTTCGACAGCCTGCTCGGGAAGGCAAGTAAGTATATCAATGTGGAAGAAGCACAAGCCGCCCGGCGGAAGGAAGCGATAGTCAGCCCATCACCGGCACCTCAACCCAACAGACCGCCCGGAGGACCGATTCGCAGTCCCCGATCGGCCGATCGGTCCGGAATGAGACCCCAGCAAGTGCAGGTGGCACAGGGAAATTGGCCCAACAGATGGGCCCCGTATTGTGCGTTTCACCAATGCAATACGCACAACACTGAGGACTGCCGAGCAGGCAACAGAGCTCAGACCCCACACGGCAGGGGTCAAGGACGACAAGCCCAGCAGGGACGCGGGCGCGGTCAAGGAGCCACAGCCCAGCAAGGACAAAGGCGGGATCCCCCCGCCGCCCGGCAATTGTTTCCTCGGCCCGAGCAGGAAGAGGTGGAGGAACTTGACGAAGATCAAGCCAATCACCAAAACGCTGTCCGAGGAGGCGTCAATGTGATTTCTGGCGGTCCGACCGGCGGCGATTCCAACCGAGCTAGGAAGACGCAGGTGCGCCGACTGGAAATTCACCAAGTCGGAGTTAGCACCTCTCAAGCTCAAGGGCCCCAAATTAGCTGGGGGCCGCAGGATTTGCAAGGATTGGAGGTGCCGCACGATGACCCATTGGTCATCACGGCTGTCATCGCCAACTACGAAGTCCACCGCACCATTGTGGACACCGGCAGCTCGGTAAACATTTTATATAAGCGAGCTTTTGATCAACTGCAAATTGAGTTATCGCAGCTAGAGATGGTGGCTACTCCCCTGTTCGGATTTACGGGAAACGAAGTGCAGCCGATCGGACAGATACGGCTGGCTGTCTCACTTGGAGAGGAGCCACTCAAGAGATCCCGGTGGACCACGTTTCTGATCGTGGATGCCCCTGCTGCCTACAACGCCATCCTCGGTCGACCGGCTCTCAATGAGTTCAGAGCGGTAGTTTCCACCTACTACCTTAAGGTGAAGTTTCCGGTCGGCGACAGAGTCGGAGAGGTGAAAGGCAATCAGACCGTGGCCCGGCGCTGCTATGCTGATGATGTCCGCTCGGGAGGTCAAAAGGCGAGGCGGGCAGGTAGCAGCTGCAACATGGTGCAAGCCTCCCCTTGGGCAGAATTGCGGGAAGACAAAGAGGAGGTACAGCTTTTGCCCGGTAAAGAAGATGCTAAAATACAAATTGCTGCAGGACTTCCCGAGGAGCTGAAGCAATCCCTCATCGACTCCCTCGCCCGGAATCAAGACGTATTTGCCTGGTCGCCAAAAGACTTGAAGGGAGTCCGACCGGAAGTCGCAGAACACCAGCTCCATGTTTACCCGGGTGCGCGGCCGGTCAAGCAACGAAGAAGAGATCGCAGCGCTGCGCAAAATCAAGTCATCCGGGCGGAAGTGGAAAGACTGCTGGAAGCAGGACACATCCGGGAAGTTCAATTCCCGTCCTGGCTGGCGAATGTGGTGCTGGTGTCCAAACCAAATGACAAGTGGCGGGTATGCATTGATTTCCGAGATCTCAATCGTGCATGCCCGAAAGATTGCTACCCACTTCCACGGATCGATCAACTGGTCGACTCGACGGCCGGCAGCGAGTTCATATCAATGCTGGATGCGTACCAGGGGTACCACCAAGTCCCGCTGGCTGTGGCCGACCAAGAAAAAGTAAGCTTCGTCACGGCTGACGGCACTTACTGCTACACCGTCATGCCGTTTGGCCTCAAGAATGCGGGCGCCACCTATCAAGAATGATGAACAAGGTGTTCCGGTCGCAAATGGGGCGTAACGTCGAAGTATAGTCGACGATATTTGATCAAGACCGCCCGGGCGCAAGACTTAATCCCCGACATTGAGGAAACTTGCCGAACTCTACGGCGGTTTGGCCTGAAGCTTAATCCGGCCAAATGTCTATTTGGGGCTCGAAGCGGGAAGTTCCTCGGTTATATCGTCACCGAGCGGGGCATCGAAGCAAACCCGGGCAAAATAAACGCCATCATGGAGATGCCGGCTCCAAGGAATCTCAGAGAGGCTCAACGGCTGGTCGGACGGATAACGGCCTTATCAAGATTCATTTCCCGGTCAGCCGAACGAGGTCTACCTTTCTTCAAGACATTACGCCGAGCCACCAGATTTCAGTGGGACGCAGAATGTGACAAGGCATTCGAAGAGCTGAAGGCTTATCTGGCTGAGTTGCCTACACTCGCCCGGCCGGAGCCAAATGAGATTTTATATGTATACTTAGCAGCTTCCACTGACTCGGGCAGCATGGTGTTGGCCCGACAAGAAAAGACTGAACAAAGGCCTGTGTATTTCTTTGCTCACTTATTTAAAGGAGCCGAGTGTCGATACACGACACTCGAAAAGTTGGGCTATATACTGTTCTTAGCCGCCCGGCGACTCAGACCATATTTTTTGGCTCACCCGATTACTGTATTGACTAACAGTAACTTGGGTCGCGTGCTCACAAATCCGGATGCTTCAGGGCGGCTAGTCAAGTGGACAACTGAGCTGAGCGAATATGACATACAATATCTACCCCGGCCGGCTATCAAGGCTCAGGCCTTAGCCGATTTTCTCACGGAATGGCATCCCGATGAAGCCGAAGGCGTATGGAAAGTGTACGTTGATGGGGCATCCTCTCGGCAAGGAAGCGGGATCGGCGTTCTCATGGTTTCACCCGAAGAAGAACGACTACACCTGTCCGTGCGGCTAGAACACAAGGCAACTAATAATGAGGCCGAATATGAAGCGCTAATAGCCGGTCTGCAAGCCGCCCGGCATGTCGGCGCCACCCGGGTGTGGCTATATTCAGATTCGCAACTTGCTATACAACAACTGGCCGGTAATTTCGAAGTCAACAGCGACCGGCTGCAAGAGTACATCGACGCATATGAGCAGCTGAAGGCGGGTTTCAGGGAGGTACTTTTACAGAAGATCCCTCGAGAAAGCAACTTGAAGGCAGATGAGCTAGCTAAATTAGCTAGTGCAGTCGGATCTTGGGTGGTCCCTCGGCCGGCCTGCCATGCCTTATTCGTCATGCAAATCGAGCAGCAGGCGGAAGTTGAATTGGAGACTGATTGGAGAACGCCCTTGATTGCATTCTTAACCAGGGGAGAAGTGCCGTCCGACCGGGAGGAGGCTCGGCTGTTCAGAAAGAGAGCCGCGCAATACACTATGGTCGGAGATGTCCTCTATAAACGGGCTCACGCCCGGCCATTACTCAAATGCCTTAGCAATGAAGATGCAGATTATGTGCTCCGAGAGGTCCATATGGGGGTCTGCAGTAATCATTCAGGAGGTAGAGCCACCGCCCGGAAGGCTCTGTTGGCCGGGTATTATTGGCCAACTTTACAGAAGGATGCCGACCGGTTGGCTGCAACCTGCATCTCTTGTCAGAAACACCAGTGCCTACCACACCGGCCAACCGAAGTAATGAAGACATCGGCAGTCTCTTGCCCGTTCGACCAATGGGGCATGGATATCGTAGGTCCGTTCCCAATCGCCCCCGCTCAGAAGAAGTTCTTGTTGGTCGCGGTGGATTACTTCTCTAAATGGGTGGAAGCAGAGGCGCTAGCTAGAATCACCGAGCAGACGGTGATTAAGTTCCTGTGGCAAAATATTCTATGCAGATACGGGATCCCCCACAAGTTGGTGTCTGACAACGGTCGGCAGTTTCAAGGAAAGAAAATCAAAGAATGGTGCTCGACTTACGGCATCCATCAGGCTTTTACATCCGTGGCGTATCCACAAAGCAACGGCCAAGCAGAAGTCACCAACCGGGAAATCTTGAGAGGGCTCAAAACCAAACTGGATCATGCAGGAACCAACTGGGTAGAACAGCTGCCCGGGGTCCTTTGGGCGAACAGAACCACACCCAGAGAAGCGACCGGGCAAACGCCTTTCCACCTCGTCTATGGCAGCGAGGCGGTGGTGCCGGTCGAGGTCGGCTGTGAATCCGACAGGCGGCTAAGCTATGATGAAGGGAATGATGAAAGAAGACGCCTGGAGCTTGACCTCATAGAGGAAGTCCGGGAAAAAGCAGCCGCCCGGATGTTCACGTACCGTCAGCGCATGAAACAAAGGTACGACCAGAAAGTGTTGCCGCGCTCGTTTCACGCCGGGGACCTAGTCTGGAAGCGTATAAAGCCGGTCGGTGATGTTAACAAATTACAACCACAGTGGGGCGGACCCTTCAAGATAGTGCAGAAATTGCATTCAGGAGCCTACTACTTGGAGGATGAACATGGAAAGAGGCTGAACCGACCGTGGAGTGCCCTACACTTGAAAATGTACAGAGAACCCTAGAGTGATGAAAGCTTGTAAAACGCCGCATTCTAACACTAACGAAAGGCTCACCCGACCGAAAATTGCCGGTCAGCCATACAAGGCAAAGCCATACCTGGATGGTCCCGGTCGGAAGCGTGGCGTCCCACGTGAAAGATTGGCCCATCCGGAAGCCTAAAGGGGTCCCGACCGGAAGCGTGGCGACCCACGCGAAGGTGGTCCCCTTTGGAAGCCTGAGTCGGCGACTGACTCTTCGCGTCAGCCCACTCGGAAGCCTGGACTGGTTCCCGGTCGGAAGCGTGGCGTCCCACGTGAAAGATTGGCCCATCCGGAAGCCTAAAGGCGGTCCCGACCGGAAGCGTGGCGACCCACGCGAAGGTGGTCCCCTTTGGAAGCCTGAGTCGGCGACTGACTCTTCGCGTCAGCCCACTCGGAAGCCTGGACTGGTTCCCGGTCGGAAGCGTGGCGTCCCACGTGAAAGATTGGCCCATCCGGAAGCCTAAAGGCGGTCCCGACCGGAAGCGTGGCGACCCACGCGAAGGTGGTCCCCTTTGGAAGCCTGAGTCGGCACTGACTCTTCGCGTCAGCCCACTCGGAAGCCTGGATGGTTCCCGGTCGGAAGCGTGGCGTCCCACGTGAAAGATTGGCCCATCCGGAAGCCTAAAGGCGGTTCCCGACCGGAAGCGTGGCGACCCACGCGAAGGTGGTCCCCTTTGGAAGCCTGAGTCGGCGACTGACTCTTCGCGTCAGCCCACTCGGAAGCCTGGACTGGTTCCCGGTCGGAAGCGTGGCGTCCCACGTGAAAGATTGGCCCATCCGGAAGCCTAAAGGCGGCTCCCGACCGGAAGCGTGGCGACCCACGCGAAGGTGGTCCCCTTTGGAAGCCTGAGTCGGCGACTGACTCTTCGCGTCAGCCCACTCGGAAGCCTGGACTGGTTCCCGGTCGGAAGCGTGGCGTCCCACGTGAAAGATTGGCCCATCCGGAAGCCTAAAGGCGGTTCCCGACCGGAAGCGTGGCGACCCACGCGAAGGTGGTCCCCTTTGGAAGCCTGAGTCGGCGACTGACTCTTCGCGTCAGCCCACTCGGAAGCCTGGACTGGTTCCCGGTCGGAAGCGTGGCGTCCCACGTGAAAGATTGGCCCATCCGGAAGCCTAAAGGCGGTTCCCGACCGGAAGCGTGGCGACCCACGCAGAAGGTGGTCCCCTTTGGAAGCCTGAGTCGGCGACTGACTCTTCGCGTCAGCCCACTCGGAAGCCTGGACTGGTTCCCGGTCGGAAGCGTGGCGTCCCACGTGAAAGATTGGCCCATCCGGAAGCCTAAAGGCGGTTCCCGACCGGAAGCGTGGCGACCCACGCAGAAGGTTGGTCCCCTTTGGAAGCCTGAGTCGGCGACTGACTCTTCGCGTCAGCCCACTCGGAAGCCTGGACTGGTTCCCGGTCGGAAGCGTGGCGTCCCACGTGAAAGATTGGCCCATCCGGAAGCCTAAAGGCGGTCCCGACCGGAAGCGTGGCGACCCACGCGAAGGTGGTCCCCTTTGGAAGCCTGAGTCGGCGACTGACTCTTCGCGTCAGCCCACTCGGAAGCCTGGACTGGTTCCCGGTCGGAAGCGTGGCGTCCCACGTGAAAGATTGGCCCATCCGGAAGCCTAAAGGCGGTCCCGACCGGAAGCGTGGCGACCCACGCGAAGGTGGTCCCCTTTGGAAGCCTGAGTCGGCGACTGACTCTTCGCGTCAGCCCACTCGGAAGCCTGGACTGGTTCCCGGTCGGAAGCGTGGCGTCCCACGTGAAAGATTGGCCCATCCGGAAGCCTAAAGGCGGTCCCGACCGGAAGCGTGGCGACCCACGCGAAGGTTGGTCCCCTTTGGAAGCCTGAGTCGGCGACTGACTCTTCGCGTCAGCCCACTCGGAAGCCTGGACTGGTTCCCGGCGGCGTCCCCGGAAGATGCCCCGGAAGCCTGGCGTCCCGACCAGCGTGCGACCACGCAGAAGTTGGTCCCCTGAGCCGACGACTCTTCGCGTCAGCCCACTCGGAAGCCTGGACTGGTTCCCGGTCGGAAGCGTGGCGTCCCACGTGAAAGATTGGCCCATCCGGAAGCCTAAAGGCGGTTCCCGACCGGAAGCGTGGCGACCCACGCAGAAAGTTGGTCCCCTTTGGAAGCCTGAGTCGGCGACTGACTCTTCGCGTCAGCCCACTCGGAAGCCTATATCGGAAACCCCGACTGGGCGTGTGGCGACCCACATCCCTTAGAATTGTTTTAGCCCTCTAACAGGGCGTGGTGTGACTCCCACCTCTCAAACAGATCAACCAGTCGGCCACCTGACAACCATTATCCCTTGCTTAGTTCGGCTCTCTGGTCGGGCACGTTAAAGAAAAAAGCATTTTCATTAATGGTTACTCAGCAGCAGTACAAAAAAGAGCCCCGACCGGCGGCTAGAGATTACAAGATTCAAGTTAGGTAAAAGGCTGCTTGAAGAAGTCTTTAGGGAGCAGCTCCTTGACCCGGCTCACTTGGACGGCGTTGGCAGGGAGGTCGGCAGGCAGATGGCCGCTCTCTTGGAGCTGCATAATAGCGCTTTCTAAGCCCATCTTGAACATGCCAGATGTCCGCTTGCCCAACTGCTTGCCGAACTCCGTAGAATTGATGTAAGCCAAGCGATGTGCGTCCATCCGGGCGGGCTCGCCTGCCTGATGCAGCTTCAGGCTGTCAATTTCCGCCCGGAGGTTAGCAAGCTCCTTGTCCTTCTCCTCCAGGGCAATGGATTGAGAGGCCAACAATCCTTCAGATAAGCGGAGCTCGTCTTCTCGGGCGTCTAAAGCCTTCTCCTTGGCATATATGTCTGACTCCCGAGTCGCCAACTCCTGCTCTTTATCGTTCAGGGTCATTCGGAGCTCCTCAGAAGCCTTCACCAGCGTGTCTAGCTCCGCCTTCAAGGCTTGGACCTCGGCAGTCTTCTTGTCGAGGTCCGATCGGGCACGACGCTGCGTGGCCAAAGCCTTCTTCCTCTCCTGCTCAAGGGTCGCGTGCAGAGAGGAAGATCGGGCATACGCCCGCTCAGCTGACTCCGCTCGGATGATTTCCTCCGTCAGGCGCGCCTCGGCGGAACGGAGTTTCTCTTTCAGGTCCAGTATCTCCGAGCGGAGAATAGCGATGCCTTCCTCGCCGGCCGGTAGGTTCGCATGCTCCTGGCAGAGCTCCCTTTCCTCAATCCGCCGCTCGGCCGCTCGGCGTCCCCTGGCGTTGATAACCAAGGAATATGCGACGCTCGAGCAGGAGGCCCAAAACTATAATAAAAATGTTAGCAAAAAGCATAGTGATTAAGTTTTGAAGCACCGGACTTACATGCGTGGCGTCCTGAAGAAATTGGTCTGCCAGTCGGATCGGGGACCTGGAAGTCCCCTCCTTCATACCCTGCTCCCAGCACTCCGCCAATTCCCCGTAAAGGGTAAGCCGCTGCTGGGGTTCAACGGGGGTCGCCGGGTCGACCGAAGGGAGGTATACGCCATAGCCACACGGCTGCGAGCGCTGCCCCCCTGAGCGAGACGAACCCGGTGCCTCAGCTGGCCGGCTCGCTCTAGCCGGGCTGGCAGTTGCCTCTGCAGGTTGAGATTGAGAGCCCGACCCGGAATTCCTCGGGCGCCTCTGCAAAGGCTCCGGGTCGGGAGAGTCAGAAGAGGACCGGCCTACCTCGGTCGGCTCCTCAATGCGGATAGAAGCGCTAGCCTTCCGCTTGGAAGGCTGGGACCTCTCCATGGAAGGCTGAACCTTCTGCTTGCCGGAGGATTTTGCGGGAGCAGAAGGTTTCGACGAGCCGACCGGCTCCGCAGAACTGATCGTCGCTGGTTGGGCAGAAGGAGCCTGAGGGGCGGGATCCGCGCTCTCAGGAATCGTATGTTGGTCGGGCGGACCGGCCTGGCGCAGGCGCAGTTGTTCGGCCGCCCGGGTGTTTAATTCTTCGTCATCCAGGCCGAGGGCCTCATCGAGGGCCGCTTCCCACATCATCTCGGCTGCAAGACCAGAAGATATTGAGTTAGGGAAAAAGAAGTATGAAGCAAAAAATGACTTACAGAAGGTGCCGGGCAAGACAGCAGGGACTCGGCTTAGCCCAAATATATACAAGACGGCGTCGTTGAGTAGTTTCATGCCGTCAAAGTGGAGGCCACCGAGTAGAGAAGCAGCCCTTACAAACAATGGGTCGGTTTTAAAGTTTCTCAAGGGAGCTATAGGGGGCATATCTTCGATCCATCCGATCGGGAACCCAGGGCTGGTCGGGGGGCCTATGAAGAAGAAATGGGTTTTCCATCCCTTATTCGAAGAAGGAATATTCTCCACGATGGATAATTTGGCCCGGGCTTGGAGAAAGAAGTTCCCGGCCTCCTGTTTCTTCGGGTAATAAAAGAAATACAGAACCTCCGGTCGGAGGGGGACTCGGTAAAGGGTGAAAAGAACAATTATGTTGCACAATATACGAATGGCGTTGGGAGAAAGCTGGAAGATAGGAACATGGAAGAAGTTACAGAAGTCTACAATAAAGGGATGAAGAGGGTAGCGCAGGCCAGACATATGTTGATCCCGGAAAAATACAAAGAAGCCAGCCGGGGGCTGGTGCGGTCGGTCATCCTTTGTCGGAACGGCAATACGGTAGTTCCCGGGGATGTCGTATGCCAGTCGGAGGTCCGAGACGGTCTCGTCGTGAAGGGAAGACTCGACAGAGGCATACCATGTAGGGGTAGCCATGGAACAGAAAGAAAAGGAAGAAAAGGAAGAAAAGGAGAATCTGACCGTAGGTGGGGGCGGAAAAGCTTAACCGACGGAGAAACACGAGACCGGCGGCGACACGCGAAGACGGCGGCGAGAGCGAGAAGCACCGAGCTAAGGAAGAAAACACTGAAGAGCAAACGAGGGTTTCTGCGAAAAGGGAGACCTATTTATAGCTAGGCCGAAAGAAAGGCGACCGTCGGATGGCGATCCACGTGTACGGCGATCGCCTCATCCACGCCGAAGAGTCGTTCCACGATCAGCCTCGAAAAGGCGCACCGCAGCCGCTGACGTCGCCTGATGCGGCGGCAGGGCGCGTCGTCGTGTCGGCCAGTCAGAAGCTGCCGCGTGGCAGAAAGAATTACGCGCATTAATGGCTATTAAAAACTCGTAATCATGGGGATAAATCGCATCCCGGTCAGCAAGCCAGCGCGCGCCACGTGTCCTGGTTCATTAAAGCTGAGATGATGCCGTTATGGCGCAGGCCGCATCGGGCATATCACATCACCCCATTCGACTTAGAATGTCCCGTCTCCATTAATTGACTGACTCGGGCTATCCCGAGAAAATCGTCTTGGGGCGCGCGACACTCCACATTTCTTGCAACTTAAGGCAAACATTCTCCCGCCCAAACGTGTTTAACATACCTCTCATCGACTAACGACATTCGTCCGGTCGGACGCACTAACAGTTTACGAGGACGTGGCGGCCCACGTTCCTCCGGTCAGAATCGTCAGCCGCCCGGACATCTTCATCAGGTCTATGACTAGTCGGGGAAGCGTGGCAGCCCACGCTCCTCTATCATGCTTCGGCTAGCCAGGCGACCTCGCTAACAGACAGTCGGGTGCGTGGCGGCCCACGCACCTCGGTTTACAAGCTTATTCCGCCCAGACTAAGCAAACACACTCGGCACCAGCTGTTGAGCATCGTGGTAAGCCGGCCGGATATTGAAAGGGCAGAAAACGCCCGGCCGCGGAATGGTTGTACACGCTTGTAGTCCAGTCAGTCGGACTGATCGCCTCCTTCGACTAGACTCGAGGGGAAGGCTATTGATCCTGCCCTATATTTTGCACGATACGGGCAGCCAACGTGGCGAACGACCTGGCCTGCTTCAGGGTCCACGTCATTATACGAGCAGCCGACTCAACAGACATTCTGACCGGGCCCAAAGCCTTCGCCAGCCGGTCAAACCCGGCCGACCACAGTAAGGCTTACATGCCTCGTTCAGCCGAGTGCATCCGCCCGGCCACAGTAAGGCTTATACGTCCTTCGTTCAGCCGAGTGCATCCGCCCGGCAGTCCTTTATGCCCGGCCTGATACCCATCCGGTCGAACCGTCCGGATATCCACTCAGGCACTCTCTCGGAATCACCCTGAGAAAAGGACAAAATATACCTGCACCAGCTGCAGGTAACAGGATGTCACCCTCGTACGAACTGACACTCTCTGACAGGCGCCGCCTTACCGAAACCTGTCTTTGTCCTCACATAAGACAAATAGTATACGACAAAGAAGGATGGTTACAGTCGACATAACCATGCCATATCTTCTGACCCTGTCAGAAGATCCTGACACAGGCCATACTCATATCGACAGCACCATACCACATCTTCTGACCCTGTCAGAAGATCCTGACACAGGCCATGCCTGGTCCTTTTCCCCGGCTATATAAGCCACTCCACTCCTCATTCTCAGGTACGCATACTCGCGCGCGAAGCCTCTTATTTTTCCAGTGCTCCATTATTTCTACTGTTCCTCGGAGTACTGACTTGACCGTCGGAGTGCCTTGCCGGGACGTCTCCCGGCTGGGTTGCTAACGGTCATCTTCCTCAGCAGGTTCTCCTCCAGTCGGCCGGCCCTGCACCAGGCGACATCGACTTCCGTTCGGTCGGAGGATACCCCCCACGACGCTGCCCTTCTACGCGAGGACGCCCTGTCAGCATCCACGTCGTTCATCCCTACACCGTCATTCCGATTGCGGCTCCACTACGCTCGGCGACAGGATCAATCGCCTTGAGTTATGCCCTCCCACTACAAAAAGAAAGGACTTTAGCAATGAAATTATCCATTGCTAATTGTACATAGTGACCGATTAGCTACTAATTATTACCGTCGCTTTAAATTGGTCACTAAGGTCGATTAGCCATGAAATTCAATGTTTCGGTGCTATTAGAGTTGGAATTTAATGTCCATCTCTAAAGTTATTGACTAAATTAAATTTATCGTCACTAATAATAGAGATGAAAGTTTATTAATTTCATTTCTACTTTTAGAGACAGATATTAAAATTCGTCTTTAATAGAGATAAAATATTAAATTCTGTCACTAAATTTTTTAATGGTGTTGTCATAGCTATAGCCAACTTAGCGAGGGAATATTAATATTCTATCACTAAATATAGACATAAACGAATTATTAAAAATTTGTCGCTAGATGTAGATATGAAATTTAAAAATATTTTCGTATTTAGCGATAAAAATTAATAGTCTGTCCCTAAATAGAGATAATAATTTAAATTACCGTCTCTAATTAGTGATGGAGTTTTAAAAAAACCATCCTTGATTATAGACACTAGACAGTAATTTAAATTACAGTGTCTATTTAGCAACGAATTTTAAAATTCCATTGCTAAATATTGCAATTCCCAACAACAACAATCCATTTTTTCTTATTTTCCAGTGTTTACATATATATTAATGAAAACCATCATACACGATGGCTTTCAAACACATTCACAAACAACCTATTACACATTATAACATTACACATTCACAAAAATTAAATTATTAAATCCAATCTAATCAAGTATCAAATTCAATTAATCTAATCAAGTATCAAATTCAATTCAACTACAAAACAAAGATGAATATCAAGACATCTTAAATAAAGTATGATACATCTGAATCTGATCCTGTCGACCAGGGCCGGCCCTAGATTTTAAAGGGACCGGTGCAAAAAAAACACAAAAAGGCCCTTTTAATTAAAATAAAAAATAGGAAAATCGATAATATATAAATAATTTATTACTAATGTAATTCATGGAGATCGGCAATCCATGGAGATGGAAAGCATGATCCAAGCAAACATATTTAACCAACACAATAGATGCATAAGTAGAAAGTTAGAAATTGAAATCTGATGAAGACTGGTGGCTGTGAATTTATGATGATGGCGCTCGAGATCACTAGGGTTGGCGACTTTGCGTGATCTGCTTGTTGTTTGCACTCAATAAACCTGTCGAGCTTTCGGCGTGGGCGCAACGACACCATTTGGGTGAGATTTCGGAAGGAAAATATTATATTTAGGGAATTTTAGAGATCGACAATAGGGACAAAGGGAAAACCTAATTAGGGAGATTGAAGCCGGTGAATGAGAAAGAAAAAATTCTGCGCTTTTAACTTTTTGTTTCCTTAACACTTTTATAAATAAGTGCATAATATTTCAAATATATAAATACATTTTTTTTAATTAAATAGTTTTCCCAGCCTCTAATTATTTTGTTAAATTTATTATAAAAATATTAAATATTTATCAAATATGGGGCCCACTTGAAAATGGGGCCTTGTGCTCATGCACCACTTGGACCATGCCAAGGCCGGCTCTGCTGTCGACAAGCGAAGATCGGTTTTCAACCGGTTGACTCGGTCTGACCAAGACGACCTGGTCTGCTATAACTCGGGGGTCGGACTCGGGCTCCAATAGGGCTCTGGCTCAAGTAGCTCGGCTCGGACCGAAACGGAGCTCACAAAGTAGTGGTGTGGTTGCAAATGGGCAACGATCTTTTTCTCTGAAGCTCAAGTGGGGTTTATATAGGGGGGCGAAAGGATCTTCCTGCGTGCGAACTGTCACGTCTCATTAAGGATCGGTCAGGGATTAGGCTAAGTAATTGGCCATCTCAGTGGTGGGGTGAGGCTGACACAGCCACCTGACAACTCTGCAAATCTGTCCCTTTCAACCTTAATTAATGTTCGGCGGCTATGTTAGGTAATGATTGTATCAGTGGTCTTTTCCCCTTAATGAAGAGTTTTGACAGATCCTGGCGGCGAACGTGACTCGAGTGCTCGGTCTTAGACACTCGGCCCCGAGTGATCGGCCTTAAGTGCTCGGCCTCGAGAGCTCGGCCACGAGTGCTCGGCCTCGAGTGCTCGGACTCGAGTGCTTGGCCTCGGGTACCCGACCCCGGGCTTCCGACCTCGAGTGCCCGACCCCAAGTTTCGGACCTCGGGTGGATGACCTTGGGTGAGTTTGACTTCGACCTGAGACTTCACCTGCCCCCGCCTCTGCTCTCCCTGAACCGGGTCGAACCGGGTAGACCCCGACCGGGCTCCTAATCCTGATAAAAAACCGCTCGCCCGGATCACAAGCCTCCCCTTCAAGTCTAGTCGAAGGAGGCGTCAAGTCCAACTGACTAGGCTCCCGGCCCGGTCGGCCTGACCTCCTTTTCTCCTTCCCGCACGTCTCTCGCATTCCGAGTTAGTCTTCTGCACGCCCGACCCCCCATCAAGTCGTTCATCAATGCCTGACCACGTGTCAGCTACTGAATGGGTGCCTCTGGTATCGATGCGTCATTGGCGCGGCTTCATGTGGCGTCCGCGAGAAGCTTCGAGGCGTGGGGAATTGCATGGATCGGACGGTGGAGATCGGAGCCCGCCATTTTCTTCCTCTCCATCCGACGGTCATCTTTGCTTGGCCTGCAGTATAAATAGGCTTAGCCCTTCATTTCACTCCTCTTCACTTTGACCTCTGCTTCTCCTTTGGCTTCTGTCCGACCTCCGCTGCCCGACTTCCCATTTTTGCTCTTCCTTCTCGTGACGACCGGCCTAACCGAGCCCCACTGAATTACTTTACTATCTTTAAGGACCACTTTCTAGCCGGCTTGCGATTTCCCCTGCACCCTTTTATTGTAGCGATTTGTCAGTATTTCCAGGTGTCCCTCTCCCAGCTAGCCCCGAACTCAATCCGGATCCTGTGTGGCACCGTGATCATCTTTGAGTCTTTCCGGGTTCCCCTCACTCCTCAAGTCTTCCATCTCTTTTTCTATCTCAAAATGCAAGAGCCGGGCTGTTTCTTTTTCCAAGCCCGGGTTAACACGGCCTTTTTAGATAAAGTCCCCTCCTCTAACAAGGGGTGGAAATCTCACTTCTTTTACGTGAGCACTATCCCGACCGCGTCCTGGCCTACCGACTGGCTGGAAGAGCTACCGGCCCATCCTGCCGCCCCCAAGAAATACCGTGCTGACCCCCGCTTTCAACTGGCCTTCTCTAAGATCGGGGGACGTCGTTTCCACGCCGGTAAACTGCTGAGCGAGGCCGTGCTTTATATCTGCCGGCTGAGTCAGATCCCAGCGGAGCTGCCGGGCACCTACGGTAAATATCCATTTTACCCAAGGGTCTTTTAATGCTAACTAAAACTCTTTCTGAACTGCAGCCCAGGCTCTGATGGACGCCCTCATGGATGATGAGTTGGCCTTGGAAGAAGAGGCATTAAACACCCGGGCGGCTGAACTGCTGGCCAGCCGAAATGTGCCTCCCGTGAGGGCGACACCGGCTCCCGGGCAGCCAGGTAGGGCGGAGAGCGATTCGGAATTGGAAGTGTTAGCCCAGAGCGTTGAGGCAGACCTCACAGAGGTCCGTGTGGAGGCCGAAAGGCAGACTGTTGTTGCGAGTCAGTCCTCTTCCCGTGCGTCCAAGAAGAAGAAACGTCCTCGGGAGGCTGCTTCTTCCAGCACTCCCACGACTCAGACTCAACCTGAGAGGGCGCCCGATCTGCCAGTTCCCCTGCCCAGTCGAGTCAGAATACGGCTGTCAACTTCATGCTCGACCTCTCCTTGCCCGGGAACCTCCGCTCCGTTCTCCAGCGCTGCTCGGCCCGAGGTCTCCCTGCCTAGACCGAGCACACCCCGACCGGTAGGCTTAGCCTCCAGCTAGGTCCCTACTCCTCCGGCGGACGTTGCTGATCCGATTAGTGAAGAGGCAGCCGCCTCCCTCCTAGCTATGCATGACCTCCCCCGAGTACCAGTAGAGGTGCAGCTTCCCTCCGAAACTTCCTTACTTCGGATGGTCGAACCCCAGCCACTTAACCTGCATGGTCATCTATCTGCGGCTTGGGACCAAGGCCTGGAGTTAACTGAAGGACGAATTCCTTTCAGCCTAGCCGACAACTTTGCCATGGACATGGTCAAGGTATACCTTCCCCTATCCCCCGCCCTCTTCACTCTCTTCTTACATTGCTTGTTCTTGCGCAGCTGTGGGTCGGGGGCCAGGCGATCACCAAGGCCCTGGTCACGAATGTTAGGGAACGTCGGGCAGCTGAGCACAAGATAGAGAACTTAGAGCATCAGTTGACTCAGTGTGCCCTCCCGACCGGCGACGAGGGTCTGACCCGACTCCTAGATGAGGTAGCTTCCCTGCGTATGCAATTAGCGGAGGGCGACATCCGTCTAGAGCGAGCGCACGAGGTGCTAGCAGCCTCGGCCCGCGAAATGGATCAGCTCGGTACTCGGCTAGAAGCCGCCGAGGCCTCAAAGAAAACTGCCCTCGATCTCGAAGCCCGGGCCCGCTCGGATTTAAACAGGAAAACCGATGAGGTCCTGGGCTTGCGCCGGCAGCTACAGGAGGTATCAAGCACTCACAAGCAGACTCTCCTGGCCCTGAAGAACAAGGAAACAGAGCTTACGGCCCAGAAAGAAGCTTTCCAAGTTCTGGAAGCCCAGCTAGTGAATACCGAGAAAGGACTGGTGGCTAAGGATGCCCAGCTTCAAGACCAAGAGGCCAGGACTGCTCGAATGGAGAAGGAGTTGGCCGATTATAAGTCTGGAGAGCCAGCTCGGATCGAGCAATCCCGTTTGGCCTATATCCAATCACATCCCTTCCTCCAGCAAGTGACTAAGCGAACCGTGGGTATGATCATGTATGGGGTGAAGGGCGTGATACAGCAGCTCACGGAAGCCAGCCATCTCCCTGCCGACCTGCCTCCCAATGTGGTGAGGCCCACTCTGATCAAGGCCACGATCCCCCCCGACGCTTTTCCAAAATTTACTTAGCTTAGCGGGCCCAACCTCCCCTTGCCCGAGCTGTTGCTCAGTCTGCTCTTGCTCAACCCTTAAGCTCTTAAAATTTTGTAATGGCACTTGACTTCCTGACTCGGCCTCCAAGGCCCAATTTTGTGATGGCCTCAGGCCTTAGCTCATTTCTGTGGATTTTTCCTTTTCTTTATTTCGTTTAGCTGTTTGTAACGCAGGAGATTTTTGCTAAGTGTTGCTTATTTGATGCACTCGCCCCATTCGCCGAAGGCCGGTGCTATAAGTCATTCATCCAAATTTCGCGAAGTATGGGTTGCTCGGGACACTTAAATCATTATCGTAAGGTAGACTCCTTCAGGTCGGCGTCCTGACCCGGGGATGCTGTTAGGTCGGGTCGGCGTCCCGACCCGGCTATGTTGCTTAATTAGGTCGATACCCTATCTATGTCGCGCGAAATTTCTGCTAAGTGTTATTTATTCACTCGTTTAGTTCATTCTGCGAAGGCCGGCGTTTACGCCCTGCGACAAACTCCCGCTTAGAGTCGATTACTCGGGATGTTCATCCTGGTCTCCTTAGTTTGATTTTTTGGGCCGACTCGCAAATTTGGCTAAGTGCCAGACGCTCAGGCAGCTCGCACCATTAATCTTTCAACCTGGCCTTTCTTCAGACTTGGGAATGTAGCTTGGTCAGGTCGATACCCTGACTCAGCAATGAGGGTCGGTTGGGCGTACGACCTGACTTGACGATTTTGCTCAGTCGGGTGGATACCCTGACTCGGCGATAGGTGTCGTAGAAATATATGTAGGATCGGGTCGACCGGCTAAAGGGGGGTGAATAGACGGTTTATGAAAAATAAGCACTAACACTCGTCTTTAAAAAGAAATAAACTTGGTTGCAACAGAGTCGTTGCTTCCAAGGCAGTTGATGCTCAAACAGAAACTCCTTAAGGCGGAGAAGCCTTTACAGTTGTAGCACAGAGAAAGCTTAGAGAGAAAGAGAGTTTACAACTTAATGAATTGATTTCTAAAGCAAACCTCTAAGTCTATTTATAGCCTAAGAGAATAAATCTGGATGGTTGATTGTTGATCACTTTTCTCTTGGTCGTTGATCCATGGATGTAATCTGGATGGTTGATCTTGGATGGGATTAAACTGCATCCATTGGATTTGATTAAAGGATAATGTAATATTATCCTTTAAGTTTTAATTATTTTAATTAAAACTTTATCTTCCCCCCTTGCTCGAGATGATTGTTGTATCCCATCTCGCTGTTGTAATTTATAAGTAGCAATATCGCCATACATATTTCCAACGCCTTCATCCCAGTTGTAAGTGGATTTGTGGATTTAGGAGGACTGGTTCGATCCTTCCTTGGCATCAAAAACTTTGATTTTATTTNCCCTGACTCGGCGATCTTGCTCGGTCGGTTGTCGCCCTGACTCGGCGATTTTGCTCGGTCGGGTCGGCGCCCTGACTCGGCGATATATCTTGTTCCCCTCGAGTTAACCTTATCGGTAAAGCCAAGTTAACCGGTGTATTTCGGTTCGACCGGGTCCACCTTATTAAGCAGACCTACTGTTTCTCAGAACGCGGAGGGCCACGCCTCAACAGTAGATATTGTGGCGAGATGTCACTTCACACTTCCCCTGAGCAAGAGTCTGGACACCGTCTGACTTACCTAGGGTCGAGCGTGGACCGCCATGCCCGACCGAGCCCGACCGAACGTGGAATGCCACGCCCGATCGGCGCCGGGTCCGGTGGGTGCGTGAGAGCAAGCTCACTTATAACTTGCTTTAGCAAGAGTCTGGACACCGTCCAACTTACCCTGGCCGAGCGTGGACCGCCACGCTCGACCGGGCCCGACCGAACGTGGAATGCCACGCCCGATCGGCGGCAGGTCCGGTGGGTGCGTGAGAGCAAGCTCACTTATAACTTGCTTCAGCAAGAGTCTGGACACCGTCCGACTTACCCTGGCCGAGCGTGGACTTCCACGCCTGACCGGGCCCGACGAACGTGGAATGCCACGCCCGATCGGCGCCAGGTCCGGTGGGTGCGTGAGAGTAAGCTCACTTATAACTTGCCTTAGCAAGAGTTTGGACACCGTCCGACTTACCCTGGCCGAGCGTGGACTGCCACGCCCGACCGGGCCCGACCGAACGTGGAATGCCACGCCCGATCGGCGCTAGGTCCGGTGGGTGCGTGAGAGTAAGCTCACTTATAATTTGCCTTAGCAAGAGTCTGGACACCGTCCGACTTACCCTGGCCGAGCGTGGACTGCCACGCCCGACCGGGCCCGACCGAACGTGGAATGCCACGCCCGATCGGCGCCAGGTCCGGTGGGTGCGTGAGAGCAAGCTCACTTATAACTTTCAGGGATGGTTTTTTGGAGAGTCAGAGTTTTTGTCATCGTTTTTTCTGAGTACAGTTACAAGAATCATTTCTCTCCACTCTCCTCACGGTACAATCTTAAATGCACTGCACTCCAAGGTCTCCCGAGCCGCTTTCCTTGAGCATCTTGCATATAGTAGTCTCCCGATCCCAACGACTCGACCACCTGGAACGGACCACTCCATAGAGGCTCTAGCTTGCCTACTTCTCCCACTGGCTTGACTCTTTTCCATACCTTGTCCCCTACTTGGAAATGTCGGGGTATCTGGTTGTATCGGTTCCGCATCCTCTGCTGGTAAGCAGCTATGCGGACTGCAGCCTTAGCTCGAACCTCCTCAATCAGATCTAGCTCAGCTCGTCTTTTCTCCACATTGTCTTCTCAATACAAATGTCTTCTGTCAGACTCACAACCGACCTCCATGGGGACTACTGCTTCACTCCCATAGACTAACTGGAAGGGAGTGCACCCTGACCCTTCTTTGGGTGTGGTTCGAAGGGCCCATAGGACACCAGGCAGCTCGTCCACCCAGGATCCGCCGACCTGATCCAGCTTAGCTCTGAGCCCTCTCAGAATCTCTCTGTTGGCCACTTCAGCCTGACCATTACTCTGGGGATATGCCACGGAAGTGAAGGCCTGCTTGATCCCAAATTCCTTGCACCAACTTCTGATTATCCGGCCTTGAAACTGCCGACCATTGTCTGATACCAGCTTGTGAGGTATGCCATACCGGCACAGAATGTTCTGCCAAAGGAATTTCTTCACCGCTTGCTCGGTGATCCGGGCCAGGGCTTCTGCTTCGACCCACTTGGAGAAGTAGTCTACTGCTACCAACAGAAATTTCTTCTGACCTGCTGCCCTGGGGAAGGGTCCTACTATATCCATGCCCCACTGGTCAAAGGGACATGATACAGTGGACGTTTGCAACATCTCAACTGGTCGGTGCGACAGATTCTGATACTTCTGACAAGAAGGGCAAGAGAGAGACATCTTCTCTGCGTCCTTTTGAAGGGTCGGCCAAAAATAGCCAGCCAATAGGACCTTCCGAGCCATGGACCGACCTCCTGGATGATTTCCGCAGCATCCCAAATGCACTTCTCTGAGCACATAGTCCGCATCTTCCTTTCCGAGGCATCTGAGCAGTGGTCGAGAAAAAACCCGCTTGTATAATGCATCCCCTATCAGAGTGAACCGGGCCGCCCTTATCTTCAATATCCGGGCCTGCTCGGGGCTGTCCGGAAGAGTTCCTTCTTTCAGGTACGTGTTGAAGGCAGCTCTCCAGTCTCCCTCTATCTCCATTTCTGCTTCCCTCTCGACCTGAGCCACCAGCATAACCTGCGGCGAAGGCTTGGGGAAGACCCACGGACGGACAGAGCTGGCCAGCCGGGCTAACTCATCCGCCTTGGCATTGTCCCCTCGGGGGATCTGCATAATCTGAACTTCTTGAAATTCTGCTTGTAACTGTTGATATGCCTCTACGTAAGCCTGTAGCTTCTTGTCATTCACTTCGAACTGCCCAGCCACCTGTTGAGTCACTAACTGAGAATCAGAATGTAGGATGACCCGAGTGGCCTCGACCTGTCTGGCCGCTTGAAGACCTGCCAAGAGGGCTTCGTATTCCGCCTGATTATTGGTGGCATGGTACTCTAGGCGCACGGCCAGATGAATGGGGTCTCCCTTAGGAGACATCAGTACGATTCCCACGCCACTCCCTGCCCGGGTGGATGACCCGTCCACGTATATTTTCCAGACTTCCTCCTCTTCCTTTGTATGAGGTTCACTTAGGAAATCTGCCAAGGCCTGAGCTTTGATCACCGCTCTGGGCTGGTACTGGATATCATATTCGCTCAGTTCAGTTGTCCATTTGACCATCCGACCTGAGACTTCCGGGTTGATCAAGACCTTCCCGAGTGTGCTATTGGTCAGCACTCGGATAGGATGAGCCAGAAAGTAGGGTCGCAGTCGCCGAGCCATCAACACAAGGACATAAGCTAATTTCTCGAGTGTAGTATACCTACACTCGGCCTCTTAAAATAAGTGCCCAAAAAAATAGACCGGTTGCTACTCGGTCTCTTTCTGGGTTACAAGCACAGCGCTCGCAGCTCCCTCGGTAGCAGATAAGTAAACATACAGTGGTTCTCCTTCCTCGGGTTTGGCTAACATCGGCAGACTGACCAAGTAGGCCTTCAATTCTTCGAAAGCTCGGTCGCACTCAGCATCCCACTGGAACTTGGAGGCCTTGCGCAGGGTCCTGAAGAACGGCAGACTTCTGTCAGCCGACCGGGAGATAAATCGGGATAAGGCCGTGATCCTCCCGGTCAGGCGCTGAACTTCCCTTAGGTTCCTTGGCGGCGGCATGTCTAGCAGCGCTTTCACTTTACCCGGATTGGCTTCTATTCCCCGCTCGGTCAAGATGTAGCCCAGGAATTTCCCACTCTTGGCTCCGAACAGACATTTTGCAGGATTGAGTTTGAGGCCATACCTTCGAAGGGTGCAGCAGGTTTCTCGTACATCGGTTATGAGGTCAGCAGCTTGGGAGGACTTGATGAGAATGTCATCTATGTATACTTCTACGTTTCTCCTGAGCTGCTCCTTAAAAACTTTGTTCATCAGCATTTGATAAGTTGCCCCAGCATTTTTGAGTCCGAAGGGCATAACTGTGTAGCAATAGGTGCCCTCGGCCGTGACAAAACTAACCTTCTCTTGATCTTCCAAGGCTAAGGGCACTTGATGGTATCCCTGATAGGCATCCAGCATGCATATGAGTTCACTCCCGGCGGTAGAGTCTACCATTTGATCTATCCGGGGGAGCGGATAGCAGTCCTTAGGGCAAGCTTTATTAAGGTCTCTGAAGTCGATACAGACCCTCCACTTGTCCCCCGGCTTGGAGACCAGCACTACATTGGTGAGCCAGGCCGGGAATTGGACTTCTCGGACGTGCCCAGCTTCCCGCAGTCTCTCTACCTCGGCCTGAATGATCTTATTATGTTCGGGGCTGAAATCTCTTTTCTTCTGCTTGACAGGTCGGGCATCAGGGTATACGTGCAGCTTGTGCTCCATTACCTCTGGTCTGACCCCTTTAAGATCTTGTTGGGACCAGGGCAAATACATCTCAGTTCTGAGTCAGACATTCTATCAATTGTTGTCTGAGGTCGGGCGGCAGTCCGGGAGCTATCTTCACTTTAGTCTCTTCTTGGTCGGGCAAGAGTTGAACCTCTTCCTTTTCCTCTATCAACTCAGCCCAAGGAGAGGGCTGAGAGGAATGCACCATGTTACAACGGGCCGGCGCAGATCGGAAGGCCTTACTAACCTCCACTCGGACGTCATCCACGTAACACCGGCGGGCGACCTTCTGGTCTCCTTTGATTTCGCCGACCTGATCTCCCACCGAAAATTTAACCTTCAGATAGAACGTCGAAGCCACCGCCCGGAACTCGTTTAGCGCTGGTCGACCCAGTATAGCATTGTAAGTCGACGGTGCGTCTACCACCAGGAAGGTAGACCATCTAGTTCTTCGTAAAGGCTCTTCTCCAAGTGAAATAGCTAGTTTGATCTGACCGAGTGGTTGGACTTCTTGCACTACCATAGGCTTGCTTATTGTCTAATCTCAACCATTATTCATGATTAGGATCAATATCTACAAAAACAAGTGAAAACATGGAAAATGGTGAGAAATGGAATAAAAGCTAAGAAAATGGAAAATTTGATAAAGTGGGAGACTTGGTTGCTAAAAAATGTTTCCAATGTGCTTTGCCTCTCTTCAAATCAAATCTGAGTGGTGGAGTGAAAATTTGAACAATTCCTTTGATTTGGGTGAAGAAAAACCTATTTGATCTCAATGTGCCAATTTTGTGCCACTTTCCTTTCTCCATTCTTCTTTCCTAATTTTTTTCTTTTCCTTTCTTTTCTCTACTGAAATCAGAATGATGGTGGAACAAATCTTCAATTTGGATGAGAGAAACTTCAATGATTTCATAGTGCTGAAATTTCAAAGGTGTGCCACTTTTGCCTCATTCTCTTTTCTTTCTTCTTCAAATTGTGTTCTGTTTTTTTTTTCTAGCTGCATTCTCAGCTTGCTGCTCTTCCTTACTGCATTTCATATTCTCTGATTTCTCCAACAATTAGTATCAATTAGGACTTGCATCTAATGATAGTGGAAATTTAGGTGTTCCACTCGAAAATGGTTGAGTAACAAGTCAATATCCGGCCATAACTCTGCTGCCATTTTCAGAAATTTTGATCTCTTGTCAGCCATTACATGCTCCTAATGCAATGCAGTGCCATTTTTTTTAGCTTCTTTCAGCCTTTTGTCAGCCTTTTAAATTCTGTTTCTGATCTGAAAATTTCTGCTCAGATTCTCCTTAAGCTCAGATTTGTCCAGCTGCACAAAAATCTCTGTTTTGGCACTAATTTCTGCATTGAAGCAGATTAATTCCAGCTCAGTTCAGTCTCTACAAGATGTTACTGATTTTGGCTTCCCAAAATTCCAACTTTTCAGTTTTTGATCCAAGCCAATTCCGAAACCTGTTAAACAACTCAAGTTAACTTCATTTTGGCAAAAACTTTTGCTTAATCTGTGCCATTTCTTTTTCTTTTTCTTGCATTGCAGATTTTTCTTTTCATTACATGCCACTTTGATCTTCAAAATGTAGTAAAGAATCTAAGTCTCCAATGGCTCCCACCTCTCTTGCTCATTTTTAGAATTCAAATTCAACTCACTTTGCACCTTTTGGCTTCAACTTGGCAAAAAAAATTTCTTTTTGACATGAAATACATCCAAAACTTTAGTCACTCCCCCACACTTAAATTTTTGTCCGTCTCGGGCAAAATAGCATTAGAAACATTCCAAACAAACAAGCCCATAGAAAAGTGGGGTTAAAAGTAGGAAATAAGTAAAGAAAAATGGATTGAACATGATTTTTGCCAAAATTAATATGGAAGGTAAACAAAGTGATTAGCTTCTATAGATGTGATCCAATCATTGAAATATGGTTTCGAAAGAACCTAAGCAAGTTCTAGAGCACAATTACATATGTGTATCACAAAAGTAAGGCTAATTCTCACTAGGTGCAAATGATTCATCTCAAATCATCAATTAAGAATCTAAAGCAAGTAGTACTCAAGCATCCAAGATTTCATCCATTAGCTCAAACCCTAAGTTTTAACAACCAAATTTAATTTATTTTCAAAAGACTCTAAAATGCTATGGAGATAACCTAGAGGGATACTTTTATTTCTACTTATGCAAGAAAAAGTGCTAAAAGAGATAACATGCATTTATTGACAAGGACTCAGTTTAACAGAAATTTCTACTTCTAGAAAGCATAAAAAATGAAACATGTAATAAAAGAAAATACAAGAAGAATCAGACTCCCCTTTATTCTGGTGGACGGAGTCTATCAAGAAGCAGCCTCCATCTTGGTAGTGGAGGGGTATGAGTGGCTGAGAGAATTGGGACTCCCCCACACTTGAATTTTGCAGAAATATGTTCAGGTGGTCGCAGGCGATTCAGGTTCACGATCCATTGAAGGAATGGAGGGCTATGGATTAAAGTAAGATCTTCTCCTCCTTCTTGATGCCTTTCAGAAGTCCTTCCAGGAGGTTGAAGTCTGTTCAGTTGGAGCGCCCACTCCTGAAGTCTTCTGGACCCTGCAAAACAATGTAATACCTCTCTCAAGCGTTCAGGGTCAGAAAGAAATAAAATAATATCAGTCTCTGCATGAAATGAATCCAAAGCTGCATCATATCCAATTAAATCAAATTCTGGTATCTCAATGAAATTTTCAAAATCATTTCCTACAAAATTTGCATCCAAAGACTCATCACAAATAAAGAATTCAATTTCTGGCACATCAATAGAAATTTCACAATTATTTCCTATCAAGAATGTATCAAGCAATGTGTCACAACCAATCAAATCAATCTCAGATATTTTCATAAGTTTCTCACATTCAACCTTAGCATAAGATATAGCAAGAGATTCATCAAAATAAATAACATCAATTTCAGGCACTTCTAAAAATTTTTCATTATCCATATCCACAAAAGATGTATTAAGTGATTCATCATAAAAAACTATATCAATTATAGGTGCCTCTAAAATTATTTCACAATTCATATTTACAAGAGATGTATCAAGTAATGCAGTATGATCAATGAAATCAATGTTTGGTACCTCTATTGGATTTTCACAAACAGTTTCTACACAAGGTATATCAATAAATTCATCAGAATCAATAAAGTCAGCACTAGGTACCTCGCTGCATTTTTCTGAACAAAGAGGAGAAATACTTAACTGAGCGTGCTGGAGAATACCTGGAGGTTCTACAAGAGTAGATGTATCCATGGCCTCCTCCTGATCAAGTACATGCTCCTCTTCAGCCTCAGACTCTGGTGGACACTCAACTAAAGCAGGTGATCCTTGGGTGCTTGCTTCCACCATGCAAGTCCATACACTTTATAGTTCATCTTCTGAATCTTCTAATGTACCAGTCAACTGTGGTGGTCCCTGGGGCTTAGTGCAATCCCCTACACCTATGGAATCATCTCCTATGCATTCTTCTTCTGCAATATCTGCAATAACAATATTAGAAAAATTAGGACAATCAATAATGCTATCATCAGAAAATAAAAGTCTAGAATGGTCCTGTGGAGCTTCAGTTTCTTCTTCTGGAGCTAAAAAATTTGAAAATGAATTTTGAATAGGAATCTCCGGAGGAATGCATGCTGTAGGTGCCCAATATTTGATGATTACTTCTTCTTCTTCTTCTATCAAATTTGCAAGATTACTTGAAGAAGGACTTGGCCAGGCACTAGGGTCATCTTGAACTGATATAAAATCAACTCCGGGGCTCTCAGAATTAAAAGGAACTTGAGAATATAACTGTTCTAATCTTTGGGCTTTTATCTGATTCAAATCACTACCCACTTGTTCCATTTGCCTTTCGAGGTTTTGAAGTTCTTGTTGAAACATTTGTTGAAATTGAGACTGTGGGGGTTGATCAAATGGTTGAACAGGCTGATTAAACTGCTGAAAAGTTGGTTCACCACTTGGTGGAAATTGTTGAAAATTGTAGCCCTGAAATTCTTGGATCTGAGGTTGAAATTGTGGTGGTGAAAACTCAATTTGAGTGGGCTGAAAATTCTGGTTGCAAGGGTGAAATTACTGTGAAAATTGAAATGGTTACTGGAAATTCAAATTATCTTGGTACCCTTGCTGAATTCCTTGAAAAGGTGCTTGATCTTGTTGATAAGGTGGCTGAAAGTTGGGTTGAAATTGCTGAATTTGGGGATGAAAATCTTGGAATAGTGGCTGCCCATTCTGAGTTTGCTGGAAAATTAGTTGAATTGGCTGAAAGTTGGGCTGAAATTGTTGAAATTGCGGTTGAAATTGTTATGGTGGCTGCTGAAGTTGCTGTGGTGGCTGGAATTGCTGTAAATGTGGCTGAAAGAACTGATTGGGTTGCTCAAAAATTGAAAATTAGGGCTGCCCATTCTGAATTTGTTGGAAATTTGAGTAAGGTTGTTGGAAATCTTGCGGAGGTGGCTGAAATGTAGGTTGAATTGGCCGTTGGTAAGTAGATGACTGAACTTTATGTTTTTGTTGATTTACCAACCCCTTACACACATTTTTTAACTCCTCCAATGCCTCTTCTATCTCTTTACAGAACTCTGGTGACCACATTTTGATCTTGCAACCCTGTCACAAAACAAGAAAGAAAAATGGCAGTACCCGTATACAAAGGATAAAACAAAATAAAATAGAATCAAATGATATACCCATAAGCATACAAGCAAAAATCAAACAAATCAACTAGTTGGTTCCCCGGCAACGGCGCCAAAAATTTGATAGCCCCGAAATACTAGGTTAAAGTTGTCACGAATTGTGGGACCATCAGAATTTAAATGTGAATGAATAAAATGCTGGAAACCCTTTTTGCAATCAAAATATGAAAACGTAGTAAAGGGGCCACAGGTCATATTTTTCCTCGGGACTAGTTGTTGTTGTGTGATTCGTGCTTGTATTTATGTGTCGTTTGTGAATTTGGGTTTCGAATGTGATTTGGGTCTGGGTTGCAAGCATGAAATGAAAACACAAGGAAAAGAAAGATCTTAGCTAGACGAATTCAACAAGATATGGCAATTGATGAACTTAACCAACTAACAACTCAATCAAATCCACTTAAACAATATATGAAGGCAAATCTGATTTCCCATGCAAAACAGATGCTAAACAAGGTATAAGGCAGTGATAGAAATTTTTGGAAAGCAAACAATCTTAACGCCACAATAGCATATGAAATTCAGAAGTTAAACAAGTTACAACTCAACTCTGTTACAAGTTTGGAAAGCCAACAAATGCAAACAAAATTCAGAAATGCAGAATGCAATGCCAATCGAATTCAAACTCAATCCCACACCAAAAGTCAGGTTGCTCCTGCTGCACACAGTGCTCCAAACAGCTTGGCACGCAAGGGAATCCTTGTGCCAAAGCCAATGCTTCCGTGCCAAGGGTTAGGCTGATCAATGCAATTCATAAAACAAAGTTTCCAATGAAGATGTTTACAGAAGTAAATGCAGAATTTCAGACACGTTCCAATCAATTCAATCAAGCAAAAACCTGAAATAAACTTGTAAGGGCTGAATGCAGAATTGCAGGGATGCAAATCTATTTGCAGAAATTTTTGAAAATAAATTTTGAAACGCTAAAACCAAACAAAACTAAAGCCGATTCCAAGAGAATTCTAATGCAAAGATTTACTGATACAAACTTCGGCAGTTTCAAACTCAGAGCTGCAGAAACAAACTGTAGATGCAGACATGAACCCGAGTTGCAAAACCTGCTACAAGAGCAAACTGAGCAGACATTCAGGGAGAAATCTAGATGCAAAATAAACTTAGATCCAATGCATTGTCACGCTAATTGTTTTCTTTGATTCAG
This sequence comes from Boesenbergia rotunda, assembly GCA_024364735.1. Classification (NCBI taxonomy): domain Eukaryota; kingdom Viridiplantae; phylum Streptophyta; class Magnoliopsida; order Zingiberales; family Zingiberaceae; genus Boesenbergia; species Boesenbergia rotunda. The sequence continues at coordinate 482,019 of JAGFNQ010002708.1, forward strand.
AGCATTAAAGCTAGATAGAAATTAAATTCGTGGAAGGCTGCAAAACAAAATCAGAAATAAACTGCACGCAGAAAAAGAAATTGCTGCATCTGTTTGAATGCAGAACAAGAAAGCAAACAAGCTGGAATCAGTGCATTAGTCTACAATTCACTAAAGCTTAGATGAGCTAATGATTACTTGACACAACTCAGCAAAAACCAAACTGAAACTTACTGAAATTTACTGATACGCAGGAAGAAATTCTGATACGCAGGGAAGGAGCTGGCACGCAACAGATTAAAGAAACTGCAGAAATTGAACTATGCGAAGCAAACTAAAATTAACTCAATTGTTCACTAACAAACAAATAAATCTACTTAACTTGCAGAATCGAAACTAATTTAAACAGAAACAATCAAGTAAACGAAACTAACCAATCTGAAATTTCAGAAACAGGAACAAAATTCAGAAACGAGATTACAGCTAATAAACGAAATTAACTAAGCCTCAATCTCTCATCTCAGCTCAAGAATTCCTTGCTGTCACTCAAGGATTAGCATCGATTTGAGGTGGTCGCGCCTCGGATTGAAGAAAAAAATGAAGAAAAACGATGAACTAAGCTAAAAACGCGAAGAAGAAGCACTGTGCGGCGAAGACGCGACAACGGCTGAAGGCTGGAAAATTTGATTAAATACATAAGCATTGGACGGCCCAGATTTCTCCACATCAATCCAACGGCTGATCTTGCTCTGATTTGAGCCAAACTTTGAGGATGTTGATCAGGGGTCAGGATCTGCCTCGTGGTAGCTCGGATCCTCCAGATGTGCAACGGATGGTCCAGATCAACTTAATCTTTGAATGGACGATCTAGAGCCCTCCGAGCTTGATCCAACGGTTGATTGAGCTCTGATTGGGATGAAACCTTCAGATCTTGATCAGTGTGCTTGATCAACCGTAGCCCTAGCTTGGATTGCTTCAGATGGTCCCGGATGGCTCAGATCTAGCCGCTCTTGAATCGGACGGCCCGGATTTAATCCTAATCTTGATAACTCGATCCGGTTCACTTCCGACTCAAGTTTGACCCAATATGCCCTAGATCCTTGAACCTTTGATGCCTACAAAAATAGATCAAGAATTTAGTGGTCAAATAATCCAATTTAATGCAAATTTGCAATTAAGTCCAAAATAAAGGTAAGTTCTAAAACCTAGGGCAATTTCACAATTAAGCAATAAAAATATAAGTCAAACATGGATTTTAACATCTAAAATAATCAACAAAAATGGTACTTATCAGTGTCCTCCTGCTCTGGGGCTTCTAAGCGGTCCCCCGGGGGGTACACTCCTCTGATGGTGTTGAGGATTCTCAGGTACGGGTCGGATCTCCGGCCGCCTGGCGGCTTGCGCTTCTTCCACATCCACGTATTTACTGGCTTTGCCCAGCAGACTTTCAAAGTCCTTCGGGGGCTTTCAGATCAAGGACCGGAAGAACTCGTCTTCTTGCAGACCTTGAGCAAAGGCGCTGACCAATACCTCAGACGTAGCAGTAGGTACGTCCAATGTCACCTGATTAAATCTTCTGATGTAGGCTTTTAGGGACTCCTTAGAGCCCTGCTTCATGGTGAACAAGTTTAAACTAGTTTTGTGATGCCGTTTACTACTCGCAAAGTGTTGTAGAAACAATCTCTTGAAGTCAGCGAAGTCTTTTATTGATCCTTCCGGGAGCCTGTCAAACCATCGCTGGGCTGGTCCTGCTAAAGTGGTCAGGAAGGCTCGACACTTGACACCATCGGGGTACTGATGCAGCATCGAAGCATTCTCAAATTTCTTTAGATGTTCTTCAGGATCAGTAGCTCCTCCGTATTCAGCAATGGACGGTGGTTTGAAGTGCTTGGGCAGTGGCTCGTCCAAGACTCGGCTGGAGAAGGGGAACCCTGTGCGCTCAGTCGGGGTCGGCGCAAGTGGAGCCTTTCCTTTGTTAGCTCTGGCATGGCTGGATGTAGCTTCGTGGGGGTCTGATTGCCCTGCTCCCTCAGCCGGGCCGAACAGCGCCCGGTGGAAGTGAGGACTCTCATCCTGTCGAACCCCTCCTTCGGTGCCCACCCGAGCAGTCTGCTCGGCCGGGCCCGGCTGAGCGGGTCGAGCGGCCGCTTGCTGTGCCTCCGCCAATTTCCTGACTCTAGCTTCTATTAGCAGATCCAAGTCTTCCTGTGAAAGAGTAACAGTCACCCGGTTGGATTCACTCATCTTCGGCTTTCGATCAGGCGAGATTCCCACAGACGGTGCCAAATTTGATCCTGTCGACAAGCGAAGATCGATTTTCCTTCGGATAACTCGGTCGGACCAAGACGACCCGGTCTGCTGTTGCTCGGGGGTCGGAGTCGGGCTAAATAGGAGTCAGGCTTTGGTCACTCGGCTCGGACTAGATCGAGGCTCACAAAGTAGTGGCGTGGTTGCAAAATGGCAGCGATCCCTTCTTTGGAACTCAAGTGCGGTTTATATAGGGGGAAGAAAGGGTCTTCCCCGTGCGAACTGTCACGTCTCATTAAGGATCCGTCAGGGATTAGGCTAAATAGTTGGCTATCTTAACGGCAGGGTGAGACTGACACAGTCGTCTAACAGTCTGTAAACCTGTCCTTTCCTGACCCGGATTAATGTTCGGCGGCTATGTCAGGTAATAATTGCGTTCAACACCTTTTCCCCTTAATGCCGAATCCTGACAGATCTGACCTCTACGACGCCCGGTGACCTCTACGACGCCCGGTATTTATAGAGGCGGGAAACTTCCATGAGGCCGGGCTGATCGCTCGAGGTTGTTTGGAAAAACCTCGTTAATCGTTAATAACTTTTTGCCTCCGGGGTTATGGTGCAGCGGTAGGGCGACTAGTCGCTATCCTAGGTATCCACGGTTTGATCCCCAGCTACGACGTATTTGTATGAATTTTTCTTCCAAATGAGGCACGAACCCTGGGACGGTGGGCTTCTAGACCGCCCACTACGAGTGCTTCCCGATTTATCCTGGCGGCTGGTGATAAATTTCCGTGAGACTGGATCGGACCGGTCGCCCGATGTTAGATAAAATTCTTTAATCAAAAAGCCGGATTTCTCACAGCTTCACCTGTTCACTTCAAATGCCAGTTCTCTCATTAAAAAAAAATCGAACAACGAGAAGGTATTTTTTTTTCTCTCTGTTCCCAAGGGGCCCGCTTCCGCAGCCGGCCAGGCTAAGCGGAGATTCCAACGGATTCATGAAGCCTACTCTGGTGAGTGCTTGCTGTATTATTATCTGTCTAGTTATTGGCTTCTGGTTTGGCTGAGGTTACCGACAATGCGGTGTTCTGTCAGTGCTCTCTGACAAGAGCAAGCGCGCCGTGTACGACGCCGAGCTCTACGACCCGCTTGATCAGGTTTTGTCCTGAACAAAATACATTGATCCTGTCACGTAGTGAGATAGAGACCCCAAAATTAAAATGGTCTTTTAAAGATCACGAATCGTTAATGCTGGCTCCGCCGCTACTAGCTCCTAATTTATAAAACAAGAACCGTTAGAATCCGTCGGAAAAAGTCCCCGGTAAGATATTCTAACGGTCAAGTCAGTGTTCGGTGGTCGAAAAGTAAAAGTAATGCAACAGTAGCAAAAGGGTTGAATTGGGTGCATTTTTGAAGTTGTAGAATTTTTGAATATTTGTAAAATTTCTGATGCATTTCTAAGTTGGGTTCAGAAAGCTGAAAATTGAGTTTTCAGGATGCTAGTCGACTGGTAACTATCACAGTCGACTGGTAAAGGCTGAATTGGGTGTTCAGCAGCTGAAAAGTGTCCAAATAATGTAAAACAATTGTATGAGGGATAGTATACTTTGTTTATGATCATTAGAGGTTAAAAGATCCAATAAGAGGGGAATTGTTGGAGTCTTTTTGATATGTGACAAAGGGGGAGAAGTGTTGGATTTAATTTGGGAAACCAAACATGTCTTTGCGAGAAATCCTAGGTCTTGAGGGAGCTTAGGTAAAGGGGAGCATTGTTGCTCCATTCGTGGCGTAAGGGGGGTCTTGGAGAAGTTCTTAAAAAGCCTTTGTAAGTCCAATGTAAGGGGAGCTTTGGGAAGATTTTAAAAAGCCCATGTTGATAAAAAGTCCTAACTTTTGAGGAGGTTAGGTGTGAGGATGCCTTGGGATAGGTTCCATGATTGTTTGCATTGCATATGCATTGGCGGTGTAAGTCCAAGGTGGAGCCTTGGCGACGTAAGTCCAAATGGTTGTTAGCATTGTTTTTGCTATTTGTTTTCCCTAACTTAAACAGATTGTTAAACATCAAAAAGGGTGAGATTGTTGGGTCAATCTATGGTCCGGAGTGACCATGTGTTTTGATGTTTGGGCAAAGGTTTAAGTTAGGTTTACCTTTGTGTTTTGATATGTGTATTTGAGTGTGCAAGCTTGCAGGATACACATGAACTTAGCTGGACGGCTTCGGGTACGGTGAAGGGTGGCATGGAGGCAAGTCGTGGGGTTGTGTGCACCCGAGGAACCATGGATAGTAGGGACGATGAGCCGAGGGACGCGGACTTCGAGGCGTACGTGAAAGATGACATGGAGGCAAGATGGAGGCTTGTGTGCGCATCTTAGGGACGAGAGCCGAAGACGAAGAGGGCATGAAGGTAACAGATCGAGGTTGCTAGTGAAGAGTCAGCTAAGTTGTGAGGGGTTGAGTACTGAGGGAATGTACTCGAAAAATCCTAGGGGTCGAGTGCTGAGAGAATTGTACTCGGGAAGGGAAAAACTTGTTAGTGATATGAGAGAAGTGTACTAAGGCAATCGCCTTATGATTGTAATCATTTATTTTAATAAATGAATATTCACTATTTGAGTATACATGTTTGTATATTCGATTGAGATCTTAAACTCATTTACTGAATGTCCGCAATACAATTCACAGCATGAGAGAATTTGTGATGAATTCACAACTAGTGATTATCTCTACATGTGCAATTGTAAAGTATTGAAATTGTCCCTAGTCGATGAATTGATAAATACGGACACTATCAATTCTGTTGAGACTAGCATGTGTTATTCTCTAATCAGCTGATTCTCACTGGCTGGTGACATTGAGATGTCCGGAGATAAACATGAATGCTAGTTAAGGGAACTAGTTCATTGGAGTGATTGGCTGTAAAACTTCATATGGTAGTCTACATATAGATATGTCAGTGAAGTTCTTACTGCAGCTTAAGTGTGATGTTCCTTTGACTTGCGGTGTTCAAGTCATCTTGGTCATGGAGACTTATACTTTGACATCTTAAACAAGCATCTCCAAGGAGATGTGGACCCAGGATGATTGGGTATAAGCCGAAGTGTCCGAAGATGTTTGAACAGCCTACGAGGAGATGTATACCCAAGGTCTATCGTCGGATTGTTACTTGAAGCCTCTGGCCAGAGTATGACATGTTCAGAGTATGAATCTCTTAAATACATGAGAGTAATTAGAATCCGTAGGACGAGAAAACGTTACTTGGGCTAGGTGTGACGTAGTCAGCCTAGTGGGGACTGACACACATAGACCATGTACTGAACCAAGTGGGTATAAGATGGTGAAGGGAATGGGGCACGATTCATTATAGCTGCTGAAGGGTTTCAGAATTGTTTCTGAGGTCAACCGTTGATCTTTCGATTAATTGGGGATCATGATGTACTACTAGGTGTCACTCATGATCGTTCTATAATTAATTGATTAATTATAGATGGCCAACATAAATCGAAAGCATATTTAGTCACACGCACTACGAGTAATCCGAGGGATTTAAAACGAGTTGAAAATTGGATTTTTCAATCAAGAGAGATTAAGTTTGGTTGAGCCAAACGATAAGTCGAATCTGAGTTTTTCAGAGACGCATCGGAAGCGTAAAATGGCTAAGTCTTTTGAAGACTTAATAGATGAATTAAATAAGTTTAATTCATTGGGGCTTGGTTTGGATGGGTCGACCAAAGAGGGTCTCCATCCTCTTTGCTTGGCCGACCACAACAAAGGGAGAGAACCAAGTTTTTGGTTCAATTTATAAAATAAACCAAGTGTGGTTTGTTTTATAAAATTATGGATGATATAAATTTTTATAATAAACCAAGGTTTGGTTTATTTTTCATGGTAATTAAAATGAACCATGGATTGGTTTATTTTATAAAATCAATCATGGATTTATTTACCATGATAAGGAAATTTATTCCATAGGAGAGAAGAGACTTGATTGATTTTTATCATGAATTAAAATATGATTTTAACCATGACATAAAATCAAACTTGGCATGATGGAATAAGTTATTCCATATTTTAGAGGCTTGATGGTTGAGAGGTCACTATATAAAGGACCTAAAGCAAGGCTTGGGAGGTAATCGAAGAGATAAAGGCATAGACTCTCTCCCTCTCTTTCTCTCCTTCTCTTCTCCCCTTCTTGCCGTGCGCCAACCAGCCCCAAGAAGGAGCACCAGCCGACCATCCTTTTATGGTTAGTCTTCCGACTTCTCTCTTGGTTTTTCTCGTCGCGTTCTCGGAGAATCTAGTAGTTCTCGAGAACACGAAACTCGTGGCTTTGCGAAGTCATCCCGAAGATACTCGGCGTGGACGCGAATAGAGGCGGAGCTTCCAAGGGACGCTTACGGTTGGATCTCGTCCCTTCTTTCGAGTTACGCGAGGTAATACGTAAATTAGTTTACATTTCTGCAAAATTTTAAATATATGATCATGTCTACACAAGATAAAATTGCATGCTTAGATGTGTGGTTAAATAATTTGAGAAATTATTTATGCTAAACCTTCCGCTGCACGTAATTAATTTTTAAAATTACGAACCCGCATTCATGTCAACATGCACCCGGTCCCAACAAAACCTAGGTAGCAGTCAACTGGGCCTCAGGCAGTCGACTGATAAAAGGGGCAGAAATATCAGTCGACTGCTGTGGGAGCAGTCGACTGGTAGCAACCAGAATTCGAACGTTGGGCTTGCAAATGTCGAGTTTGAGTGGGGGCAGTCGACTGGTAGCGGCTATAATAGAAGGGAACTCTATTTAAAAGTGATTCGTTTTGGCTGAGACTCTTGACGAATTTGGCTTTGGTTAAAGGCCAAATAGTAGTCTAAGAGCTCAGAAGTGTATCCGGATTTGTGGCGAGGTTTCTCCACCCACAAGGAGCTACACGAGCTAGCCGGAGGGCATCCGGGGAGTGATCCACCGAAAGATCAAGCGATCGTCCACCTGACGGGCAGTCGTGGAGTAGGAGCGTCATCTCCGAACCACGTAAAGATTGGTGTTAGCGTTTGTTTTATTCGTATTAGTATTGTTTCCGCTTGCGCACGCTAACATCGTAGGAAGATGAATCAAGAGAATGGAAAGAAGTTATTCACCCCCCCCTCTAGCTTGGAGATCACGATCTAACAAGTGGTATCAGACCGAAGGTCGCTCATCTACGGACTAACCTCCGAGAGAGCACAAGCTAGAGAAGATGACGGTTGAAGGAAACTTGGTGGATGACATCAATGCCCCACCTCCTTATGATCGCAAGGATTTTGACTATTGGAGGACAAGGGCGAAGACTTGGTTTGGAATGGATTAGGAGTGCATGATGGTACTAGAAGAACCTTTCGAAGTTTCAAAGGATAAGCACGAAAAGAAGCTTCGACCTAGATATTGGGATAAAGAACAATAAAGTCAATCAAAGGCAAATGAAAAAGGAATTTCAATATTAGTGAGTATTTTGCCTAATGATGTGTTGAGTGGTGTAGGAGAATACAAAAATGTGCATGACTTATGAACCAAGATGGAAGTATTTCATAAAAATCCTATACAAGCTCAAATAGTGGAAGAGCCCAAGGAAGTGAGCTCAATGATCCAAGAAGAAGAGAGAAATTCATCCATTTCATCAAGAGAAAGGGCACAAAAGAGTGAGAGATCATCTACTTCATCAAGGGAAGAAGAAGAGGTCTCCTCTTTAAGAATTGAGGGGGAGGAGAGACCCTCATCAATCCCGGCGCAAGAACAAGCTCCAACCTCCACCAAAGCAAAGTCAAAGGACCACATTATATGCTTTGGATGCAACAAGAAGGGGCACTACAAGGACAAGTGTCCACTAGGTAAGAAGGAGGTAAACCCTAAACCCAGGTCAATTCTTTTAAAAATTAATATTGGTTGTAGGGAAAAGAAGGAGAAAATGCATATTAGATGTTTTACATGTGGGGAGCTAGGGCACTATCATACCAAGTGTTTAAGAAAAGGAGAGCTCAAGAAAATGGAGCACTTGAGAAGATGGGAGAAGGAAGAAAAGAAAAGAAGCTCACATCAAGGGGGAGCTCCAAAGGTAAGGGAGGTAATTCATAAATTTAAGCATGGTGCAAATTCATCTATGTATGCTAGAAATAATGAAAGATGTTTGCTTGTGCATAATCATGGATTTAAGTATAATGATAGGAGTAGGGTTAACAAGGTAGATCAAAACCCTAGGAAAGTCATGCACCATGATAAATCTAAGACCATTGGACCTAAGGATCAAGACAAAAAAACCCAAGAAAGGGAGACATATGCCTGAAAGATGGGTAGGTCTAGGAATATCCAAGGTAGACATGTGGATTCTAGGGTTAAAAGCCTAGAAAGGGAAAATCAAGTTTTGAGGGCAAGATTTGATAAATTGGAGAAAACCCTAGAAAGATTCGCGGTTGGATCTAAGGGTTTAAACATGGTGTTAGGTGGTCTAAAACCCAATAATGATAGATCGGGGTTGGGATACCGATCTAAGGTCACCAATGTCAATGGAAAGAAATATGCTAGGGTAGCATATAATTATGGCAAGGAGGGGAAATCCAAAAATGATAAGGGGGTGTCATTTAAAAGCAAAAGGAAGAACTTAACTAAGGACAAGGTGTCTAAGGTTAAGAAGGTTAAGTTTGTAGGCCAAGAGTCACCGGGGGTACACCGGTGTGGTCTAGTGTTTGTTGAGTCACCTAGGGAGGTGGCTAGGACTAAGAGCTCAAGGGGGAGCTCTAGGAGTCTTTGGGATCCATGGTAAATGGATCTCGGGAAGTGTCTCTCGGAGGTCTAGATGGACCATGGAGTGTGCCAAAAGAGTTGGAGACAGACTTGAGTCTCAAATTCTTGGGTTTTGGCACGTTGGGTATGTGTTTCATGCATGAAAATATGACATTGAAGTCATAAAGCATGATAATTGAGTTTTGATGTATAAATGTCATATAAATCAACGCTAGGGATGCATTGTGGGTTGATATGGGCAGTGACATCAAAGGAAGACCAAAACTAAGACTTTAGGTCAAGGTTCAAGTGAACTTTTTAGCTAGTTTTGGGGTTTGTGTCAATCTTGGAAATAGTGATAGATACATTTTTGAGTGTATTTTTCCCAAGTATGTATGAGTACCACAAACCTCTCCACAAAATTTGAGAATTTTTGAAGATTTGTGGAATTTCTAGTGCATTTCTGAAGTTGGGTTCAGAAAGTTGAAAATTAGGTTTACAGGGTGCCAGTCGACTAGTAACTGCCCCAGTCGACTGGTACAGGCTGAATTGGGTGTTTAACAGCTGAAAAGTGTCTAAATGATGTAAAACAAGTATATGGGGGCTTGTACACTTTGTTTATGATCATTAAAGGTTAAAAGATCAAATAAGGGGGGGAATTATTGGAGTCTTTTTGATGTGTGGCAAAGGGGGAGAAGTGTTGGGTTTAATTTGGGAAACCAAACACGCCTTTGCGAGAAATCCTAGGTCTAGGGGGAGCTTAGGTAAAGGGGGAGCATTGTTGCTCCATTCACGGCGTAAGGGGGACCTTGGAGGAGTTCTTAAAAAGCCTTTGTAAGTCCAATGTAGGGGGAGCCTTAGGAAGATTTTAAAAAGCCCGTGTTGGTAAAAAAGTCCTAACTTTTGAGGAGATTAGGTGTGAGGATGCCTTGGTATAGGATCCATGATTGTTTGCATTGCATATGCATTGGCGGTGTAAATCCAAGGTGGAGCCTTGGCAACATAAGTTCAAATGGTTGTTAGCATTGTTTTTGCTATTTATTTTCCCTAAAACGGATTGCCAAACATCAAAAAGGGAAATATTGTTGGGTCAATCTATGATCCGGAGTGACCATGTGTTTTGATGTTTGAGCAAAGGGTTTAAGTTAGGTTTACCCTTGTGTTTTGATATGTGTATTTGAGTGTACAAGCTTGCAAGATACACATGGACTTAGCTGGACGGCTTCGGGTACGGTGAAGGGTGGCATGGAAGCAAGCCATGGGCTTGTCTGCACCCGAGGGACCATGGATAGCAGGGACGATGAGCCGAGGGACACGGACTTCGAGGCGTACGTGAAGGATGGCATGGAGGCAAGCTGGAGGCTTGTGTGCGCATCTGAAGGACGAGGGTCGAAGACGAAGAGGTCGTGAAGGCAACAGATCGAGGCTGTTGGTGAAGAGTCAGCTAAGTTAGAGGCCAAATAGTAGTCTAAGAGCTCAGAAGTGTGTCCGAGTTTGTGGCGAGATTTCTCCACCCACAAGGAGCTACACAAGCTAGCCGGAGCGCATCCGGAGAGTGATCCACCGAAGGATCAAGGGATCGTCCACCTTATGGACAGTCGTGGAGTAGAAGCGTAATCTCCAAACCACGTAAAGGTTGGTGTTAGCATTTGTTTTATTCGTATTAGTATTGTTTCCGCTTGCGCACGTTAACATCGTAGGAAGACGAATCGAGAGAATCGAAAGAAGCTATTCACCCCCCCTTTAGCTTGGAGATCACGATCTAACAGTTTTGGCCTAGGGGCGTAAACGACATTATAATTCTATGCCCCCATAGCCTTGTGCAGCCTGGCAGACGAAAGAAGGCACGAATTTAGTCAAGACACAATGGCAAGGTAAAACTAAAATGCAGCCGCTGCAAACAACTTGGCCATAATAGAAGGACATGTAGAATGTCGCCAGCCCCAGGGTCTTGAGTTACTTGGTGTATGTATTAGTGGAATATTCTGATTGAAATGTATATTTTGTAATGAGGAGAAATGAATGTATATATTTTGTATATTGTACAGCTATAGTATTGTCAAAAAACTAGTTGTTGTTAATATTGTCACTTGAAAAGGTATTCCAATATTATGATATATTTCACTTTGTCTAATTCAATGTAAGCAGAATAGATCAGTCCTGAAGTCCTCTGATTTCCCACATTGGGCCTGCACTAATTATATTTCAGGTCTTGAAGTCCTTAAGTCCTCTGTTTTCTGAATATCTCTGATTTGAGGTCCTCTGATTTTTGCTATGTTGATGCATTGTTATGTGTCAACTGATACTGTATGAACACATAATTGATAATCATTAAGACTATGTTTGGACACCAAAAACACCATCTCCTAGCTAAACTCTAACTAGTGATATTAAGTTTTGAGAAATCTAAATATCCTAGGTCCATCAGTGAGTTTTCATCGAAACCCACTGATGGACCTACAAAATTCCTTCTGTGCCAAATTTTGAAAATATGAGTTTATGGTGTGCATTGAATCCAATTGTGATATGCAATGTGTATTTAGGTACTCTCTAGGTGGAACCTTCTTATTTCAACTTTAAACAAATGTAAGCATGTTTCGATCATACCTGAGTATTTCAATCATAATTTAATAAATTTTTTGTCACAACTTGTACATTTATTAAAAAGATTGCCCTATAAATATTTAATTTGATAAAACATTATTAAAAATAAACTATGTGAATTGGAAAAACAAATTTGAGGCCACGTTGGGCCTAAAGTAATTTGATTTCAGACCCACGTTGGGCCTGAAATCAAAGGATTTCAGGCCCAACGTGGGCCTGAAATTAGATTACTTCAGGCCCAACGTGGGCCTGAATCTCATTATTTCAGGCCCTGGGTGGGCCTGAAATGAGATTATTTCAGGCCCACCTTGGGCATAAATATAAATTATTTCAGGCCCAACGTGGGCCTGAATATGATTGATTCAGGCCCACCGTGGGTCAGAAATCAGATTGTTTCAGGCCCACCGTGGGTCTGAATTCAAATTATTACAGCAAAAGCAAGTTTCAATATTACTGATGGTATCGACAACTTGAATAGATTACAGATTACACAACAATAACGATCGAAAGCAATGTTCCATTGATTTCAAAAGGATTACATACATTATAACTACAAATATACATTGTTTCTCATGACACTTACATATGCATTATATCAACAAAACCAATATTTACAGATTTAACTTTCAGAACTTGTCTCTCATAATTTTATATCCCATCTGAAATCGATAAGGTTTCATTTACTTTTGGTTAAATTCTATAGATCTTTGAAACACATGTCTTATTTACTATATGTATTAATTATTAGTTTGAGTTATATTTATTAAGAAATCTAATTTATACTATATTTTTTTTAATTCTACAAAAATTATTTACTCAACAAAAACAATTCTAACAGGACTCAGAATTTATTTTTTTTCTTATGTATTCATTTATTAGTTGGAATAGAATAATCTATCTTAAAAAGTCTATGATTTAATTCATTTATTAGTTGAAAATCTCTGATTTCAGGCCCACCGTGGGCCTTAAATCAGAGAGATTCAGGCCCACATTAGGCCTCAATTCGGATCACTATAGGCCCAACGTGGACTGAATTTTTTTTTTTCCATTTGAAATATATTAATCCAAATATATAATCATGATTTATTAACTTATAAAATTGTAGGGTAATCTTTTAAATAATTGTACAAGTTGTGACAAAATCCTCTCATTTGATTTTAATACTCAGGTATGATCAAAACAGGCTTACATTTGTTTAAAGTTGAAATAAGAGGATTCCACTTGGAGAGTACCTAAATACACAATGCCTACCAAAATTTGATTCCTTGCACACCATGAATTCATATTTTAAAAATTTGGCAGAGAAGGAGTTTTGTAGGATATTTGCCAGAGAATGGGTTTCGGTGGAAACCCACTGATGGACCTAGGATATTTGGATTTCTGAAAACCCCATATTAATAGTTAGAGTTGAGCTAGGAGATGGTATTTTGGTGTCCAAACTTCTAATGATTATAAATTATGTTGCAATAGGAGTTTTTAGGTCTCTCAGTGGGTTTTCACCAAAACCCACTGATGAACCTAGGATATTTGGAATTCTGAAAACCCTATATCAATAGTTAGAGTTGAGCTAGGAGATGGTATTTTTGGTGTCCAAACTTATAATGATTATAAATTATGTTGCAATAGGAGTTTTTTAGGTCTCTCAGCGGGTTTTCACCAAAATTCACTGATCGACCTAGGATATTTGGATTTCTGAAAACCCCATATCAATAGTTAGAGTTGAGCTAGGAGATGGTATTTTTGGTGTCCAAACTTTTAATGATTATAAATTATATTGCAATAGGAGTTTTTTATGTCTCTCAGTGTTTTCACCAAAATCCACTGATGGACCTAGGATATTTGGATTTCTGAAAACCCCATATTAATAGTTAGAGTTTACCTAGGAGATGGTATTTTTGGTGTCCAAACTTCTAATGATTATAAATTATGTTGCATTAGGAGTTTTTTATGTCTGTCAGTGGGTTTTCACCAAAACCCACTAATGGACCTACGATACTTGGATTCTCAAAACCCAATATCAATAGTTAGAGTTGAGTTAGGAGATTGTATTTTTGATGTCCAAACTTCTAATGATTATAACTTATGTTGCAATTGGAGTTTTCTAGGTTGAATAAGTGGGTTTCCATCGAAACCCACTGATGGACCTAGGATACTTGAATTTCTCCATACTTGATATCTCTATTTAGAATTTATGTAGGAGATGTTATTTCTGATGTGCACACTTAGTACCAATAATTATCAGTTATGTTCTCTAACCGTATCAGTTGGCACAGAAAGATGTAGTCATATTTATATATGTATACAACTACAAATATTTTGGTCATTTTCATATATTTTACTCAGTTTGTTATTTGTAAAAAGAATATTCATATTCGGTTTGCACAGAACTTGAAATCGGAGGGGTTTTAGCGTTAGCAGAGGGTCTGAAGTCATATCATTTCAGACCCAACGTGGGTCTGAAATCACTAAATATCAGGCCCGCGTTGGGCCTGAAATGAAGTTATTTCAGGCCCACCGTGGGCCTGAAATAAATTGACTTCAGCCCCTACTTGGTTTCCAGATTGTATCCCTATTTTAAAATTATTTTATATAAAATTTAATCATGATTAATTAAAATAATGATTTATTGAATAATATTCTATATAATTCTACAAGATGTGATAAAATCCTCTTATTTTATTTAATTATTAAATTTTATCAACACAGACTTACAGTTTATTAAACTAGAAACAAGTTTATTAAATGTATCGTACACAAAATCTGGATACTACATAAATACAGAATGCATAGCAAAATTCAATTCCTTGCAGACCATGAAGTCATATTTTCAAATTTTGTTGCAATAGGAGTATCCTAGGTCCAACAGTGGGTTTCGGTGGAAACCCACTAACGGACCTTTGATACTTGGATTTATCCATACTCGATATCACTATTTAGGGTTTACCAAAGAGATGCTATTTCTGGTATCCAAACTTAGTCCCAATCATTATCAGTTATGTTATCTTACCATATCAGTTGACACAGAACATTGCAGCAACTGGAGGTGAATCAACAGTACATAATTGTTTTTCTTAACATACAATTATATTGATATGACAACATCTACATATTTAGTTTTTTCCATACAACTGGAGCTCAAACAACAACATAGAATGTTTTTTACAACAATATATGGATATTTAGTCTCATGTTTTACAACACATGTCCCTCAGAATGTTAACTGTGAGATCAAATCTCATTTTTCTCATATCTCCTTGTTCGAAATCCATCTTCTCATTGTATAGGAGACATCGAACGTATTGCATCAGAAAAAAGGCATATTCCACGCTAAAAAACACAACAGTAATTTTGATTTCAATCAGTGGGTTTATAAAATACTTTTAAATTTAAACTCATCCACATTTACTTACCTATATTCTTGTTGGGGACAATTTAGTCTCATGGAGGCCCATTTGTCCAAGGGATGATGACTTTGTAGATATGGATGAATAGTCGTAAGTTCCTCGCTAGTATATTGTTTTAGTTCTTTTACCTGTAATTAATATCATGAATTTAAAAAGCACCATCAATGTCATTTTAGACTAAAAGATTAACATAAAAATGAATAATGATTGCTCATCGCTGAGTCAAATTCATTCTTATATTTATGACCACTAGCAAGAGAATTTAAATGATTGAAAGTCATGGATTCTGTATCCACCGCCAACAAGTGAAAGTGTGCATTATCACTGCACAAAGGTATTAAAATATATCTAAACCCTTGATCTATCATATCTGTCTTCATCACTTGTTGCAGGAAAAACTTTCTTGAGAATCTTATTGATGACTAAAAAAATGCACAGACAAAATTATTAATAACCAAATCATAATATTAGGTCTTCTACAATATATCTTCTAAATTCATTTAGATCACTTACTGTGAAAAAGGTTGAACAATATATTGACTTGTTGTATGACCTACCACATGCGGATGTTCCCCTAAATAGAATTTTACAAAAGGCATCAATTACCTCGCCTTTTGTAAAAACCTCTCCATTCAGGATTTATAAGAATGAATGTATATTCAAAGCAAAGGGTGCATCCTCCCAAATAAATTCAATTGCCACCCTGCCAAGGTAATTGATAAGATTATTATATATTAAAGAACAAGATATATTAACTAAACTTTGTGTCCTAACTTACTTTAGGTTCTCCAATTTATTTATCAGGTAGGTCACTTCTTTATCTTGATTTTTCTTCTTTGAATTCATAAAATGCTTCTTGACAAACTACATTTATCGATAAATTTAAAAAAACTAATCAATGACCTAATTCAATAAAATTGACCTATTTTACATGAAAGTAAATCACATACATCAATGTCTTGTTGCCTCATTTTGTAGAGTTCGGAGATCCTTTTTGTTTCCTCCTCTATGTCTTTTTCAGACATGACTTCCATTACAGTTATGGTTTCTCTTGCTTCATCCATATCATCCTCACTAATTTTCCTTTTTTCCTTGTCCATGACATTTGATATTTGTTTCTTGCTCCACTTCCCTTAGGTAATAACTGGTGTCATAATGAACTGTCAATTGGAGTATCCCTGTAATCATACCGACTTCGATCACACCCTCCCCTTGTTCTACAAGCTACTGGATCAGAAAGAGGATCGACTACAGGATAGCTTTCTTGAGCCTCCATGCCTTTTTTTTCAATTATTGAAAATAATTCTCTAACCCTTTCATTCAAAGCAATGTTCTCCTCTGTTAGCTCCTTGATTCGGTTGTCTTTAAGAATGCAGTCACCACATTGCCTTACAGCTTCTGTTTCATCTCCTTGTAATGTCTCCATTGGCCGTGGAATGTCATCGTCGATATCAAGGTTCTCAAACAATGTTTTTCCATTTAGGTTAGGAATTATTTCAATCATCACCTGTCAATTAACAAGTACACAAATGTTACTGCCTCCATATCAAACTAAGATAGGCCACAGTTTAGAATAATTACCTCTTCGGGCGAGAGTCGGTCGACAAAGGCCCTCACCCTACTAATATGCGAAGAAATATTCCTCCACTTATTTATTCGGGGTCCTTGAACATTGTATGATTTTTGAATTGGTACATGCTTCAAAAACCATGTCTACACCAAGTTTTCCACCCAAATACATTAACGACAGAAAAATATTATAAAATTTAACAAGAAAATTCTACTCACTGCCAAAAGCCCGGCAAATCCCTTTAGGTAAGGGAGGTTGGTGCTGGTCCGGTATCCCTGAGTTTATGAAAATAAGTCCCTAATCATAGGTAATTGTTGAGACAAAAATTGATAGATGGCTTCCACCTAATTGAATCAAGCAAGATTCTCATAATCATCTACTATATCTACATGACCTAGAGGGACCTTATATGTACTAGATGAAAATAAAACCCAAACAAATATATATAAAATATAAAATTTATACACTAATAAAACATCATTATCTGATTCAACACTTTTGCAATAATATTTAAGTAACTCCTCAATTCTTGTTCTGGTAGGTTGTTTTTCTTTTGAGAAGTAAGTAGATAGAGGTCACTCGATGCTTTAGTTGAATTAATAAGGACCGAAACACCTCGGTCCACTATACCCAGTAACAAAGCAACATCTCATCTGGTGAACGCAACCGATACACCTGAAACATTTAAAATATTTAGTTATCATTAAGAATATGAGCCTGAAATTATTTTATTTCAGGCCTAACGTGGGCCTGAAATAAGTTCATTTCAGGCCCAACGTGGGCCTTAATGATTTCATTTCAGGCCCACATTGGGCCTGAAATGTAATCATTTCAGGCTTACCGAGGGTCTGAAGTAAATTTTATTTCAGGCCCTCGGTAGGCCTGAAATGAAATGACTGAAATGGATCGAAATTAAATCATTTCAGACCATCTTTATCCCAGTTTTATCTTATTATAGTTAGTGTCTACAATTCATAACTAAAAGTGTTACCTGAGAATTTAAAAACTTATGATGTTAAATCCCAACTTTCAAATATTTCACCAAAATTCCACGGATATGCTGCAATTCTTGTATGTCCAAGAAAACACTGAAGGGCGACTCTTTGATCTTCGCAATGTGTCGATCATTGAAAATTTAAAATGCTTCAAAAAATATTTAAAGTGGCCTAAAACACTGCACCAATGTAATTTTTGTCCAAAGTCATCTGTAGCCTACAGGTTTTATACATTACAAATTTATTAAGCAAAAATAAGTTTAAACATGTGCAGAAACTTTGTTGTTTTGACCTAAGACTATCGCTAACATATCTTGGTGGATAATGAGGCTGAAACACCCACAGACCTTTTTGGAGCCATTATCAAAAAAACTAAACCGTGCAGAAACTCTAACCTCTACTTTGGAGACTGACGATCAATCTGGACTTCAACGCAAACACTTAAAGTCGCCTCAGGGACACACGCAAACACTTTGGAGACTTCTCTAGGGTTTTGGTTGGGGGGATGAGCTCGCGACTATCGCACAGCTAGGGCGCGCATAATGTCCTCCACCTTCGACAATAATAATTACGTATATGCGCTGAGAGAGAAAGGAGAAAAAATTCGACTCCCTGGGGCATCCGAACCATAAAATATTATTTTAAATTGAGAAAATTGATAAAGTGGTTTGGATGTCTCGAAATTGTGAACTGAGAAAGTCATTTCTTGGCGGGACTAGGGTTGTAAATGAATCAAGTCGCTCGTGAACTATTCGGAGCTCGATTCGATAGAAGCTCGTTCGAGTTCGTTTAATAAAGCTCGTTAATATTAACGAATCAAACTCAAACTCAGCAGTATTCGGCTCGTTAGCTCGTGAACATGCTCGTTAATAAGCTCATGAGTTAGTTCGTAAAATATAAAATTAATATTTAACATTAAATATATAATTTTGACATTTTTACATTTAATAAATATAAAATATCCAATAAAGCTCATTTGTATGAATAAAATCATAAATTTTAGTAAATATTTTATATTTTTTAGAATATATAATTTATTTTTTCAATAAATTGATGAATAATTTAATTAATAATTTATGTTTGGTAAGTTCATTTAAGGCTCGAATATGCTCTCGAGCCATCACTATATTCGATAAATTAAGCTCGAGCTCGGCTTGATAATAAACGAACCAAACTCAAACTCTCAGGTATTCGGCTCGGCTCGGTTCGATTACAGCCCTAGGCGGGAGGGGTATAAGAGGAAGTTCACTCAAATGGATGCGCCGTTTGATAAAAATGAAATCATTGTCTTTTGGTAAATACGAATTCTCAGGTGTGCCCTTTGGTAAAAAGTCGTTTTTTATTATATAGGAATTAACAGTAAAGTTGAGTTTCTAGTTAGAGATTTTAGGATAATTTCTTTTCCATTAATCCAATTGTTATTTTTTTTTGTCCTTTTTGTTGTTTTCCCCCCTCTCGGTGTCCATTTCATAAGCTTAATAAATAACCACAAGTAGGAGTATCACTAGAAGACATCTGAACATGTTGTTGTCTAAGTTCTTGCTTCTCCTCCTCTTCTCTTCTATGGCCTCTCCCTTCTCCGGCGACTTTACTGACTTCCTCTACGGCGGATGCTCACAGCCCAAGTACGCTCCCGCCTCCCCTTACAAATCCACCGTCGACGCCCTCTTCGCCTCCCTCGCCAACTCCGCCGCCTTATCCTCCTATGCCAACTTCACCTCCGCCGCCGCCAGCGGCGCTCCGGAGGCCTACGGCCTCTTCCAGTGCCGCAGCGACCTTCCGGTCTCCGACTGCGCCACCTGCGTCCGCTCAGGCCTCTCCCAGCTCTCCGCCCTTTGCCCATCAGCCGCCGGCGCCGCCGTCCAGTTGAGGGGATGCCTCCTCCGCTACGGCAACGACTCCTTCCTCGGCAAGCCCGACACCGCCGTCCTCTACAGAAAGTGCGCCTCCTCCTCCGCCAACGTAACCGGAGGGGGACGCGGCGGTGGCGGCGACGCAGGCCTACAACTCTCCATGCGCGACGCTGCGCTCGCTGCTCTGCTGGAGAGCGGAGGCGGAAGCTACAGACTCGGCAGCGCCGGGGAAGCGAAGGCGGTTGCGCAGTGCGTCGGCGACCAGTCGGCGAAGCAGTGCGACGAGTGCACGGCGGAGGCGTTGGCGCGGCTCAGCGAGGCCTGCGGCCGGGTCTCCACCGCCGGCGACGTTTACCTAGGCAAGTGCTACGTCAGGTATTGGTCCGACGGAGTCGACACCTCCGATGCTGACCGCGGTGAGTTGACGTTGCAAGCAAATCTGTAAATTATCATTATAGCACTTAATTTTAAAAAATATACCAAAACAACCCTCCAATATAATTTATCACCTTAGAGCAATTTTAATTTAAAAAAAATCCAAATAAAACTATTTTTGTTAAAACAACTTAAAAATATATATATATATATATATATATAATGAGATGATGATGATAATAATGATGATAAATATTTTTTTAAATTTTCTGCTATAAATTAATTAAATATTACTTTTGATATTCCTTCAGATGATGACATAGGGAAAACAGTGGCAATCATCATTGGCCTCATTGCAGGAGTTACTCTCATACTTGTCTTCTTTTCCTTCATCAGAAAAGCAAGAAATCAAGGTACTTCAATTTTTTTACTATTTGCTCCTCTGTATTTAAATATATACAATCAAATATATAACGCCTCAATAATTATAATAATTTTTAAAAAAAATATTTTTGATATATTGATTTGCAGGTAAATACTAGTGAAGTTCTTCAGGTGGCAGTATTTTCTAAGTTCTAAATTCTTTTTCATGATGTTTTTTATCAAATTGATATTGATGAGGAAGTTCCTTGAAACTTGCTAGGATTTGAGCTGTTCTTAAGGCAAAGTTGTTCTTTTGGCATTTGGCATTGGAGTTGTGTGATCATGTTTGGATCTTTATTTGGCCTGTTAAGAGTCTTGTCGAGTTGAGCATAGTTTAATTCATTTTCAGTTTGGGTAGGATCGAAGAGAACAGAGAGAGAGTGAATCGTTTGAAATCTCTTTTTTTTTTCCATAAAGCTGAATTAAAGTAGAGTAGCAGTAGAATAAAAAAAGCAAAAAAAATTTATTGATTTTACTTTGTTTGATTTGTAGTATAGTGTTTATTACTCCCAAAATCTGATTCCTTAGTGCTTTCGAGCAGTGGACAATCAACTAAAGTTTTTTTTTTCCGAAAATTTTAGAAAAGGAAGAAAACTTGTACAACGAAGAGGAGAGCAGTAACAATACTACTTCCCTTAAATGAATGCAAATGCTAAAATAATTTTACCGACAACCAATAGTAGAAGTATGAGCTTTGGTTATGGGAGTACCTCTTGGAGTTGTAGTAGTAGGTCTTACACAAACAGAGGCGATAGTAGGGAGATGGAGCGATGAAGGAATTGATACGTACTAACTAAGAGATAAACAAACTGTAATTGAAAAATCAATGGAAAGTCTAAATCTAAGAGGATGAAAAAGTGGATTTGTGTTGAAAAAAACTCTCTGCTGGGCACATATGGATACACATCTTTCCTTAACAGTTACCAAAATTCTGAAAGGCAAAAAAAAAAAAGAGCTAGTTCAAGTTCCTTAATTGTCCATATGGATTTGAATTTGATTTATAATGCATCAAAAGTTGTTCAAGTTTCACCAAAAGTGCTAAAATACCTTATCACAGAGCATATCTTGTTTATTAATAGGAAATCAATATACCAGGTCAAATCCTTTCGACTATAATTTCTAAAATTAACTAAAGAATGAGTACAAACTATTGGAAACATTTAGTGATAACTACTAATATACAAGAAAATTTATTGAGCAAAACAAGTACTATATTTCATATGATATTATCTTAAGCCACAAATAAAAAAGCAACGAGATATATCAATTGAAGTTCCATAACATACCTTAATATGATCCCAATCCATATTTAGAACAGCATTATCGATTATAGGTGTATCCTCATGACTAGCCAATAGATACTTCCAAATGTCACTATTCACTGAGCGCTGTACAAAAACAAAGATAAATCATAGTTAAACCGTTGCTAAAATAATATATCTCATAGTGTTTCCTAACAATATCGAAGTGTGATACCAGAAAGCCTTCCAAATAAAACAAGGGAAATCACAGTGAAACACTAACAGAAAATTACTACTGCAGCAATCGTTAGGATGTGAATTTAGAATGATCATCTAAAATCACATATTTACAAACTCTAATAAAGAAAGGTATCAAATATTAAAGAATTAAACTAAATAAATTGAAATAAAAAAGGGAAAAAAATATTAAAATAATACTAACATCATTGTCTTCAGTGTCTTCATTATAACTAATAATTAATTTATATAATTATTATATATAAATTAATATTTTCGTTATTATTTTTTATATTAAATAAAAATGAAAAAAACTATAAGATTGTTAACTTAATCCCCCAGTCTAGTTGAATAATGTAGCTATGGATGGCAGCTAAGGAACTACTGTTGCTGTACGATGGAAGAACTCGCTCCAATGCAGCATTCGAGGGAAGTGGGCACCTGGTCTCGTTGAATATGCGAGCTGTAATGACCAGAGATTGGCCGTTAAGCTGCCATGACCATAGGTAGGCAGTGCCAAATGAGAACTTTGCGAAACAAAAAAAAGATAGCTATTGTAGGAAGTGGGCTCTTTGCTCCTTCCCAGATCAGACTAGCTTCGTAGTTCCGTGGATTCGAACGAAGTGGTTCCAACTTTCCGGGTAAGGTATGCAGCATTAGCCTCAGAATCCACATCTGAATCCCCTTACGAAGCAGAATAATCCGCATCCGATTGCTTCATATGAATCATACAAAGCAGCTGAGGCACCCCAAGCGGCAGACTAGGATACGCCTTTTTTTCAGGAAGGAAGATAATTTTCAGCCTGACCCGATGAAGAGGGGATTTCAAACAAAGAGAGGGTTATAGCCCTACCAATACGTAGAGTAGCTCGGTAATGAATAGCCCAGCCTCCCTTACCATTTGTTTGTTAACTTAATTCCCTTCTCCCTCTCTCACAGATTAGTCTCTTCTCGCGCGCTCACTCTCTTATGGATCTGGGAGGCGGAGGCGGAGGCGGAGGCCGAGGCCGAGGCCGCGACCGCGGAGGAGGAGGAGTAGATAATTTCCAGTTCGCCATTCAATATATTAGCACGACGATGCAAAACGCAACCATCGCGTCTAACAATGCAGTGATCCTTGCCGAAGGAGCCTACAACGCTTCCGCAGCGGCATACAACGGTGTCATCGGGGCACGCCACGCCACCAACCTTCTGGTAATGGCAATCGACATGTTCTTCGGACCCCTTCCCTCCCCGTCGATCTTCCGCTTCCCCCTGGCGATCCCCCTCCCCCCGGCGATCTTCAGCTTCCCCCTGGCGATCCCTTTCACCCCGGCGGCAATACCCTCGGCGATGATCCCATGGATCTTCTCGTCGCCGATCTTCTCGCGGCGGACGACGACCTTCCCCATGGAATCATCGGTTTTCCCGATGCAAACGGCGGCGGCGGCTTTCCGAACGACATCTGAAAACTTGAACACGACAGGTAATTGGACTTAGTTTGCCTTTTTTGTAACTGTGAGAATCAATTTCCTATTCTCTATATTCAATTTCGTTGCTCGATTCCCTTCCCTTTATTCAAAACTACTCGTAGAGTGAATGACTTCGAGCCATTCACGACTGTTGCGTTGATTGTCTCTCGATTTCACTGTCCTTTCTCTCGTCTGTCGATACCTTCTAAGTCCTTTCCTTTAATTTCGCTGTCGTTCAGTTGTTTGAGCTCTACCAGGCATCTCGCTGTTGTTGGTTTTCTTTTACCCTTGCGTTGGGTTTGGATTTCCTTGCCTTTCGAAAGGATTGGACTTTCCTTGCCTTTGGATTCTCACAGTTAAAAAAAAGGCAAACTAAGTCCAATTACCTGTCGTGTTCAAGTTTTCAGATGTCGTTCGGAAAGCCGCCGCCGCCGTTTGCATCGGGAAACCCGATGTTTCCATGGGGAAGGTCGTCGTCCGCCGCGAGAAGATCGGCGACGAGAAGATCCATGGGATCATCGCCGAGGGGATTGCCGCCGGGGGAAAGGGATCGCCAGGGGGAAGCTGAAGATCGCCGAGGGGAGGGGGATCGCCGCCGGGGGGAGGGGGATCGCCAGGGGGAAGCGGAAGATCGACGGGGGGGGGAAGGGGTCCGAAGAACATGTCGATTGCCATTACCAGAAGGTTGGTGGCGTGGCGTGCCCCGATGACACCGTTGTATGCCGCTGCGGAAGCGTTGTAGGCTCCTTCGGCAAGGATCACTGCATTGTTAGACGCGATGGTTGCGTTTTGCATCGCCGTGCTAATATATTGAATGGCGAACTGGAAATCATCTACTCCTTCTCCTTCTCCTCCTCCGCGGTCGCGGCCTGGCCTCGGCCTCCGCCTCCGCCTCCGCCTCCCAGATCCATAAGAGAGTGAGCGCGCGAGAAGAGACTAATCTGTGAGAGAGGGAGAAGGGAATTAAGTTAACAAAAAAATGGTAAGGGAGGCTGGGCTATTCATTACCGAGCTACTCTACGTATTGGTAGGGCTATAACCCTCTCTTTGTTTGAAATCCCCTCTTCATCGGGTCAGGCTGAAAATTATTTCCTTCTTGAAAAAAAAGGCGTATCCTAATCTGCCGCTTGGGGTGCCTCAGCTGCTTTGTATGATTCATATGAAGCAATCGGATGCGGATTATTCTGCTTCGTAAGGGGATTCAGATGTGGATTCTGAGGCTAATGCTGCTTTTTTTTACCTTACCCGGAAAGTTGGAACCACTTCGTTCGAATCCACGGAACTACGAAGGTAGTCTGATCTGGGAAGGAGCAAAGAGCCCACTTCCTACATTGTTGGTGACAACACCCAAGCCTTCTCGGAGCCGACGAATCTACATTGTTAAGTTTAAAAATATTCAACTGCAAAGTCATAGAAAAAGGTCAGTGGATATTTACCAGGCTTCCATCAGGGTTACAAAGAATTACTCCAGCACCATATTTTTCCAGGATTTCCTTTCGATGCACCATCAAATTCGAGAATGCAGGACCTCTGCAAATACTAGCTTCATCAAATTCCTTGACGAAGGAGAAATATTAAAAACTAGTGTACAATAAATAGAAAAAAAAATGCAGCTGATAATGGAGGGAACCAATAACCGGTAAAGAATCACTATCAACCATGATATTGACTTAAATACTAAGGTCAACAATTTTCCTCTATTAGTTTATAATAATCTCCTAAGGACTAGATCATTTCTTGAACTTATGAAATCATAGATATGATGCTTCAAACCATAACCATCAAGCTTGATACAACATTCTGGTTGACTCCACATTATGATTGTTGTTTGCCCATGACAAGGAAACAACGTCTTATTATCATACGTCCTATTACGGGAATATATATTTCCTACAGACACATGTAACACCCTTATGGACCATCAAAGAGTTAAAATCTCACCTTTGATCTTGCTTATCACAGTTGTATTCCATATTCTGTAGAGCCAAATTTTTTTTATATGAATGAAACATCATAGAAATGGAAGAAAAATGTTGCTTGACTGATTAAATTTTTTAATCAGAATGCAAGTAGAACAGAAACGAAAATCAATGAATTTCTGAGTTATACAATAACAATGATTGCTTTTGAAGGTGTATGCTTCTACATCATGCCCATCACATGAACAAATACCAAAGGCCAAGCACATAAAGGCCATTAACTATAAAACACGCATCACGGGTGATGCTAGGATGATTGGCACCAATTGTGCTAAGCAAAGTGATTCTAAGGAAGTGAGATGGTTTGACATCTTCACAGCTCATGGACGTCACATAACTTTAATTTGTTCTACTAAGAATTGTGTGGAACACAAGATGAGAAGAGCTGAGGACAGCAACTTGCTGGTGTTGCATGCTCGCTGCTAATGTTTATTTTTACCTGCATCTCTGCAGTTTTCTTGTGGTACATGAAAATGAACTCTCTACTAATGCCTTAGACTCTGCCTCCTTTGCCTATCCAACTATCTGACAACTGTCATTCCTTCAGAGCAAATTAGCCGAATACAAACAGTTTTTTCACCAGATGAGCAGAATATCTATATTAAACAGAATAACAGTGTTGGCATCTTGTTCTATATGCTTGTAATTCCTTGTCAGTTAGAAATAGAAAAGTTCAAACAAGCATCACAGAAGTATAATAAATCAAGAATTAGCATTGGCATCTACTCGTATTATTATAAGATGTTGACTGTACCTCAAGAGAATGTTTTTGTTTCGCTTGTTTCTTTGACCGTTCAACAGTTGGAATGGAACCTGACTCAGCCGCTCCCTGGTTAATACATGGAAAAGAGAAAACAAAGAAGAAATACTGTAAATGAAATACCGCTCTTAAAATGTCAGAGCTGTCATGAACAAGCAATGTATTGCAAAAAATAATGTCTAATTAATTTAGTAGGAGACAACTATAGGAGAAATTTGCATATGAATTCTATAGAATTGATAAAATTTATAATGGAATTTCTTTCCAGTTTTTGGGATAGATTTAAGAAAACAAAAAATACCTGGTAATTGTATTGATGAAACAAGATGAATATATAATCTAACAACTATTGTAAAAACCAGATGTAAGTTCTTTCTTTATAATACTACAAGTTAAACTTAAAATTGTAAGATAAATCTCCTTAGTGAATGTTATGTGGATATCTACTGTGATAATTCATAAGTCTTTGGTTAGGGTAAAATTGAAACTTGAATTGTGGAATGAAATTTCGGAACTAAAGATTTTAATTCAAGAACTAAGATTATATACAAGAACGTAAGAAAAGAAATCATGATAAAATGTAAATTGGAAAGGATTCGGGGCTGAGAACTGAATTCCTAGGAAAGAATGGCTGAGAACCTGGAGTATGCGTTTAATGGTTGAGCCTGAATAGGATTCGGGGCTAGGAATTTGAATATCTTGTATCCCAGTTATACCATACTTTGGGAGAGAACTTCTAGGCACAAAGATCAAGATATGCTAAAGAAAAACTAAAGGCCACACGTAGAACTCACTTTGACTAAAGGCAGGTCTCAAGTCCTCATTGCACATGAAATTCAAAGGAAATGATACGAGGTGGCCTCTCACAGACTGTAACTGCTTTGTTGGGTTGGTGTCTTTCGGTTCTGCATCCTCACTTGGCTCCAGTTTGGATGAAGCGATGCCTAGATCAATGGTTATGTACCCAAATTTCTCCTTAATATAGTTAGCGCTTTGTCGTAATGTCGATCTGGCAAAGGTAGCAATTAGTTAGACTGGTAATGAACATTTGAAGGTAAAAAGGAAACAAACAAAGAAAACAGTTGAGACCTGGAATCAATAAGATCGTTAGGAACACAAGAAAACACTTCCTGGTAGATTGTGGTGTTTGCCTGCCAAGACGAATGAAATCATAAAAGTTGAACATAAGGAAGCATGAGGAAACATGACGCTCGTTCAACTAAATAAATCTTATACAAGAAAAATAAGAGCTATGTGCAGTGACTTTCTTTTATTGTTTTACTAGATATGATCATAGATAATAACTTAAAATTTCTCTAACATGTTTAAAGTACATGGCTTTTAAATAAATCTCATATAATCACAGGGTTAAAAGAATTATAAATAAGGATTTGTGAGATGGCAGATTCCTACAACAGATTACATATAAGCATAATAAGGAAGAGAGAATAATTTGTCTTAAAGCATTTACGGTATCCAACTCAAGGGATGCATAAAATTACCACTATTTGGTGAAACCACTATCTTTTTTTGTGAGAATGTGATTCTACTATGTAATAGCCTAGTATGCAAAAACTTAACCTTACCAAATACAACAATATGATATTCTCAAAACATTTGTAGAAATCCTTTAAACATTCCAGAAACAAAAGCTCCCCTTTAGGTTGATTTATTACAACAGGATACTACTGAAAGAATTATGACAATTCACACGACAAACTGAACTTAGTAGAGTATCACGTTGAATAGTTTGCTGTGTTTGCTTGTCACTCTATATCATGATGGAAGTCATATTCTGAATTTTCGGACATGTTCGTGATTTATTGATATAGGTTTACCACATCTATTTGTATTTTAGTTTCCCACCACCTTTCAATTCTGATAATTTATAAACAAGACGCGACTTATGACATAAGAAGAATTAAAATGAAAAAAATGGAGTCAAGACATTGCTTCCAAGAAAGCACATGATATTTTTGAATTTCCACACCTTAGCTGTGGCCATCCAGATGTCATTGTATGTTGTGTTGCTGACTGGATCTCTAATCTTACCAATCTGCAACGATTATAATGAATATTATCAGATACAATGGAATTCTTTCTATCTTATGTCCCTTTACAAACTTGATGAGTCAAAGCAACATTGCAAAAGAAGTATGAGAATCAATGGAGCACAAAGTAATGTAATAATCTAGAATCAATGGAGCATGAGAATCAATGGAGTGTCCAGACTCATCGCGTGGACCAGAACAATGGTAAGAAGAGTTAGGTTAGAATTTAATTAAATAACTATATTAATAATTTTAATCAACTCATAGATATGATTGAGATAATTTAAATAGGCCTGATTAAAAGCTAATAAAATTATCTCATTAATTATATATATATATATATATATATATAAACTATTTATTTTTAATTCAACCGCCTAGGCACCCTATCTAGACGGCCGAGGCAGTAGGCGGCCACTGACCACCCTGTCATCGTCTACCACCATTTATAATACTGTTAATTATTATGACCCACAAAGACAAGAAATTAACTTTTTTGCACCTAACCGGTCCCTAAAAATACCAAAGCTCAATAAGCCGATCCATGCATGTAAAACCTCTTAATTAACCTACATCTCAACATATTGACCAAATTGTCACCATTGATGCTAAACTAGGATGTCATCATATTGTTCTAGCTAGAGATTTTGCAATCGATACCTACATTAAAATTTTGACATTGATATAAAGTTCATCAAGAGAATGAGAAAATCCTGACATAGGTAATCTCAAAGCACAAGGGTAATTCACAGTGAATCCTCAGGTAGTCAGGTTAAGAAGACTTGTTGAGGCAGAGTGAATGTATTACTTGCTTTACACCCTCTATTAACCATCCGATAATAACTCAACAATAAGCACAAACAGGTAGTGGGCAGACAGTAATCCACTGTAAAAAGGGAAGTATATGCAATATCGAGCTACCACATAAAAATGTTGCAGGTACTGTCGAATCAATACAATGAGGAAATTAAAAATAAAAAACAAGTGATTGATTGTAGTCATAGGTGAAAATAGGAACATTTTCATAATCAACCAAATTGAAATTTTCAAAGAACCTGACATCACAAATCAGATAAGACTCCTATGAGAAAATAGCAACTTAACCACAAACCTCTTCAGAATGAAGTCCTAGATGTTCCAACCACAGTGAGAGGCGAAGAGTAAGGGAAAATTTTCCTACTTTCCATGACTTTCCATTCATTAGTGAATCAACAAATTCTTTGTCTTCTATAAGTACACCAATCTGAGATAAACAAGCCACTTATGGTAAATCAGTGTCTGATGGATAATGGTAGATGCCCACATACATAACTTTTTTAACAACATATATTTATTGAGAACTTCTTGCTCACTTCAGATGGTTCTTAGACTAACTAAAAAGTGTGATAATTAATAGTACCTCAGAATCTCTTGATCCTAACAAGCTTCTATCATTAATATTAGCAGAACCAATCAACACCTCCCGATCATCAACTATCATTAGCTTGCTGTGAACATAAACCTGACAGAATAAAAGAGTGAAGAAGGCTTCTCATGTCAAGGTAAGAAACAAATTGTTGTCATGAATCTCAAAATGAAAGGCAAAAAAAAAAAAAAAGAATGCCCTAACAATATTTCTGGTGGAATATCTACACTGCAATCCATTTGCATGATCATGGTCATGGCAACAGATAATAGAGGCTCAATGGTGCCACTGTAAATCTGTAATCGCGGCCATCCCGATACCAATGGGCCAATCATTATTGGGATTAATCCCAAGAAAAATCATTATTTAGTCTGACTTGAATATTCTAATATTCTCAACATAAATAATTTAATATTGTTATATTTACTCATTTGAATCATTTTTAAAATTAAACAATATCCTATTATTACTAAGAGCTATGATAGAGATCGTGAATTCACAGCGTGAAACTCAACGTGAATGACGTGACACTTTTCGTGTACACGTCCGATTGCCATCTGGACACTGGCGGTGGCCTCTGGCCGTCGCCCCGAACCAAACTATAACCTGGGAGGCATGGTGAACCCGTCGAGGATCGCTGCAATTAGAATGTCATGTTATTCACGTTGCAAATTCACGTTGTATATCATTTTTGTATTACTAAATAATGTTAAAAATTTAAAAGTAACATTGACAATGTTATATTTATATCGATTGCTTGAATGTTAGATATTTATATCAACAAATCTATTTCATTTTCTTTCATATTTTTTATTTTGAATTTTTCAAGACCATTCCTACCCATACTAGCAATCTGACTCACAAGCTAATTTTGACAACAATGAATGAAAATATAAGAAGGGTTACAAACATCATCAAATGTATTCACCTGATTTGTAACCAGAGGACCACCGTCTGAAAGCTTGCCATGTGATCGAAGTCCATAGAATGAAATAAAATCATGGGCTCTAGGACCCATCCTATCATAAAGTTTTTGAATTATTGAATGAGGGCCTCTACAAATAGTTTGATATTGCCAGTGCATGATTGCCCGTACGGATGCAGAGCCAGCATCATCTATGCCACCCTGCAGTTAAAGATGTTAACAGAAAATACATTTAAAAAATTAAAAAAAGATGAAACGACGACGACAACAACTAAGCCTTATTCCGCTAGTTAACGTCAGTTATATGGATCCTCCCACGCCAAGAAACATTACCATGTTTTTGTAACCAACATTCGCGCCATTCGAAGAATAGTAGATGTCATTTCCACGCTTATTCGAACATGAATGTTGCAATTGGCCAGCAGATGAGTTGTTACCCATCTTGCAACTGTCAGAGACTGCAAATGCTGATTCTTTCAAAGATTTGCTAATTGTACATATATT
Source organism: Boesenbergia rotunda (assembly GCA_024364735.1). Classification (NCBI taxonomy): domain Eukaryota; kingdom Viridiplantae; phylum Streptophyta; class Magnoliopsida; order Zingiberales; family Zingiberaceae; genus Boesenbergia; species Boesenbergia rotunda. The sequence continues at coordinate 512,775 of JAGFNQ010002708.1, forward strand.
CACATTTGATTTTCCTGTCATGTTCATGTTCTCCTTTATGACAGATTTTCCTTCTGCTGTCTCATCTCTTGACATTGGCGAAAGGTAAGATTTGTTTAGCCCACGATCTACTATGGTAACTGGTCTCGGTGACTCTGATAACTCATGCACATCTGTTGGATGCCTGGCCGGCGAATTTAAAGGAGCAGAATGTGGTGCTACTCTGTTGTAAAAAGATGATATTATAGGAAAAGTTGAGCAACTAGGATGCATACATTTGCTTGCCTGGACAGCCACTCTAACAGTTTATCAACATATGGCAACAAATGGTAGTACTCGACGACTGAAGTGGCTTCAGGGGTTGAGCCAGTTTTGAAGAGAGGCCCTCTCAAGCTGTAAATTCAATTGATATTATCATTAAAGTTGGATAGCAAAGAATAGTTCAATCAAATCATATTCAAAACTTCTAAATTGGCATTTTTGCTTGTGAGAAAGGTAAAAAAAGGAAAAGCATAAAACGAAACTATAAATAACGAAATCGTAAACACCTAACAGTCAGATATAAACTTTCATTGTGATTGTAGTAAAGACCTGTTTAGCACATCTTTTAAAGGAAATTCCATGAGTGATCCACTAATAGCATCTGAAGTCTCTATTATATATAGCATAGTCATTGTTTTCTCGTCGCTTAGTGAGTATACCAGATGATTTTCTAGAACAGATAATTTAGAGCAGCAATCACCTGTTCAATAGTAAGAAAAGTTACTTTCAAAATGACAATGTACATAAACAACAAAGCTATTGGTTAAATTTCTTTTATAGTTGAGGCAACAATATTAGGGTAGGAATATTGGATGGATACACAAATCTATCTGAACAGATTAGTAAATATGGCGATGTTAACTGCAATCTGTAGTTTCTTGCAGAAAAAAGTATATATGATAAGACAGACTAATCAGCATCATTAGCCTCTAAAATTGAGTTAAAAATGAATAACTGTATAAGTATGACAAGATGCACAATTCAATTGCCTGAAAATAAAAACTATTTCAAAATATATTCTGAATTAAGGAAACATTAGCACCTGATTTTTGTTGCACAACAGACAATGCAAGCTTCTGAAGTGAAACATCATTTTTCAATGATTCAAATGATTTGCTCGTATTAGCAATTGGTTTGTCAAGTCTTTTCTCTGGCAAAGCCTTGATTCCTTTAGTTATAGAACCAAACTCAAGATAACATTTTGCATGGTTAGCATCTACAAGAAGTACGGCAACCTTAGAAACTGACCATCCTTCCATGTTTGGAGAATTCTCTGATGCATCTAAAGTAGCAGCAATATCGCATGCAGTCATAATCTCCTTTTCCAGGATGGAGAGCTCTCTATCTGAATCTAATGGATGTTCAACATTTTTGTGTGTGAATTTCATAAAACTAAGAAGATTTTGTTTGCTCGTAGTTGCTTGCTTGCAGAATGATCTAAAATCAAGAAACTCAAGCTGCGGAAATTGCTTCCTGTGGTAGTAATTATAGAGGAGGACAACAGAGTGCATCTGCATCATTATTTACAGAAGAACTAAAATAATCAAAAAAAAAATTCAAGTGATAAATTATGGTATACAAACAAAAATGTTATACAAAAATAAATTATGTTTTTTTTTTTGAAATAAGTCAATCTATGAATCATTGTTAGATCAGTATGTGTTTTTCTCCTCGTCTGAAGCCGAGGCCTGCGGGAAAACCCTCACGGAGAGGAGCGGGTCGGTGACGCGGTCGATGAGGGCTTGCACAGTGTCATCCATGTGCTTCCGCCGTGAGGGAAAGGAGAAGGGAGGAAGAAGAAGACACGGTACGGTGCGGCGGGAGAGAGCCAATCGCTAGGCCAGAGTTGAGATCGTTGGTGTTCGATCAAGAAGAAGAAGGGAAGGCAAAATAAAAATGGCGCGAAGAGGAAAAAGAGGGGAGAAGACGGTTCAGCATCATGCTGAGACTACCTCGGCGGGAGAGGAGAGGAGGGTGTGGATTCCGCTACCTCGGAGACGATACGGCCACCACGATTACCGACGAGGACTCGATGCTGAGACTCCGACGCCCTCCGCCGCAGTTGGAGCCCGAATGAGGGCTCGAGCTAGCACTCCCTGGCGACCCGAGTCCGTGCTTACTCGCACTGGCTCTCCACAACTATCAGCAGATGAGATTGAGAGAGAGAGAGAGAGAGAGATCTTGCCTGTTTGGCGACGGAGAGCTGTTCACCCTCGGCGGGAGAGTATTGCGGGGAAGTACTAGAGGGGAGGAGAGGGTCGACGAGGAGGTCGATGAGTGCTAGCACGGCATCCGCCATGGGCACCGGATCCTCCAGCCGATCCGGAGCTGCTCGCCCGATCGCCATCGTTGCAAGCCACGAGGGATGTCAAGAAGAAGGGGGAGAAAAAGGAGAGGAAGAAGAAGCAATTTGAGGTAAGAGTTGGTGGTTTTTTTTGAAGTAGACTCAAGATTGCAGAATAAGGAAAAAAGGCGCCAAGAATTCTAATTTAAAACCTTCCATTTCTGTGCTTGGAATGGTACTACAAAGCAAAGCTCCCTTGCTAGTGTTGATTTAGGAGGACTTAAATAAAAAGTATGAAAATATTTTACAGTGATTTCTTTTTTAAGATTAATTATTATTATTATTTTATTTATCTAATCAATAGACGAATTTATAAATTCATTTATGGATTATTTTTTGATAATTTTTTCATTTGTAAATTGTCTTTAAATTTTCATTTGCATCTTAAACTTTACTGTGAGTCTCCATGTCAGAAAAAATTTATTTCCAATCTTTGCATGCAAAGTTTTATTTACTTTAACTCTTTAATATATATTGATTTACTTCATTGCCCTCATTATTTTTAGGTAAAAAATGAGATATCATGCCTCCTAAATTCATTATCATTTAACTAGAATTTAGTATATTTTCTATTAAATTAAGTACGATTCTTTTTCAAATCCAGTTAATCTATAATCGATTTTTTTTCAAACATAATTGATCGAAAATCGATCGGAACGACTCATAATTGATTAGAGTTACTCAAATCGATTGAGGAGTTCCGATGATTAAAAATTGATCGATAATCGATTTGTTGTATTTGTCATAAGAAAACATCACCCTTATTTTTTATAAGTATAAAAAGTTCAAAAGTAAGTATAATTTTTCCTAGATTCAACACATTTAAATTAGAATTTAGTATACTTTCTATCAAATTGAGTATAATTCTTTTTCTGTTTGATCAATTGATTAGGAGTTCATACCAATCAAATGGCTTAGGATGAATCAATTGGGTTATACTTAATTTGATAGAAAATATATTAGATTCTAGTTAAATGAAGCTGAATTTAGAAGGAATTATATTTTATTTCGAATTGTTTGTACCTAAAAAAACCAAGGGTAATTAGGTAAATTGATAGTTGAAGCAAATAAAATATTACATATAGGAAATTGAAATAATTTTTTTCTAACGCAAGGACTGAGGAGGAAGATAAGTTTGTTATTAGGGAGTTTAGAATAATTTTCCCTTTTTTTATCCGTCCTATTCCATTTTTATAATATAATGGTTGACTGTTTGGCTAAATGTATTCATTGTTTTTTTAATAAATATCGATAATATAGTTCATTCGATTGATGCACTTTCGTTAGGTCAAAGTTGATCAATTTAATTAAGTTCAGATGAATTTGAATTTTGATATTTGATAATAATATTTAGATGATATATAAGACAAGTTAAGTAGGTCAAGATTGACCGAAGACTTAATAAAAAAAGTCCTAGTGGGACTATGCAGACCTAATTAAGAACTGAGTGAAGTCCAAGTGGATCTGGGAGAATCACAGGTTAGCAAGGTTGAAGTTTGCCGAGAGATTAAATCTAACTGCTATCAAACAAAGAAAAACCTTAGTGGGACTAGGCAAACATTGTTGGAAACTATTTCAAAAAGGTTGGAACTGCCAACCCAGCGGCCCCCTGGTCTTTGTCCCACAAGTGTCCAGAGGGGGTAAATCACGGTGAATGCTGGGCAGGCCAAGACACCCAGGCGCGAGGGATTTTTTTAAACAGCAGCCGAGGTTTCACCCCTCGTTCATACTGTCGACCCTCGAACCCACGACCTCCATTTCAAGTGCGAGTGTCTTAACCAGCTGATCCAGCCCGTGGGGGTAACATTGTTGGAAACTAGATGATGGCTAAGGTGGGTTAGCTGAGAGAGAAGCTGGAATCGAACATAAAAACGAACCAAGAGAGAAGAAATACGAACTATTTGTTACTGATGACAGGGAGATCCATCTCCAACCCGATATGCTCCGATCCAACAGCTTGAACCCGTCCATGCATGTCGGGCATGTAAACATCGGACAGCACCAAATCGAAGCTCCCCTTCTTCTCTCGTAAAATATTAAGAGCCGCCTTCGCCCGGGAGCAAGTCGTCACTGCCAACAACACCAATACTCTAACGAATCAACCTCACACCCAAACCTAAAAAAAAACAAGCAATCTTGCCATCCCGGAAGAACGTACCGTGGTAGAGGCACTTGCGGAGCATCCGGTTGATGATCATGAGGCAGGTGGCGTCATCGTCGACGAGGAGCACCCGGAGGCCCACCGGGAACTCCGGGGCCGCAGCAGCACACCCCGAATCCAGCATTAGATAACTGAATATACCTCGATCCAAGAAAGAGTTACGAATCCAAACAAGATCTAGAAGAAGACGGATTCGACCCTCGATCTCTTCCTCAAATCATCCTCCTCTTCATTGGATCTATAATCGTTAATTTGCGATGGCGATAAGAACAGCAGGACCAACTCGGTTTCTTTAAAGGCTCGTCAAAATCGTATCTTTCACATCTTTTCGTTGCTATATAAATACTATTTTTTACCATGAGAGAATTAATAATTTTGAGCAAGAATTGTGATTTCACACATCTTTTATTACTATTTATGAATTATGATTTTATTTAGTAATTGTTTTGATTTCGGAAAATTGCATATATATGGAATCATTAATTATGAAGTCGCGGATTTCAATTTCCTTCCTAGAACATTCCTATTTAAGTATATTGTATGTATATAATATTAATTTTTTAGGAAACATTTTTAAAAAGGAATTTGTTTAGGTGAAATATTTTTTTTCTATGATAAACTTTTATTTATTAATTTTAATTAAATTACGAAATTATATTTATTGGCACATCTTTTTGAAAAATTATTATTATTTTTATTATAGTAAAATAGTCGTTGTAATATCTTCTTATGCTAGTAATGTTTAATTTTTGAATTTGAACCATCTTGAATCACATAGATGCCCCCGGGGCTATGGTGTAGCGGTAAGGTTACTAGCCGTTAACCCAGGCATCTGCAGTTCGATCCCCAGCTACGGCGTATTTTGCAGGAATTTTTCCTCCAAATAGAGCACGAACCCTGGGACGCTGGGCGTCTAGACTGGCCACCGCGAGCGCTTCCCGATTTACCCTGGTGACCGGTGGGAAACTTCCGTGGGGCCGGGCCGATCACCCTAGGTTTAATTTGTCTGCTGCCTGGTTCATCAATCTTGAATCACATAGATATATATAGATAGTTGATATTTGTGCATCTTTTTATGTGTCGTAGCATCCGCATTTGAGGAGGGCAACTTACATGGTAGAAGAGGGTGGGCTCCTCACATGGTTACACTTACACCCCTCTCAAGCATGAACATTGTCACGCACGGGGGCACGTAACAGATCAATTTATACATAGAGAGTAGATAGCTGCTATATTATGTTTTGAAAATTGACGGCGTGGACAATGGATCCAAGTGGTGCGAACTGGTTTTATGGTGGGGAGGAACTGGCGTCAAAGATGATGACCTGAAAACATAACTTTCAAAAGAGAGAAACGTTAGAATGGCTCCAGGAGGGATCCTGACGATACCACTCCGACACTTAAGATAGAAGTAGTGTCAACAGTAAAAAGGAAGAAGAGTTTAAAAAATTACAAATATTTTTCCAGATGTTCCGAGACTCCTTTTATACTTTTGGCTATGATCGTTCATATGTTATGTCATTAAGGATATTAATGACATCTCTTTTACAACTGTTAGTATTGTCAATTATTGGAGACCATTATGTGTATGTTTCCATCTTTCTCTTCTCTTCATTAGTGCAACCTCTTCAGATCCTAACGACGCCTTAAAAGTGTCTTAAATGCTATTAATGGTGAATGTTTGTCATCCTCTTTAAATTATTTGCGTGAGAGTACACTTGAGTGTCATCCTACTACCGCTTGAGCAACATTGGCAAGATCCCGTTCGGGCAAGGCTAAGTAGGCCTCCCTAGTCTCCCAAGCGAGCTACGACCTAACACCGAGTGGCACCCGAGCGGGCGTCTTACTGGAGCGAGTTATGACCTAACACTAGGTGATAGCCGAGCGGGCGTCTTCCTAGCTCGGCTAGTCTTGGACTTCCACGCGAGACCATGTTGCTACCACGTGGTAACCTATCGATACATCCCCAATCATACTGTTGTCACGTGGTAACCCCTTGATACATCCCTAATCATATTGCATGCCTTTTTGTGTGTCATGGCGTTCGGATTTGAGAAGGTCGACCTACTTGGAAGATGAGGGTGAGCCCCCCATGTGGTCCCCGATGAGGGTGAGCCCCCCATGTGGTCCCCCCCTAAGTTTAGAACTTGGAATTTAAGATTTCGACTTTGAATTATAATATTAAAGTTAAAGAATTTTTTTTTAAAAAATACATTTGGTAGGAGTACTATAAGGTAATTAAGTAGAGTAACAACTCTATATATATATATATATATATATAGAGGGTAGATGTTATATCACACGCCTATAATCTGTGAGCACTTGATATAATTTTTTTATTTTGAAATTTTTTCTAGACTTAATACTATACATTAACCACTAGACCCTAAATGACTAATACTAAAACATAAAAGAAAAATCTGCACATCACTTAATACTATACAGATAAAGGAATATAAAGAGATAAAGAAAATAAAGGTATAAATTAAAATATAAAAATATAAAAAGAATACATAATAAAGAAAGTAAAATATAAGAGAATAGATATATAAATAAAGTTTTAATAAGAATAATGAATAATGTAAAATAAATAATATAAGAAAATAAAAAATAAAAAATACTAATAAATAATAAAGTAATAAATATAAAATAGGGATAAAGTTAAAGAAGATATATAAAGAGATAAAGAAAATATAAACTATAAAAATATATAAAGAATAAAAAATAAAGAAAGTAAAATATAAGAAAATAAAGATATAATAAGAATAAATAATAAAATAAAATAAAAAATATAAGAAAATAAAAAATAAAAAATAAAAACTATGAATAAATAATTTATATAATAAATATAAAATAGAGATATAGATAAAGAACTATATAAAGAGATAAAGAAAATAAAGATTTAAATATAAATTATAGAAATAACAAAATAAAAAAATCAATGTAAAATATAAAAAATAAATATAATGAAAATTAAAATATAAATATAAATATAAAAAATAATTACGATTGATAATAAGATATAAAGATAAAAAAAATAAAGAGATAAAGATGAGAGCCACTTTCTTAATTTTTTATATTGAGATTTTAGGCCGTGGTTTAATATTTTTTCTATTTTTAAAATATATAATCATTATTTATTGATTATTGAATCATTTAATTATTTCTTAATCTTTTCATAATTTTTTTTATAAATACGTACTCTGGTATGATCTTATTCGACTTACATTAATTTAAACTTTAAACAAGCTTAAATGTATTGTACTATTGGACAACTTCTTTAAAGCCCCTAAATACACAATGGATAGCACAATTCGAGTTCTTGCAACACCATAAACTCATAATATTTGAAATTGTTATAATTTTTCTAGGTTTATCAGCGGTTTTTTACTGAAACCCACTAATAAACCTAGAAAATTTGGATTCCTTAATACTCGATATCACTAGGTAGGGTTGAGCTAAGGAAAGATATTTATGGTGTCAAAATTTTGTTCTAACAACTAGCAATGAAGTTCTCATACCGTGTCAGTTGACACATAACAATGCAACAATTGAATTTTAATAAACAACACACCATTCTTTTTCTTAACATAAAATTATATAAATGTGATAACACTAACCACAATTATTTTTCTTTTGGTGACAACACTAACCGCAATTGATATATATATATATATATAAATTGTAAACAAATACAACATCCTCTAATTAAATACTATTGATATAAAATTTAACATCTAAATTCTTGTTCTAGTAACTTATTTTTCTTTTGAGAAATAAGATAGAAGTCATCCGATGCTTTAGTTAACTTAACAAGGACCAAAACACCTCAGTCTGCATTAATACTCAATAACAAAGCAACATCTCTTCGTGTAAACGCAACCAGTACAACTGAAAATTTTAAAATAATTAGTTATATTTAAGAAAATAGGCTTGATATTATCTTTTATCAAGCCCAACATGTGCCTGAGATGAAATAATTTCATATCTAACATGGGCCTGAAATGAAATAATTTCAGACCCAAAGAGGGTCTGAAATAATTCATTTTAGGCTCTAAGAGGGCCTGAAATTAGGTCTGAAATAAATTTATTTCAGACACTCTTTGAGCTTGATATGACGTTCATATCAGGCCCTCTTTATTCCTATTTAATCTTACTATAGTTCGTGTTTAAAATTCATAACTAAAAAATGTACCTAAGAATCTAAAAATCTGCAAAGGTTGGAGGATAGCTCGCGACTATAACACAGTTTCAGCAAAGAAAAATATGTTACCCGCGCTGAGAGAGAAAGGAGAAAAGAAAAATATCAGTATCCGAAGCAAAATCTATTATTTTAAAATCAAAATTATGAAAAAGTAGTTTGAATCCCTTAGAAATATTATTGAAAAAGGAGTTTATTGACGGGAGAGATATAAAAAAAATAATATAATATTTGATATGTCCTTCGATAAAAATAAATAAATTGTGGGGCGTTGTTTTTATAAATATATTTTCCCATATTTCTCTTCCAGTAAAAAAGCCGGATTTCTCGAAGCTTCACCGGTTCACTTCAAATGCCAGTTCTCTCATTAAAAAAAATCGAACAACGAGAAGATATATTTTTCTCTCTCTCCCCAAATCCATCGCCGTCGCTTCGATCTCATGCTACAGAGAACGCCGATCGATCCATTGATCTCGATCGCTCTCCGGCCATGGACCCTTCCCCGGCCGGTTCGCACACATCTGCGGCCTCCTGCTACTGCTCCCTACTCGGGATCCGCCGCAATGCCTCCCTCTCCGACGTCCGCGCAGCCTAGCGCTGCCTTGCTCTGGTAAGCCTCGTCGCCTTCGTTTTTATTCATAAACTTGGTCCAATCTGTGATTTTGAGATGGGATTGAGCAGCGGTGGGACCCGGACCGGTGGGCGAAGGAGCCCGCTTCCGCAGCCGGCCAGGCTAAGCGGAGATTCCAACGGATTCAGGGAGCCTACTGGCTACTCCGGTGAGTGCTTGCTGTATTATTGTCTGTCTTGTTATTGGCTTCTGGTTTGGCTGAGGTCACCGACAATGCGGTGGTGTTCTGTCAGTGCTCTCTGACAAGAGCAAGCGCGCCGTGTACGACGCCGGGCTCTACGACCCGCTTGACGGCGACGATCAGGTTTTGCCCTGAACAAAATACACGATTTCGTTTCTAAAATGCGATTTTTTTTTCTCGGTTTTTTCGTGGGACGCACAGGGATTCGCCGATGTCATGCAAGAAATGCTTGCGATGATGAGGGTGTTAAATCCGAGGTAGTTCCGTCTCATCCGCCATCTGATTGCCCCGATCGCTATGAAAAAAATTATTTTTTTTCTTTTGGCGTTTGTTCTGAGGGGGAAAAAATACTAAAAAAAGGTGAAATAAATGATAGAAGCCGGATAGTTTGGAGGACCTGCAGCGGATGCTGGCGGAGATCGTGGGCGACGCCGGCGGCGATCGGAAGAGCGGCGGCGGCGGGGCGAACGCCAGCGGCCGACGAGGGCCGTCGGATTCGGCGAGGAGGAGCCGCGGTGGCGGGCGGATGATAAAGTGACCTGGAAAGTTGGAATCTGAATCCTGACGATTGATTGTCGCTTGATTTTAAAAAGCCTAGAGGTGAAAAAAAACTAGTGAAAACAATAAAACGAGGATAGCTTTCCTAAATTTCCCAACCGCAGCTCAAACTTCAAACTTTATCTATTAAATATATATATTTATTCTCAACTTCCCTATTAAATATAGAGTTAATTTGAGAAAACTCCCCAATCCCAAACTAGCCTTTGCATGAACTCCCCACTTGATAAATTCTTTACATTCACTCCCTGATGAATTGAGTATAAAAGAGTGAAAACTCAGTATATATTGTAAAGATTTGAGTATAAATTGTTTGAGATTGAGTATTAATTTAAGAAATTTGAGTACAAAGTTTCGGTGACCCCTCATGTGAAAATCTTTATGTGGTGAGTATAAAAGAGTGAAAACTTAGTATACATTATAAATATTTGAGTATAAATTGTTTGAGATTGAGTTCTAATTTAAGAAATTTGAGTATAAAATTTCAGTGACCCCTCATGTGAAAATCTTGATGTGGTGGATGCAACCTCACATACTCAAATTTCTAATTTTTATACTCAAATTGTTTCAAATAATACTCAATTTAAATCAATTCATACTTAAATTTTGATAATGTATACTGAAATTTTTACTATATACTGAAACAATGTATTCTCAATTTTTTTTTCAAATAATACTCAAATTTCTTAAATTAGTACTCAATATCAAACAATTTATACTCAAATCTTTACGATTTATACTGAATTTTTACTCTTTTATACTGATAAAAAAATAACACAGAAAACTGTCTTGTCAATCCCATCAGAGAGTGCGTGGAATGAAATTTTCGGTTGGGGAGTACATGTAAAGCCCAGTTTGATGTTGGAGAGTTTTCTCAAATTTTCCCTTAAATATATATATTTATTTCAATACTTTAACAAATATTAATTTAATTAAGAGTAAATTATCCTAAACTTTTTAATAACAAACTAAATTTCTTTCTCTTGGTTCTCACTCCCTTTGTATAAATTTTTATTTGCTTCAATTTTTTAATACATATAGATTTTATTCTTAATTTTTAAATATAAAAAGTCAAAAATAAGATAGAATTTTTTTAGTTTAATATTATTTAATTAAAATTTAATATATTTTTTTATTAAATTGAATACGACTCTTTTTACTACTTAATCAATTGATTGGGAACTCATATTAAATTAAATTAAATGATTGGTATGACTCTCAATTGGTCAAGCTAAAAAGAGTCGTGTTCAATTTGATAAAAAATATATTATATTTTAATTTAAATATATTGAATTTGAGAAGAATTATATATTTTTTAGATTTTTTGTATATTGAGAATTGATCGATAATCGATCAGTTAGATTTGTCACGAGTAAACAGAACTCACAGGTTTTATAAGTACAAAAAATTTAGAAATAGATATAATTTCTTTTAAATTCAACACTATTTAAACATGATCTAATATATTTTCTGTCAAATTAAGTATTTTTTCCCGATCAACAAATTCAACTTAAGTCGATGTATTGATTAGGTAGAAAAATAATCGTGCTTAATTTGATAGAAAATATATTAGATTATAACTAAATTATATTGAATTTAGGAAGAATTATATTTAATTTTGGACTTTTTTACCTTAAAAAAATGAGGGTGAATAAATAAATCGGTGTGTATTAGGGAGTTGAAAAAAAATAAAAGTTTGCGTGTAAGTAGTAGAAATAAAATTTTTATGATATAGGGGCTGAGCAGTTAAGGATTTTAAGGTAATTTTCTGTTTAATTTTAATTAACTGTCTTTATTTTAAAAACTATAAAAAATCTAAAAATATATATAATTTCTTTTAGATTCAATATATTTAAATTAAAAATTAATATATTTTTTATCAAATTAAATTTATTTTTTGGCTTAGACTTAAGCAGATCGATTTACCCTCGACAGCGATGGTCATTTGGTTAGATGTGAAGCATCAAGTGAGGAGTAGAGTGTGATGGTTGTTTACACGGATTTCTGATCACCTTGATTGATTAATGTATAAAAAATTATTATATTATAATTTTATTTTATTAATGTAAACTATACCGGTATTTTAAAAATAAATTTTTTAAAACATAAAATTATTGTGTATGATTGATTAATCATTTAACTTTAAGAGTGGAAAAAAAATAATAGTCAATTTGATAGAATATATTTAGATTTTAATTTAAATGATATTAAATTTAAGAAGAATTTTTTTTTGAATTTTGTATATCTATAAAAATAAAAATAATTAGATAAATTGATGTACGTTAGAGGGTACTAGTGAGTTGAAGTACATAACTATGTTTTGTTAGGGAGTTGAATTTTTTTTTCTTATATAGGAATTAACAGTAAAGTTGAGTTTGTAGTTAGAAATTTTAGGATAATTTCTTTTCCATTAATCCAATTGTTTTTTTTTTGTTGTCCTTTTTGTTTTTTTCCCCCTCTCGGTGTCCATTTCATAAGCAAAAATTTGTTCGAAGCGATTAGGCATTTAAAAGTTTGAAAAAACATGTGAAAACTCATAATCTGAATTACATAGATTTAAAAATTGAATTGAGTTTTTTTATTATTAAATTGTTATAATTCAAAGCATTTTACATGTGATGTTTTTTTTACAAATAAGTTAGGCTGATGATGGGAGGGGTGAATTTTTTTAGTTTTAGTTTACATTGATTAATTTGGGTGATCAATTTTATTCTATGAAATTTTTTCATCGAGCATCAAGATAAATTGAGAAGCATTAACAATAAATGTGTTATTATTACAATATTCTTAAATCAATCACTTATTAAGAAAAAATTATAAAATTCAGTCCTTAAATGTTTAAAAATTATCAAGACATTTGTTTGTGCACCATTGTCGGAGGCACATAGGAGTGAATCTTAGGAGCATATGTGATAGTTTGATGGTGATAGGCTGATAGCCCATGAAGCTGTTTGTTAAGAAAAAATAATAATAATAAATAATTAACGAGGATGATAGCCCATGTTTGTTCCAAAAACACCTAGATAATGGTTGTTGAGGTGAGGGCACAAATGAAGTCTAAAAGTCTATGAAGCACGTGAATCTTGTTTGGTGGTTCTACTGTCTTTATTTGACCTGTTCATGAACATAGACATTTTCCCACTCAAACTTACAATTTCATCGTTTTTAACACTTTCCTCTAAAAACTCTTTGATTGCTTTAAAGAGGTCAGCTATGTGAGGTTATGAGAACAAATGAAATTCAAAGAACATGTCTAATTTGATTGTAAATAAAAGGTAGATGTTTTTTTATTCGCCCATCGAGTAAATCTAAAATATAATTTATACACATTCATAAAGGCAGGCCTTCAAAACACATCTATTTTAATTATTTTACTCTATAAATACATTTTAAAATACCTAAGCTACTGATAGTTTAATCCCTATCAAAATCTCAATGAGCAATATCCAAGTCACTATGAAAAATAATATTTATGCACATTGAAAAAGTTTCAAAGAATAAAAAATTGTGACGTTAAGATTGAGTTTAGGAAATGAGATGATAAGCACCAAACATGCCTTTCCGATAGAACTAGAAGTATCAAATCAAAGTGAAATCTTGTGAGAACCTAGATCAAATTATTCAACAGGAATCCATGCAAATACAAACTCCTCGAATTTGGGAAAACCCGGGTGTGATTGGCACATACGTACAAAAAATTATACAAATCATTTATGAAGAATTTAAATGAGAAGCATCCATCGTAGACACAATCAAATTACATTTTACAATTCTTCTACGTGGCTGAGCCTTCCAGGGTTTTTTTTACACTAATCAATTCTACATGACTAAGAAATTGATCCTAAAACGTTGTTATCACAACTGAAATCCTAATCAACTGAACTAGCAAAAACAAATTTGCTATCACAAAGAATGGCTGACCCTATTCATGAAAGAACTGTAGGAGAGAACTGAATTCCTAGGAAAGAATGGCTGAGAATCTGGAGTTTGCATTTAATGGTTGAGCCTGAATAGGATTCGGGGCTAGGAATTTGAATATCTTGTATCCCAATTATACCATACTTTGGGAGAGAACTTGTAGGCACAAAGACCAAGATATGCTAAAGAAAAACTAAAGGCCACACGTAGAACTCACTTTGACTAAAGGCAGGTCTCAAGTCCTCATTGCACATGAAATTCAAAGGAAATGATACAAGGTGGCCTCTCACAGACTGTAACTGCTTTGTTGGGTTGGTGTCTTTCGGTTCTGCATCCTCACTTGGCTCCAGTTTGGATGAAGCGATGCCTAGATCAATGGTTATGTACCCAAATTTCTCCTTAATATAGTTAGCGCTTTGTCGTAATGTCGATCTGGCAAAGGTAGCAATTAGTTAGACTGGTAATGAACATTTGAAGGTAAAAAGGAAACAAACAAAGAAAACAGTTGAGACCTGGAATCAATAAGATCATTAGGAACACAAGAAAACACTTCCTGGTAGATTGTGGTGTTTGTCTGCCAAGACGAATGAAATCATCAAAGTTGAACATGAGGAAGCATGAGGAAACATGAGGCTCGTTCAACTAAAAAAGTCTTATACAAGAAAAATAAGAGCTATGTGCAGTGACTTTCTTTTATTGTTTTACTAGATATGATCATAGATAATAACTTAAAATTTCTCTAACATGTTTAAAGTACATGGCTTTTAACTAAATCTCATATAATCACAGGGTTAAAAGAATTATAAATAAGGATTTGTGAGATGGCAGATTCCTACAACAGATTACATATAAGCATAATAAGGAAGAGAGAATAATTTGTCTTAAAGCATTTACGGTATCCAACTCAAGGGATGCATAAAATTGCCACTAATGTAATAGCCTAGTATGCAAAAACTTAACCTTACCAAATACAACAATATGATATTCTCAAAACATTTGTAGAAATCCTTTAAACATTCCAGAAACAAAAGCTCCCCTTTAGGTTGATTTATTACAACAGGATACTACTGAAAGAATTATGACAATTCAGACGACGAACTGAACTTAGTAGAGTATCACGTTGAATAGTTTGTTGTGTTTGCTTGTCACTCTATATCATGATGGAAGTCATATTCTGAATTTTCGGACATGTTCGTGATTTATTGATATAGGTTTACCACATCTATTTATATTTTAGTTTCCCTCCACCTTTCAATTCTGATAATTTATATACAAGACGTGACTTATGACATAAGAAGAATTATAATGAAAAAATGGAGTCAAGACATTGCTTCCAAGAAAGCACATGATATTTTTGAATTTACACACCTTAGCTGTGGCCATCCAGATGTCATTGTATGTTGTGTTGCTGACTGGATCTCTAATCTTACCGATCTGCAACGATTATACTGAATATTATCAGATACAATGGAATTTTTTCTATCTTATGTCCCTTTACAAACTTGATGAGTCAAAGCAACATTGCAAAAGAAGTATGAGAATCAATGGAGCACAAAGTAATGTAATAATCTAGAATCAATGGAGCATGAGAATCAATATGTAGTGTCCAGACTCATCGCGTGGACCAGAACAATGGTAAGAAGAGTTAGGTTAGAATTTAATTAAATAACTATGTTAATAATTTTAATCTAACTCGTAGGTATGATTGAGATAATTTAAATAGGCCGGATTAAAAGCTAATAAAATTATCTCATTATATATATATATATATATAAACTATTTTTTATTTTTAATTCAACCGCCTAGGCACCCTATCTAGACGGCCGAGGCGGTAGGCGACCACTGACCACCCTGCCACCGTTTACCACCATTTATAATATTGTAAATTATTATGACCCACAAAGACAAGAAATTAACTTTTTTGCACCTGACCGGTCCCTAAAAATACCTAAGCTCAATAAGCCGATCCATGCATGTAAAACCTCTTAATAACCTACATCTCAACATATTGACCAAATTATCACCATTGAGGCTAAACTAGGATGTCATCATATTGTTCTAGCTAGAGATTTTGCAATCGATACCTACATTAAAATTTTGACATTGATATAAAGTTCATCAAGATAGTCAGGTTAATCTCAAAGCACAAGGGTAATTCACAGTGAATCCTCAGGTAGTCAGGTTAAGAAGACTTGTTGAGGCAGAGTGAATGTATTACTTGCTTTACACCCTCTATTAACCATCCGATAATAACTCAACAATAAGCACAAACAGGTAGTGGGCAGACAGTAATCCACTGTAAAAAGGGAAGTATAAGCAATAACGAGCTACCACATAAAAATGTTGCCGGTACTGTCGAATCAATACAATGAGGAAATTAAAAATAAAAAACAAGTGATTGATTGTAGTCATAGGTGAAAATAGGAACATTTTCATAATCAACCAAATTGAAATTTTCAAAGAACCTGACATCACAAATCAGATAAGACTCCTATGAGAAAATAGCAACTTAACCACAAACCTCTTCAGAATGAAGTCCTAGATGTTCCAACCACAGTGAGAGGCGAAGAGTAAGGGAAAATTTTCCTGCTTTCCATGACTTTCCATTCATTAGTGAATCAACAAATTCTTTGTCTTCTATAAGTACACCAATCTGAGATAAACAAGCCACTTATGGTAAATCAGTGTCTGATGGATAATGGTAGATGCCCACATACATAACTTTTTTAACAACATATATTTATTGAGCACTTCTTGCTCACTTCAGATGGTTCTTAGACTAACTAAAAAGTGTGATAATTAATAGTACCTCAGAATCTCTTGATCCTAACAAGCTTCTATCATTAATATTAGCAGAACCAATCAACACCTCCCGATCATCAACTATCATTAGCTTGCTGTGAACGTAAACCTGACAGAATAAAAGAGTGAAGAAGGCTTCTCATGTCAAGGTAAGAAACAAATTGTTGTCATGAATCTCAAAATGAAAGGAAAAAAAAAAGGTGGCAATAAATCATACAAACAGAATGCCCTAACAATATTTCTGGTGGAATATCCACACTGCAATCCATTTGCATGATCATGGTCATGGCAACAGATAATAGAGGCTCAATGGTGCCACTGTAAATCTGTAATCGCGGCCATCCCGATACCAATGGGCCAATCATTATTGGGATTAATCCCAAGAAAAATCATTATCTAGTACTTGAATATTCTAATATTCTCAACATAAATAATTTAATATTGTTATATTTACTCATTTGAATCATTTTTAAAATTAAACAATATCCTATTATTACTAAGAGCTATGATAGAGAGCGTGAATTCACAGCGTGAAACTCAACGTGAATGACGTGACACTTTTCGTGTACACGTCCGATTGCCGTCTGGACACTGGCGGTGGCCTCTGGCCGTCGCCCCGAACCAAACTATAACCTGGGAGGCATGGTGAACCCGTCGAGGATCGCTGCAATTAGAGTGTCATGTCATTCACGTTGAGTTTCACGAATTCACGTTGTATATCATTTTTGTATTACTAAATAATGTTAAAAATTTAAAAGTAACATTGACAATGTTATATTTATATCGATTGCTTGAATGTTAGATATTTATATCAACAAATCTATTTCATTTTCTTTCATTTTTTTTATTTTGAATTTTTCATGACCATTCCTACCCATACTAGCAATCTGATTCACAAGCTAATTTTGACAACAATGAATGAAAATATAAGAAGGGTTACAAACATCATCAAATGTATTCACCTGATTTGTAACTAGAGGACCACCGTCTGAAAGCTTGCCATGTGATCGAAGTCCATAGAATGAAATAAAATCATGGGCTCTAGGACCCATCCTATCATAAAGTTTTTGAATTATTGAATGAGGGCCTCTACAAATAGTTTGATATTGCCAGTGCATGATTGCCCGTACGGATGCAGAGCCAGCATCATCTATGCCACCCTGCAGTTAAAGATGTTAACAGAAAATACATTTAAAAAATTAAAAACAAAGGTGTGTTCTACAGTAGTACCTGAAATCCAGGTAACAAGGGTAGAACTATAATAACCCTGAAGCATTTATCATCTTTTTCTGCTTTGATGATTCGCTTATACAATGCATCAAGCACGCGGTTGCTTATTATATAGTTTCCTTCATGTCCAGATATGAAAAATTGATTCTGGAAAAGGAAAGAGATCGTTGTTAGAAATTATTAGTCCCTCGTTATCTTTTGATCATGAATTTAATTATACACAAAATAAGCAATTAACTAATGCTGTTAACAACTTGGTTTTAGAAGTGAGAGAAATAAGGATATATGCATATACTGTTGCAACATTCAATCCAAATATCATTATTTCGTAACAAGGATTTTTCAATATTCGTACCAAATAAATAAACATACAAATTGTTCCGGAAGTGAACGATGGGGATGGCGAATCACCAAAGCGCAGCCCGGGATGACGACGACGAGGAGAGGACGCTGGCGCCTACGAAATTAACACGAACATAAAGGGGATGCACCGGAAGGAGTTATGGTGGAGCCCTCTCCGACACTCAAGTCAGAAATCTCTCTTATAGGGAGGAAACGAGGAATCAAAGTATTAGAGTATAAATTTTACCGTCCCCCTTTACCTCGGTGCCGAAATATCTTATATATCCGATGTCTTCCCTCCGCCTAGGCTGACTTTTGCAACAGTGAGCGTAGGAGAGAAGCTCTTCTCCAAGCAGAAGCAAGAGTGAGTAGAACAGAGAAGAATGAGAAGTACTTCTTCGTTCAGAAGAAAGCAAGAGAGAAAGGAAAAGAGAATTCTTTTCATCTTATCCCTTCATTTCCTTTTTCGTTCTGACGTGTAATTCTTTGCTTGACAGACATCTGTGATAACGTTCAGGTATACGCTCAGATCGCCACGAAAACCTGTGCTAGATTGTATTCGTGGTTTCGCTGTTTTATCCTAGGAAACAGACGTCTAAGCGTGTTCTCTTAGCATCGTCGGAGGGGATGAATCTGTTTTAAGGAGACTGTAGGACTCAACGTCTTTGTTCCTCGAGCGACGCTCCTCACGCAATCCACTCGAACTCAAACTCCGGATTTGTTCAGCGTCCATCTCAAGCATTCAGCATCATCTTCATCGACTCGGCACTCGAAGCACTCTCTCCCACTCAAACTAGGGCAGCTCCAAACAAAGTTGGCGATCGGCCTACTCAGCCAAGCCGACAGCTTCATGTTGACAGATAAGTATTCATTGTCCCTCCGGTTGATTGTGGATAGAGATCTAACATTATATAGCCTAAAAAAGGAATCTCCACGTGGTTGTCCTTAGAGAGACATTTAGGGAACTAAGGACCAACCGTCGTTGAGCCACGCCTCTGAGAATGCCCACATAGGTAGCATGTGTCCGCCATCCCTCCTTCCGAGGGGCAGTTAGGGGGCAATCACTATGGGGAATCTCCACATGAGCTACCACATATTCATCTGGGGGGAGATTAGGAGACCAAAGGGTGACAGTCGTTGGGAGATTCTCCACGTAGGCTGCCACATCCACTCGGTGGATGGTTAGGAGACCAAACGGTGACGGCTATAGGGTCACGATTCTGAGTATCTTCACGTAATGCATCCGCCAGTTGAGTTGTCCATCGTTAGACAAGCTTTGAGTGCTCGAGGACGCAGGGTGCTGAATGCCGGAAGACGCAAAGCTCTCGGAAACTCATAGTGCTTGGGGATGCTAGGTGCTAGAGGATATCGAGTCTCAAGAGCGTTGAATGCTGGAGGACGCTAAGTCCCCGGGAACCCATAGTGCTCGGGGATATCAAGGTGCTCGGGATATCAAGTGTTTGGGGATGTTGAGTTCTCAGGAGCGTTGAATTCAGGAAGACACAAAGTCCTCGGGAAACTATAGTGCTCGAGGATGCTGGGTGCTCAGGAATTGGGTTCGGCCAGTCAGGGAATAACCCAGGCACCATCAAATATATTAAACAAAATTGGGGCAAATTAAAGTCCAAGGAGATATATTAATCATAGGGTCATAGGCATAGTGGCAAAATAGGGCACTTGAAAAAAAAAAAGCGCAAAGGAAGAAACAGAACACTAGCTACAAGAAAAAAACGCCGCAATCCCAACAAAGGTTTAGAAGTAATCTTAAAATGGTGAAATCCTGTTACTCAGCATCAATTTCCACAAAAGCCCCAAAATGGAGCTTAGATGCTTGTTTCATGAACCATGACAAACACAGAAACTTGTGTACTCAGTATAGGATAACACATAGATGGTTCACTACTACAAGTCTTAGGCATGTCTTAGAGAATCTATTAGTAGAGAACTAAAACATATTAACAAGATAATATCAATAACTAGAAAGCAGAAACATCATTCTTATGAAAAAGAACCTCCATACCTCAATGTATATGAAGTGTTCTGCTTTTTCGATAAGAGAAACATAAGCTTTGTGAATGCTTTCTTCTGTTTGGCTCGTACCAGCCGACCATGGACCAACACTTCTGATAACCTGTGCTAACAGATCATGATCAGCCTCAGAATATGTCCAGGTACTGATTCAACTAAATGAAACAACTATAGCCAAGGAAAAATAAATTCTTAAAATCATGAAATACATATCACTCATCTCCTGTGAACAAATAGAATCGCCTAAATTCACTACATATGGCTCACACAATGTACATACAAGTGAGATGTGCTGCAGAATATATTGGCATTAACACTAGGCTAAATCAACCAGCAGTTATCGGCAAGAAAATGATACAATGCCAAGAGCTTATTGCTATGTTAAGCAGATGAAATACACACATTACTTGGTGGTAAAATAAGCATAAATCAATCAATTCTCTGCATTCATCTTGCAAGTGTATGTGTTCAGGTGCATGTCAAAAATCGATCTGAATCTATTAAACGTGGATTCTACAAATATCAAATTTCCATCATATGAGAGTAATTGTTGTTACCTACCTTATTCTTAGATGCCCAACAAAGCTAGGTAGTTTCTTAAAGATATCATATCTTATTATGGTAGAAAACAAACCAAGTTCTATTAGCTCACATGGTTTCAATTAGTTAAGGAGAATCCTAGGTTAATGTAACTTATCAAGAATATTATCAGAAAAATAAGATTTGTTACAATCAAGTGACGGACAAAAAGCATAATGTCACATACCTTAAAATAAAGATAAAAAATAATTAAAAAATTTTATAAAAAAAATGTTGCAAATCTGTCTTCCCAGGTTTACATTATTTTGACATGAAAATTTAAGTATTGTGAACAATTAGTAATAGAGTTATACAGGTTTCAATTTGTTGTTTCTCTTAACATCTCTTCCATTGGGGAGTGAGTAGTGGCAATGAACCTAACGACCACAACAATGTTATCCTCATTCATGAAGCTTGCTATAGATCTATTTTCCAATTTCTAATGTCCGTTTAACAAGCAAATCAAGTAGAATAAATAAAATAGTGAAAACTATAAAATAGATTTTATAGCATCTAGTTCAATGGGACAAAAACTACAATGCAAAATGAGATTTTGAGCCTTGATCCAAACTGTATATGGCATGATGAGGTTTCTCACGAACACAGTAAAACAATACTATGAAACTACTTTAGATCAAAAAAATCAGAGGCAACAGAGCAAACATGAATAGATAATGATGTTTCAATTTTCTCCAAGTGATTTTTTATATACCTGACACCGACATGGAGTCCTTGGGCCAACTTGTCTTGATTCATCTGTAGATTCTAGTTGTCTACCTCGCTCCTGTGTCTCCCACCACTCCACATTTTGAATGGGTGGTTGGTCAATTAAATTAAAATTTTGTTCTTTCTGAGCTTTGGGATAACTGAGGTCATCAACAAATTCATTCTTCTGCACATCTTTAACTGATTGTCCAACGTTTGCATTTTGAAAAGAGTTGTTCTGGCATTGGCTGGATCTGGTTGGCTGTTCAGATAAACCAATCCTGCTCCATCCATTAACCTTAGCATCACCATCATTCTTTGAAAGCACATCAGGTTCAAGGGATGAAATAAGTGGAATATCTTGACACGGAGAACATGAGCACTGCTTTGTAATATCTTGTGAGAAGACGTTCTGTTTCTCATTGTAAGGGATTGGTTCTCTACTTCCCATGTAATGTGGAATAACCATGTGCTGCTGAGGCATCAAGAGCGGGATTGTTTGTTCATTCAGAGCTTTATTTCTCTACAAGATAAAAATAAATAAGAACCTAAAGACTCATAAGAGATCTGCTTCTCGTAGAAAAATAGAATATTTTTTCTACCAGAATATTTTCCGTCTCGAAAGGAATATAACCTTGGCATAATTCCATCGTTGGACAAAGTGCCTTGCAACATCATGACAAGGCGGTCCCCATAAAGCACATTGGACATCATGCCATGGCATTCGAGGATATTTTTCACGGTCTAGTTCATCTTTCATAGTATCTTCCCAAGAGTTTGGTTCAGATTCTCTACAAAAGTATTGAATGAGATAAATTCACAAAAATAGAATCACCACAACTACTTTGATTCATCCTCTAGGGCTGTCATTTATTAGGAAAAATTACCTAGGATTATAATAGTCCTTTCCAGGCCAAACAAAGGGAGACATGTCCCCAATTTTGTGCTCAAAATTGTCATAGCGCCCAAAGCACAGATCAAGTCCTCCAATAAAGCTTATTTGATTGTCAACTGTAACAATTTTCTCATGGTGGGACCTAGTATAGTATAAGTTTTGAACATTGACAACAAACTACCTAAAATCAAGAAGATAAAATAACAAAAATAAATGCCTACCAGTAATAAATGCCAGTTGACAGGTGATCTGGATAGCGTAGAACCTTTACATTTTCATGGATACCAAGTAATCTTCTTTTACTATATACACTATTAATCTTCAAAGCAAGAGGCACTTCCTTATAGAGAAGAATATAAATCTGAAGGAAAAAAAAATGCTTAACTTTTGGTATAGAGTAAAAGTTCACGAATTAGAGACAAAAGATGCTCCTGCTCCACAAACTAAAGTGAGACTCATGTCTCAAGATTGAAACTAAGATTTCATATCAGATAATAGATTAAGATTTACCACTCAACTTTAGTCAGGGACCCATGGAGTAAACCAAGGAATCCTTGTTAATACAATGCGATCCATCAAAAATTCATAATAGATTGAACCAAAATGTCTAGACTAACAAGCCAATTCTTTAGCACATACATAATATTGGTTATTAGTAGTAACCATTAAGAATTTAAAAGCACATAAGAAACATTAGGCCAGATACTCATCCACAAGTCACACACTTGATCCACACCCATGTCATGTTCTCATACAAGCTGTTGAATAAGGATGCAGTGTAACTCAAAATGTAATCGAGCAATCAGTTTAATTATGTTTATGTCATTAATCATACACTCAATTTTCTGTAATTCACTTGATGATTTTAATAACAACTCATACACAGCTAGGGGCGGTATACCGCACCATACCAAAAATTTTATATCATATACCGTATATCATACCAAAAATTTCGATTTATGAAAAATATATACTGATACCATACCCAAATTTTGGTGGTATAAGTTTCATACCATTCATACCAAAATTGTTCAATATTTCGATATACCAAAATTATAAAAAAAAATTATATTTGCCCGATTGTCCACCAAAATTGTCTGACATTTCGTTATTTCGATTTATATTGAAATACTGAAAATATCAAATCTCATACCGATACCAAAAATTTCGGTATGGAATTACACCATACCGAAATTTCCTGTATACTGTTACTATCGATATATTCAGTATATGTCGGTATGATATGTGTGGTATATCAAAATTTTCGATATCTTTCTCACCCCTATACATAGCAACAGACGACACTATTAAAGACTAACTAAGAGAAAGAAATTAGAAAAAGAACAAAAAACTTAAATCAGAATTGGAATATCTCAAGATTCTCAACATTTTGGTGTAGCTCATCTAATATGTAAATTGAATGACGAACACTCCTATTCTATTACCGTTTTATATTTGTAACATAAACTTGTCCAGTTATAGTTTACTAATTATTTGCATCATTTAAAACATCTAAATATACTCAAATAATAATAAGGTTTTTACAATATCTTTTAAAAAAACTATAACAACAACAATAATAATAGCAACAAAAACAACAATAAAAATTACATAGAATTTTTAAAATATTAAATATATTTTAGTTTCTAACTCTGAATAAATCATACAAATGAAAAATGAACATTTTCCTAACAATGAGGCTACCACCTTAAAACTCCAAAGTATAAAAATGTAGATATAAAAAAAAATGATATCAAGACTATTATGAAGCAGCGATTTAACATCCCAAATGTACAAGTAAAAACAACTATAGGGGACTTTGTCGAATTTTTGTGAATGAAAATGTTGAGAATAAAAACTATCAGTACATGGTACCTGAACACCCAACTTAGCTTTGGCCTCTAGTAGAGTATCAAGCCGGGAACACTCATGAACACTAAAAGGACGTCGTAGATACAACTCTGGGCAAAGCCACCAGTCAGTTATGAATATCTGCATTAAACTCCTTAGTGAATAATCTCATACTTCAAATCAAAGAAGTATTTATTGTTAAAGACTCTCTAAAATCAAAGGGACCTGTGATTTTGCTTGTTCAATTGAAGAAGCAATTGCTTCAAATGCAGCTTGGCCATCAACGAACCATTGAACATAGCTATCATCTTCAAGTAAGCCTCTTGGTGGTGCAAAAGAGCCAAAACGATGAGGATTACACCACCCTTCAGGAGGCCGCAATCCAGCATCATTTATTGCTGCAACCCACTCTTTAACCTTTGCATTATTGCTCATTTGTAACTTTATTGTTCGACTCCCACAGAATACCTTCAGTAAGATTGCATGAACAACACAAAACTTGCCAACAACATTCTCAAAAAGTATATAATGACTGAGATAAATGAATGAAACCTCAAAAAAGTAGAAGAAACTAAAATAAAATGACTCTAATGGCCCGTGCTAATTTGGTAATTCTTATTAAAATGCTATACTCATTTAGTGCTAGGCCATCTAGCAACAACATACAGGCATGAATGATATGAATTTTTCAAATTAAGATACAAGTATGCAGTTTCAATGATAACAACAGAGAATTTTCTTTTGGGCAAAGAAAAAAAGAATATCTGTTATAGGCATTTTATCATGGAAGAAAGCTTCTTATCATTTTAAAGAAGAGAGATTTTACCTGAAACCCAGAATGCAAAGGATTACGTTCCTTTGTTTCTTCCGCTAGAAGAATTTGGCTTCCCTTTTCTCCATTTGCATTTGGTAATACATCAAAAACAATTATATCTAAAATCTTTGTATCAAATGGGTTTTCCAGTAAAGCCAAGAACCCTGGTTTTAACACAGCCCAAACCTGTAAAAATGCCCAATTAATATACATAATGTAGATGCAGAAAAGAAAAACTCAGATCTTTGGAGGTCACAAGATGGCTTGCTCTATTCTCAACCAATATGAAACTAACACTAGTTGATAACTTTATCACATTAGAAGATCAACAATGTAAAAATTATGGAAGATACACAATAAAAGGGATGGACGATGTCGTGATAATGCATAGGGACAGCAAGCAGCAATGGTTAAAGCATAACAGATGCAAAAGATCTTCTATTCCTACCTTGGACAGAGTTAGCCAACCTGCTTTGCTTCCGCTTCTATTCAAAATATTTTATTTTACTACTACTTGTTATCCACTATTTTAGAGACTCAACTTGATGTTGATGTAATCTGCTTGACTCTCTAAGCAACAGCAACTTAGCAAACTAGTGTAAATGCCTTGGTTGCACTAGTGTAATTCTGGTGACCATTGTACACGACCCGAGGACAAGACAAACATTCTCAAGGTTCGCAACCTCAAACACATGTATCTTTGCTATATAACTAGCTCTGTGCAATCCATAAAGGGCCAACATACGCTTCAAAAAAGTCAGTTGACACAAAAAAAGTTAGTGCTTGGAAGAACCTTTTCTAACATATCCACGATGTTATCATCTTTGGTAACCTTTGTGGAAGTATTACCTTGTGATATCAAATCGTGCACAAAGTGATATCTCATATCAATTTGCTTGGTCTCACGAAATATGTGATCCTTTGCCAAATATATAGCAACTTGATTGCCCTACAATAGATACTTGTATCTGGACAAGTAATCATCCCATTCACTAAAGCATTTTAAATATCTACGGTCTAGACAACATTGTTCAAGATAGTCCCTAGTACACTATTCATCAATGTAAAAAATTATCCAAGATAGCCCCCTCAAGTACATCCTAGTATTATATTATTGCCCCCGGGGCTATGGTGCAGCGGTAAGGTCACTAGTTGTTAACCCAAGCATCCGCGGTTCGATCCCCAGCTATGCGTATTGCAGAATTTTCTCCAAATGGGCGCGAACCCTAGGCCGCTGGCTTCTAGACTCCACTGCGAGCGTTCCGATACCCTTGCCTGGAACTCCGTCCGGCCGTCACCCAGGTTCATTTTTCTTACCTGGTTCATATTTTTTTTATATTATTATTAATTTTTTTTTAGTCCCCGAGCTATGGTCAGCTAAGTCACTAGTATTAACCTAGGCATCCCGTTCGATCCCCAGCTACGGCGCATTTGCAGGAATTTTTCCTCCAAATGGGGCGCGAATCCTGGGACGCTGGGCTTCTGACGCCACCGCGAGCGCTTCCCGATTTACCCTGGCCGGAACTTCCTGGGCCGGTCACCCAGTTCAATTGTCTGCTGCCTGGACTTAGTTATTATTCATGTTCCTAAGTTCATGACAGCAGCTAAGTTGCCTACGAATCAAACTCATGACTTGTTCATATAAAATTTTTGACTATGCAACCAAGAGTTCCAAATGCCTAAACTATGTAGGAAACAATTTAGAGATTTATTCTCAACAGGGTCATGCAACATAAATTATATTCAAAATCAATGTGTAACACTGAAGGGAATTACTTTCTGAAACTTTGTAGCATGCGATTGCCTGCACATTGAACAGGAAAAAATTGAAGAATACCTGTTGCTTGCTTCTACTGCAGCAACTAAACCAGTGGCATGGACAACAACCTATAACATCATCACCCTTTTGAGCTTTTTCCAAATGATTAACTGTGACATAACCTTCTTTGAGTTTAGGTCCATATTCTTGCAAAAATGACAACCTTGAGACCTCCAAAAACTTACAAACCTGCACATATTTAGGAGATTTTTTCCAACTAAGTGAGGTCAGCTTTTGGTGAAGCTAGTTAGTCAAGAGAAGAAATTCTATATATTGATGAAATGCATTTTACTATCAGAAACACAGTAAAATATTTTAGATTTCGCATGTTGGTTTTTCAACAAGTGGTTTGATGTATCTTAAAGTTGGAATATAAATCTTTAGGAAGGATTACACTGTCTTGATTCTTGAGTCAAAACTTGGAAGGAAAAAAAGAAAAAGGAGGTAAGATGAGTGAAAGGATGGAAAATTTTCCTGAAAGAAATTAGTTTGTGATTTTCCTTTTAATAAAAAATTTGATTCAGATTGAACCAAACTAAAACCGAACTAAAATTTTGGTTTGGTTTCAACTCAAACAGTCAGTTTGGTTATGGTTTATTTTTTTCAAACTAAAACGAATTCAATTTGGTTTCGGTTTGCCTATATAAAACTGGAACACTAGATCGTGTTCACCCCTATCATTATATGATCCAGAAAAATATAGATCTGTTGACAAACTAAACTATCTACCGGTTTCAAGACCCTATTATATCATTCGTAGTGAGTGCATCAGCCAATTCCTTAGAGCTCAATGTCATGATCATTTAAAGGTCACCTTGAGGATCCTGCAATATTAGAAGAATGCTCTAGCCAAAGGTTTCGTCTATCATGATTGAGGTCACCTTCAGATTGTAGGGTGTACTGATGTGAACTAAGCAGGTTCCCCAACATACAAGAGATCTATATCACTCTTGCATCCTTTGGGAGCTAAGCTGATGTTTTGAAAAGCCAAGAAGCAAAGTGTTGTAATCAAAGGCAGAGGCTATAGCCCTTGCTACAATGAACTTATATGAGTCAAGCAGATATTAACCAAGTTGGGATATGCTCCAAAAGAACCAATAAAATTGTTAATGTGGCAATCAGGCCACCATGCACATAGCTTCTAGTTGAGTTTCATGAGAGAACAGAACACATAGGCATTAATTGTTATTTTGTCAAGAAAGGTGCAATCTAACGAAATTGTTACAGCATTTGTGAGTTCTAATGATCAATTAGTGGACTTCCAACCAAGTCTTTAAGAAGTCTTAGGATAGTCTATATTAGTAGCAAGCTAGGTTTTCATAATATCTTTGCACCGGCTTGAGAGGAGTGTTACAGATTGATTTATAAATAGCCTATATTACAGGGGCCTATAAGTAATCTTATGTTGATGAACAAGATATAGGTAGAAGGGACTACCTATGGTATCATCCTCAATTTTTTTCCATCTTCACTTGGAAAGTGAAGCGTAGAGAGAATTATTGTTACTTTTCATTATTTATTGTGAATTAAAAGTGAGATGATATAAAATAATTTTAATATTATTTGACAAAGAGGGAAGCAAGAACACTTCCTTCCAACTTCTTGTCCACTTTCGAATGGATTGTTTTAAGGAAAATAAAAGATCATAAGTCTCTTCATTTTTCATTTTCTCTTTCTTCCAAATAAACATAAGAAAGAATATTTTCCATCCAATTAATCTTCCTTTTTTCACTTTAATTTCTCTAATTTCCCTCAAGTAAGCGTGTCCTTAAAGAACAAGAAGAGAAAAAAAAAAGAGTTATCATAGTCTAATAATACAAACAAAAATGACAAAAGAAACTACCAAAATACTCATGAAATAAATAAAAAAATTGCATGTTGAATATGGCTTTGACAAGCAACACGTCGAAATCAAAGTACAATTCAAAATTAACCAAGGTATGGTATGTGATAGATTCATACTTCTTTAGAATTTGCAATGTCCAGGTTGCCAAAGAAATGATCAAGATACCCCTGCATAGCCACTTTAGCCCTGTCAGAAATGGAGTGCTGCCCTCCAAGTGTTGGACGGATGATCGGTAATGCAGCACTAGAAGGTATATCTCTGCTTAAAGAGTGAAAATCTTGAGTGTAAAAGCTGAAAAGATACATCTCAACTATAAATTCTTAGTGAAGATCAATACAAGTTAATTAACTGAAATCTAAGCAATTTTGGAAGTACAAGGACAAAGGTCAAACATTTTGCATCATTGAGGTACATGGATCCAAGTGCAAGATTAAAATAAAATTAACTTCAATTCCAAATGTACTATTATTTGTTTGGTAATTTCCTCAAAAAACATTCATTCTTCAGTCTACTTTTATGTACAATGAAGAGAAAGCTCATAGTATAAAAAAAAAGTCCAAAACCCTTGTTTATTAAAAAAGAATCTGATTGTAGCTTGTGAGCCTCAATATTATTCTTTTAACTATTAGTCAACATCTTGGTGGCACTTGATGAAGCAAGCAGCATAAGACAATACTACAATAGTCAGTGACTCAGCAAAAGCAGGAGATGAAATTTGTTGAGTTCATTTAGAAATATTGCTGAAAATCTAGACGATGTCATTCTTAAAGATAAGTCAGATTATCTGGAAGAAAATATCTAAAATAGCCATCTGGGTTTGGATCCATAGTCCCCACCACTTCATTGCAAAGAAAACCAATTTAAATAATAGTATAGTTTGAAGTTGAACATCTAGAAACTTACAATCTTTTTCTGTAATGGCAATGCCTTACAGCTGTCAAATTACTTCTCTTTGAAGGAAAGACCAAGAGAACAGTCCTAAACACTAAGCTAAAAACACTTTAAACAGCATGATGCATACTAAGCTTGTCCTTATCATATAGATGAAATGCTGTAACCTGTGAACTCGTCTGGACTTCTGAGAAATACAGAAGAACATAGTATTCATTTCACTAGTACAATCAACTGACCTTCGTATATTTTCTTGCATCAACTTTCTGAAGCTTGAAATCTCAACAAATTTATGGCATTGATCAATCTCTTGTTTAATAAATTCATCTTTAGAAGCTATGTTTTTTTATATTTTTTATGCACCATTTCCATCCATTTTTTAGGACTTGTACAGTTGTCGTGATACTTCTTGTTAAAGCTTTGAATTTAGGAAAAGTATTTAGTAAAAGGAAAAAAAATTGCATCATCTGCGGTACAAAAGTATTTTTATCATGAATCAAATTAAAAGAATATACACTTATTGTGTGATCTATTATTAGTTCATAACTCTCCTTAGTCACTATATCCCACCTTGCATCATAAATGTTGTTCAACAATTAGATGATGTCATCCCGTAGAAGCCATTATCTAGCATGAAAAGCATAGGTATAGCATATGTCACGCACTGTGGTTGTAAATATTTTCAAAGAAACAATAGTCTACATTTACACTCACTCTTCATCTACCCCCTTACTAGTGTGGGAGACCTAACAATGACACAACACTCTTTAGTCATAGACTAATACCCCCATTGATCTTGTGTAAAATCTATTAGAAAATCACATAGCAAATACTTAGATCCATATTCATGATTTCAAGTTAGTAATGTACATCTCCCTAAGTTATGAAAGTGCAATTTATTTGACCATGTCAAATTTTTGTTGTTTTTTTATTTCTACATTATGGAACTGTGAACTTAAAATACCTGCTTTTAACTGCAGTATTCTCCCCATTTGGGTACAGAGCAGATATATCATCATCTTCATCATCATCTTGAACTGAAGGCACTTGCTCCCCTAGACCAAGATTTTGAAGCCATTCTTTAACCTTCAGTAGATGGCATAAAGAGAAATGAATATTAAATTTGACTAGTAGTGGCAAAAAAAACCCACAATGTGTTTTATTAACTATTTAACACTAACTCATAACGCATAGTTGGTCATAGTCATATGAAATTTTCCTTCTAATAGCCCAAGGGGAATGTACTACTAAGAATGTAATAAATGATTTTCTCATAAACATTGTTTACATCATGAGTCATCTCTAAGTCTATCTCTTCAAATTAGCACTAAATCAACTTATCAATCACGTACAAGATAAAGCTTATTAATGTTTTTATTTGAAGAAGATATAGTGCCAATTGATACATATAAGAAGATTAAACTTGAAGCTTGAATTATGGAGAAAATCTTTGGAAACAAAAGGTCTTAAAATAAATAAAAATAATTTACTTATGAAATGTAGTTTTAGTAAAAATAAATACGACATAAATAAAATGCATAAACAGTTCTGTAATAATAAGAAAAAAAGGAGAACATAGCTAAGCAATAGGCACAAAAAATTTATAAGAGATTTAGATTATTGGATCTTAATTCAACTAGGAAGCATGAATCAAGATATCCCTGATAGAGGTAAGAGTGAGTGGTTGAAAGTTATGAGTCCAAAGTCCTCTGTGATAATTGTGTGCTCATGAGCTAAAAGAAAATCTTTACGGTGTGACAGGTCATGCTTAAGCTATGAGAGTATGTGGCAATTAGAAAAAGAACATTTACATTGATAATGTAGCAGAGATGACGATATTAAGATGATGTGTGAGCTGTCAAAAGATAAAAGGGCAGCCTAGTGCACGAAGATCCCGCCAATACAAGGTCCCGGGAAAGGGTCAAACCACATTGGATCAAAAGATAATAATAAATAATAATACTAGGAGAAATTAGATTCAATAGATGATGAAATAAGACAAAGGTGGATTAAGATGATATAGACATGTTCAAAGAGCAATAAATTATATTGTTAAAAACATGTTAAATCAATAGAGATTTAGAGTTGAAAGGCAAGGATAGAGGAAGACTAAAGAAAACTCTACTTAACCTGATCAAAAGTGATTTAGGAGATGGTAAAAGTAATTTAAAGACACTAACATTACTAAATGATATAGCCTTGTGTAGAGCTCAGTGAAGTGTTCAATTTCATGTAGTTGACCTCAAATAGTTATGACAGTTTGATGACAATTTGACAATGAGCCTAAAGGGCAGATGGCAATCACAAATAACTCTTATTTTCAACAAACGTGTATGTAAAACAAGATGTAAATGCAGAATCATGGGGAATATTGTAAGAAGAAATTTGTGTTGTGAATATTATATGTTTATCACTATTTTCAAAGGGAAAACTGATTTATAGCGAGAAAAATCTTACTATAAATAAAAGATAATGGGATTATGTAGGAGTTACGCACCTGTTCGTGTTTATCATGAAGTTCCTCTAAAAATGCACGTTTTTTCAAAGAAACATGTAGATACAAAACTTGTGAGGCTGTCTTTACCAAGCGCCATTTGAACTGATGAATGAAATAGAATTTATGCATTAGATGACAGTCTGGATGGGATAGACTAAACTCAAGAAAGTGTTTTATTTTACTAGTAAAAAATATGAACAAAATTTTTCTATAAACAGAAAGAAAGCTAATGTGGATAAAAATTTGCAAAACACAAAAAGTGATTTGATTCCCAAGTACATTTTAAAAGCCTTTGCATCTGTACAACCCAAATTCATAAAATGTTGTTGTATAATTAAAATATTTCAAAAATACTTGCTGATTATCAAAAAGATGCATGCAATTGTGCAAACAAATGACCTATCAGACAACCTCATTTTGATCAAGAAGACAAGAGTAATGAATGAAATTAAGAACTTACCTCTTGAGAATAACTAACTCATGCAACCTACATAATTTGGAGGGACACAGTCATAAAACAAACCAAGAATTTACGGTCTTAAGTTTGCTATCAGTACACAGTATCACATGTTCCAAACATCATCCATCACTCTGAATATAAAGTTTCCTTTCAGTTCCATATATAAATATAGATTTCACTTATTTGAAGCAATATTTCATGAGCATTCTATGACAATAAATTGAAAGTGTTATATGGAGGGCATAATCAGATCCATTAACTAAGTACATGGTTTGCTAACATCTGCGTCTTAGAAATGTTCTCGAGCCAAATACTCTCAGAGTGGTATAGAAATTACAATCACTTGTTTATCATCCATCATTTTGCCCAAACGGCACAATCCTCTGATTGTACTTTGAGTGTACATTTTTCCTTTTTCATTTATGCTTCTTACGCAAATTAGTACTCATTAGTTTCCTCCTAACTCAAGGACTGGATATTAGCTCACTTTGAACATCAACACTAATAAAGATTGTTGGGGAAATAAATTTTAAAAAAAACAGAAAAAACAATTATTCATAAGCTAAGCAAAGAAGTTGTGTGAAAACAAAATAGAAGGGATATCTAAATGCAAAAATAGCAATATCACTCAAAGTAACAACAGCGTCATTGATGTCTTACTTCATTAGTTGCTTATAACGAACCAAATTGGTCAAATCATTTTCATCACACTGAAACAATATACAAAGGAAAAAAGGATGGGCAACCATAGTCTCAAGTAAATGAACAGATTCACATACCAACTATAAAGCAAACAGATTACTTCAACAAAGTGCCTAACAACAATATGGTTCCAATTCCTCTTTATGCACTTGTTACCAAGAGAAAACTCGAAAACATATTAATATTTCTCCATCATAGCATTTGTACCCTATTTACAGACAGCAGACGAACCCCCAGACACATCAAC
This sequence comes from Boesenbergia rotunda, assembly GCA_024364735.1. Lineage (NCBI taxonomy): Eukaryota > Viridiplantae > Streptophyta > Magnoliopsida > Zingiberales > Zingiberaceae > Boesenbergia > Boesenbergia rotunda. The sequence continues at coordinate 546,498 of JAGFNQ010002708.1, forward strand.
AAAGTAAGATTCAGCTACGAATAGTTTTTCTGTTTTTATGCATGGGCATCCGGCAAATATCAGCAAATTAAAAAACCGGTGTTAACTTGCCATGACGAGAAATCTAAAAGAGAAGGAAAGAGATCTCCGGTGTTGGCACCTGCTTGTACTGGAACTCGATGGTGTAGGAAAGTAGCAAGGGCGTGAAATCTCCGGCGTCCGGCCGGGAGACGGAGACGATCGTGGTGGTGGGTAACTCGTCAAATATTCTTGGCGGCAGCTCCGCGATGTCCGGCTCCGACGGAAGCCTTATGTAGCAATACCCCTCCGTCGCCGGCGCGGCGAAAACGTCGGAGGCGGCCATGGAGGAGATCGATCCTCCCCGATCCCGTTGTGCGCCTCCCGATTCGCTCGCGGCGCATTTTAAAGACGATGATTGGTGATAACGAGAGGAGTTTAATAACTCTCCGGAGGTATCAAAATAAAGCCTGAGATCGTTCGTTGGGTATATTCTGGATTCTGAAATGACCATGTTGGCCTTCCTTTGTTAGCAAGCGGGGGCAATTAGTGGATGAGCAAAATGGTCAATTGGGGAGGTGAAAATATCCATTTTGGCCATGATAGATTAGGTTTTTTTTTTCTTCTATAATTTTAAAATTTTCAACATGCTCCCAAAATGTGACATTTTCAGTCCTTTATAGGACCGTAGATAAGTCCAACTTTGTTTGATAAATTAATCGAGACTAGTATCTAAAATAAATTACGTTATTGAAACTGATTATTTAAGTTGGACTTTTTTTTAATGATCGTGAACTTGGTTAAATTTGATTTGTACTTGATTCATTTAGTTATTAAGTTAATCAAGTTTGATTAATTATTTAAAATTTTTATATTTTAAATAATTTATGTGATTGATTAATGAGTTGATGTTATAAGTTTAAAAGCTTTTTATTAAGGGTAAATTTTCTTAAACTCCCCACTTCCAAACTCACATTTACATGCAATCTCTACCCAAACTTTTATTTACATGCAGTACCTGATGGGATTGACAAGACAGCTTTGTGAGTATTATTTGAAGAAAGTTGAGTATAAAAGTTAGAAAATTGAGTATGTAAGGTTGCATCCACACAACAAGAAACTGCATACTCAATTTTTACTCTTTTATATTCACTTTTCATTCTTTTATACTTATTTTTCACTAATGTATACTCAATTTTCACTCTTTTATACTCAATCCATTAGGGAGTTAACACAAAAAAAAACTCAAATGGGGAGTGAATATAGAGTTTGACTTGCTATTAGGGATTTAAAGCAAATTTACCATTTTATTAATTTATAAATTTGATTATGAATGTGATTTATAAATGAATGTTAATAAACTGAATAAGTATATATTCAAATTTATTCGTTCAATTGGATATATATATATATATATATATATATATATATATATATATATATATAATTAATGAATATAAATAAATTTGAATGTCATCGTTTACCTTCGTAGTTTTTATCGTCTTTCGATAATTCTCTTTAAACATAATGTTTAAGTCAAAAAGGTATGAATTGATAATGATGTTTACCACGTAACAATGGTTAAAGAATCTAACATAGTGAGGTTAAGAGATAATTGAGCATGTCATGATGTTGTTAGGATTTCATAGTCCCTTATGGTCTTGCCATGTAAATGGACCTTTATGAGCCTCTAAAATGTCTTTAAGGTCATGACCAATGCCCCAGTTAGTTCTATACATATGACCTGCGATCAGGAAAAGATAACAATAGCAAAATGATGGTGTGCAATATCGGTTAGTCATAGACCACCTGTTATTGGGTCTAATCCTCCACGAAAAGTCAGAAATTCTGCGTATTTTGACAATTCAAGCTGAAAAAGGGGATTGCTCCGTCGGCAAAACTAAGATAAAGTTAGGTCAAAAGGTTCCGATTTAAGTCAGATGTTGTTAAATCATGTTTATATGCCTTATTGAGTTTAAAAACACATATGTGCAAGGTGACTTGATTTTGAGCAATAATAGCAAATGCTATTTTTAGACACGGATACGGTTGGGTTGGGTTGGGTTGAGTTAGTTATTATGGAACAGATATTATCATAATGGATAAAGATTTAAATTTTAATAAAGTCGAGAAAAATATCCTTCTCATAGTGTTTATTATAACTTTTTGATTTATCTCTTCACAAATGATCATGAAATCGACTATGTGAGACAGCTAAGTGATGGCAGATCCAAATTAGTAAATAACAAATTAAACTAAATTATTATATATAAGACTGACAGTGAAGAGAGTTCATTAAGCGATCAAAGAAGCATAAGATGATTCTAAATAGGCCATTCTATAACCCCTAGCAATGATGTAGTGATTAGACCTTCAGTGGGGATCTCATATATTTTAGGATTGAGATTTAATTAGGACATATTAAAAGAGATTTTTCCGCGAATGAGTAGCCAGCCTAAAAACATGGATCCTATGTATAAAGCACTGTGAGCAAAACTAGCAATGTAATGATCAAAAATATCATTAGCAACCCATGAATGATCGTCTACTATTTAAATAAATTCGTCAAATCTAGTTAAATTTTATGTTGTTAAAATCTATTTGATAAAATAAGCTAGCCAAATTAAAATAATTATTTAAATTTAATATGATTTGTTTATATCTTATGGACAGCAGTTAAAATCTGAGGGACGAAAATGAAAATCTTGCAATTCATTGAAAAATAAAGAGTTTCCCGTTGGATTTGGACGGGGAGAATATCCATAAAATTATGCGGAGGAGAAGTGGGGGGAGTCTGATGCCATTGCCGTCTACGTGGCAGTCCTTTAATTTTATTTGTCGTTGTGTAATCCCACACGTCGAGGAGAAGAAACTCTTCCGTGGAAGGAAAATCCAAAACAAAACCAAGTGCCCAGGTTTACGGAATAAAAAGTCGTTTGATTTGATTACGAAAGTAACCAACGTTTCTTTATTATTTTCCTTTTTAAATTTTTTATTATTTTGGGAGATTGATTTATAAAAGGCAACGTTGAATTTATTGGCTTTGTTTTTCGATGAAACGGGGTCAACTAAGGAAACACTTCTGATTCAATTAGGCAAAGTGAACCCGCCGGTTCAATGCGATGATTGATAGAGCAACCATTTATTCAGCCTGCGCCCTCGGGTTTTGGTGCAATGATAAGGTACGAATGCAATCTCGCACGATTCTATCATTAGGAACACTGAATTTATCCGGAATGGTGCGGGATCATTCTTTACAGTGAAATCAGGGCACGGGGGATAGGATCCGTAGGATTAGAGCCCAATCAAAATAGGATTAGTAAAAATTTTAAAAGATCATAAATTTTTAATTCGGATTGAACCATGAAATTTATAATATATCAAATCAAAATCCATTTAAAAATTTATAGTATATTACTAAATGAAACTCATAATTATCCAATTTTAAATCTAAAAAAATTGTTTAAAGTATTTTCGGAGGCTCGGAAGATTTTTAATTTTTTTATTATCTTTTAGACTATTTTATCATTTAGGTTATGTTTATTCTTTGCAAATTAAAATTAGGATTAAGGGACTATTTAAAAATCTATTTAGTCATTTTTAAATTAATCTTTATCAATAATATCATGTCGTTTTTTTCCAAAATAATAAACTTTTGAATATCAATTACCTATATTATACTTAAATTAAATTAATATGTCTTTAGAAAATTATTTTCAATAAATTAAAATTTCAATAATATTCATCAATGTCAGTGGTTTTATTTGTCTTTAAATTAACTTATCTTATTAATCAAGGAAAATACTTAAAGTTAAATGTAAAATTATTAATCTATTTATATATAAATTACCATTTTAAATATTTTTGCTAATTATTAATTATGCATCATAAAATTTCAAACATATTTTTATAAGATCTGAGGATTCTATTATCTGATCCCAACCAACCAATCTGATCTTAACCCCAAAATCAATTCTACATAAGATAACGATTTTGTAAACTATGCTTTCAAACATCTACGGTTCGGTTTATAATTATGTACGATGCACTACAAGATATTTTTTCTAGTTAGATGATAATTGATAAATTTGGTGGTATAAGACGATTCGCTCGCCCTCAGCGTCCCCGCCAATCAGTCTCAGGATCAACATGGAGATAGTAAATCATGAGGGCTACTAGCCCGGATGCTGTGGCTAGTGCGTTGGATAATTGATAAATTTGAGATGTTGGATTGTTGATCCGAGTACTTAAATACTTCTATATATATTTATCTTGATTAATTATTAATGAAAAGGAAAACCGATCGTGTTCAAAATTAATATGGTGGGTAAAACTCTAGATACAATACTTAAACCATTAACTTTATTTTTCAAATAACTAAATCACACATTTCTCAAAATGGCCTGTGATCCGGACCATCTGTTTCGGTAAGAAAGTTGAGGGCCCGATCGGAGTTAATCGGTATGATCCGGGTCAGGGAAAATCAGGCCTGTTCACCCTCGATTCCACGGACCAGGTCGAAGGCTTAGCCAGAAGATTGAGAGGTCGGGAACTAGCGCTCAGTGACCTCGAGTCGGGTGCTAGAGCTCGGACACCGAGAGGTCGGGTGCTAGAGCTCGGACACCGAGAGGTCGGGTACTAGACCTCGGACACCGAGAGGTCGGGAACTAGCGCTCAGTGACCTCGGGTCGGGTGCTAGAGCTCGGACACCAAGAGGTCGGGTGCTAGAGCTCGGACACCGAGAGGTCGGGTACTAGACCTCGGACACCGAGAGGTCGGGAACTGAAGTTCACTAACCTCGGGCCGGGTGCTATAGCTCGGACCCCGAGAGGTTGGGCGCTAGAGCTCGGTATCTTGGGTTGAGCACTAGAGCTCGGACACCGAGAGGTCGGGTGCTAGAGCTCGGACCCCGAGAGGTCGGGCGCTAGAGCTCGGTATCTTGGGTTGAGCACTAGAGCTCGGACACCGAGAGGTCGGGTGCTAGAGCTCGGACACCGAGAGGTCGGGTGCTAGAGCTCGGACGCCAAGAGGTCGGGTGCTAGAGCTTGGACACCTCAAGTCGGGCACCCTTAGATCGGACACTCCGGGCTGAGTTCTCGGGGTGGAACGCTCATGGACGCACATCTCAGCCCAAACACTCGAGGTTGGACATTTGGGGTCGCACCCCCGAGGCAGGGTACTCGAGGTGAGGTCCTCGGGTTAGAACCCTCGAGATAGGGTACTTCAACGCCATCCCCTAAAGCTGAGGTGGGTAAACAATCCCGCGGACCCGACCTGACAAGGCCGAGTAATCAAAGAGCCATGTCCGCAGTAAAGATCTGTTAGGACTCTTCACTAAGAGGAAAAGATCTTTGACATAATCATTATCTGACACAGCCGCCAAACATTAATTAAGGTCAGAAGGGACAAATTTACAGCTTGTCAGGCGGCTGTGGCAGTCTCACTCCGTGACTGAAGTATCCAATAGCTCAGTCTAGCCACTGAGCGACTCTTAATGAGATGTGACGTCCCGCACGACGGGGGACTTTTCCCCTCCCCTATATAAATCCCATTTGAGCCCCAGAAAGGGGCTTGCTGTCATTTTGCAACCTCAACTCTCCTTTGAGCGCCCCACTTTGGTCCGAGCCGAGTGACTTGAGCCTGACCCCTATTCGAGCCGAGTCCGAGCCCCCGTATTATAGCAGACCGGGTCGTCTTGGTCAGACCGAGTCATCCGAGTGAGAATCGGTCTTCGCTTGTCGACAGGATCAGCCTGACAACTTTCTCCCTTCTAACCATCCCACCAACGGCATAAAAGAAGCAGCTAAGATGATCATGAAATTATGCCACTGAGGCTAGGGGTAAGCGATGAAATAGACTTTCTAAAAGATTTTAATTTCACCCATATGCTTTCCAATTTTATCCAATGAAACATTTTTATATAATCGAATCGAACTGAATTTAATAGGATCATAAAAGTAAAATTACAATCAAACGGTTAGCTCGACCATGCGAACTTAAACTTATTATTAGGCGATTGTAATTTTATGACGTTTAGGGCATCTATTCAAGCGACCGTCCATCAAATAAAGAATAAAAGAAGATAGATAATGGAGGGATGAAAAATATTTTAGAAACTTGATGTGTCATTTAATAATTTAAAAAGTAAAATGAGTGAATATTTAAAAAAAAAGATTAGAGTGTGGCTGAATTATGAAATGATTAGATTCCATTAGGAAAATAATTGATCTATTTTAATTAAAATAAAATCAGATTCCATTGGGGGAAAAAAATTAAATGGTTGGCTTGATATATTTAGTTAGAAGACAAAATTAAATTCATAATTTAGCTTGATTTGATATTTGGATATATATATATATATATTTGATAATTTAATTCTTCAAATTGATTAATTATGAAAATAAACGATTTGATCATACGAAAGTTTTCAATCAACTATGAAAATAAATCAAAAACTAAGCGTAGTACTCATGGCAAGCAAACGAGTGTGATCTTACATGTTGTCCTCAACAAGATACAAATAGCTAAATGATTCTGTCATTCTCGAGTTGGATAGGATCATTTACAGCCCACAAATGTAAAATAGAAATTATTATATTACGTAGTTAGGAATATTCCTAATTTGGTAGCTATAAATTAAACATGCCCCATTAATAATTAACTTGTACGATTTTTTAAATAAAATAGATAAATACTTTATTACAAGCCCCAACTATCGATTACGTTCAATGAAATATATAATAAATTATTATTATTATTATTATTGAGTGTGCGGCTTAATATGTGTCTCAATTGAATATCTGCATTTATTAATCAAGTTTAATGGCCACATGAAAAGATTGAGCACGTGCTTAGTACGGAATAATAACTAGAGCGCAGGAATAAATTAAGAATATTCTATATGTATAAGTGACGAATCTAACTTAGGATCTACAGTCAGGTTGATATAGTTTAAATAAAATTAAAGCTCTATAGAAGTGATTGAAATTCAGTTATTGAGTTTTTTTAATAATCTAGTTGTTTAAACTTTGGCCGATTAATTAATTTTTTCTTTGATTCATCAATGAATAAATTTAAAATATAATTTATATATATTTAAAGATCCATCCTAAAATATTCATCACTATTGAAATTCGAAGTATAATCTTCGTCAAACTTTGTTTTGAATTTTTATGTGTTTGTTTTGACGCCTAATTGTTAGATAATATTAAAAAAAACATCAAAATATAAAAAATCATGTTTTTTTAAAATATTATATATATATATATATATAAAATTTTCTGTTGATTATAATTGTTTAAAACAATATCATAACATTAAATATCTAAAAAGATTAAAATCTATTTAAAAAATTGACGAAGATTTATGTTATCGCGAAATTATGAAGGATGTTAAATTATTATTTAGATATTTACTAGATGTATTTATAGATTTTTTTTCTAAATTAGATGCACAATTACAAAAAAAAAAGTATATTAAATTATCGTATAAATATTCATAATTTAATTTTCAATTATAATATATTTATAAACAAAAATCTTCGAAATGAAACGCGCAGGGTTTTTGAACCGACCGGCTGGAGCGTTTTCATCATTTTTATTTATTTTTTCTTCAGTCATAGTTAGCGACTTCAGCAGCACTCTTCTGAAGCATGAGCCACAATGATTGCTCTCTCTGTTCTTGAGGTTGAGAGATTGAGATCGATCTCAAACCTTTATTAGTTTTTCTTTGTGTCGATTGCTGTAAAGTTTCACCGCCATCATTTCCGGCATTGAGAAGGAAAGCGGGTTGCTTTTCGCGGGGCAGAAAAGGTGTTTTTGGCCCCTTCGCCGTTGCCCTCATTGGCCCTCCTATTCAAATCCTGTACATACTCTACGAATTCAAAAAGGTATTCCAGAAAATAAAATTTGGCAGTTAAATCTCCCCCACGATCGAAGGGCGCTCTCGCTTCTCATGGCAGAAGAGGAGCAAAAGGAGGAAAACCCTTGCCCTCCCATCATAACCCCAAAGGTATTCTCCTTCTTCCTAATTATTCCTTCCCACAGTTCTTTATTGATCTATACCCAGAAATCTTGAAGCGAGATTTTTTTTTCCTGGTTTTGCTTTGGTTAAAAATCTCATCTTTTCCTTTTTTTTTTGTGGGCGGGGCAGGAAAGCGACGGGGAGAAGGAATACTCGCTCTCTTCTCGAGTAAGCATGTTTGACTTCCGTGTAGTGGATTCCTCTAGTTGCGTTTTTTTGATTTGTTTGCTTCTTGTGTGAAGGTGATTTCTTTGCTTTGGGGAGATTTAACTGGATCTGCACAGGCGTTCGAGAGATGGGTGGCTCTGGTGCGTAATCGCAGTGGTAAGTTCCGGCCATCTGGTTTTCCCCACCGGCATTCAAAGTTTGAAGCAACGCCTGGTGGGAGATTCTTGTTCGACCATGATCAGAGGTACTGTTTTTCTGCTTCTCAACCATGTAGATTGTATATCCTGTTCAAATTGTAGATTGATGTCCACTTGGAGTGTATATGTGTGTGTGTGTGTGTGTGTGTGTGTAGAACAGTTGTTTCTTTCATCTGATTACACTAGATTTGTTTGGGAACAAGGTTTCTGATGCTCGCCTCTTAGATGTTTCGTAACAGCAAATATGCTGATTGTCTAATCAATTTTTAGAGAGAAAAAATTCAATCGTTTCCTATTTAAGCATTGCGACAATAGATAAAGTAATTGTTTTGCTATTAGATAGTTGGTCATGTGTTCAAGAGCTCTTATAAAGACCCTTAAGAGTTCTAGATCTGCTTGTCTTTGTCTTTTTTTCTACCAAGGTTACTTTCTACAAACTATGAAACTATATCGAATCCCTTTTTCCTATTAACAAATCAACCATTGCCATTCATTCATTCTTGGCAAATAAATCATAATTATGTATTAAATGCGTCTTTCCATACATTATCGACCATTCTAGGTTGCGCTTTGCAGCTAACTATCTGTTTAGGATATGAGTGTCTATGGATTAACTACTCATTCATCCTACTTAGATCCGTAGTACATTTAGCATGATATCTCGATTAGCAATCAGTCACGGCGAGACAGGTTTATTGGCCACTAGCCAACTTGCGTACATCTTTCTTCCACTAGGATAGAGCAAGCTTCCTTTGACAGCAATAGCGATACATCGAAACAAAACCATATGATGCATCTAAGGATCTAGTTATCATCATCTGTAAGGCTATATTGGATAGAAACTGAAAGCAACAGCAAACAAATAGTCTAACCCAAATTCATCGCATTAGTATTGATCTTACTTGTTGTTGGAGTTCCTATAATACAACAGAAATCTTTTGCAGGGATTGGGCAACAACCGGATTCCTTCTCAATGGGGAAGAGAGGAGGAAGGAGGAGGAGCTAAAAGTCAAGATGCCCAAATGAATTTTGACCTCCTTATATACCCAAGCCCATTCTACAAGCACCATCCACCTTAAAGCCCATAACCCATTAACAACCCATCAATGTTAATGAAACGGGTTACTGGATCTACACATTGAATCCACATCTAATATTTTAGACCCCCTTCATGCATAAAACATTAGATTACATAATTGAGGTTTAATTTCTTTAATGGCAATTAGTTGTGGGTGTGTTAATCAAGTGTAAGCTCACCTTATGGAAATTAAGCTCACCCATGTGGACTTAATCCTTCAATCTCTCACTTGGGTTATACTTGATCCCTTATACCACACAACCCCATAGTTGAGCTCAACATGCCAAAACTCTAAGGGTTAATTAATATAAGACTAAAGAAGAGAGTTATTATAACTATAACAAGACCCAACAAAATCATAGTATTAATATCATTAACAACATAAATCAAATGTGAAAGTGTAGCACAAGAATGACACGAAATGTGATCTATAAGTGCTCATTCGCAATAAGTCATTCTTTTGACCCAAACCGGGTCCAAATCATATTTACCAAAACCTTATACTAAACCGCAGTGGTAAATCATGACTCAAAATTGAGTCCTACATCATATTTATAAAACCGTATGCAAAATCGCAATGGTAAATCATGTTATCCTTATGTTTAGAGAGTCAAAACCATATACACATATAAAACTTTAGTACGTACAACAAACCAAAAATCCATGTGTTCATTAATATAGAGTATCATATAAAATACAGATTCCTACTAAATGAGTACTTCATCAAAAGGAAGAACCCCATATTTATCACATGCTGATAAATTACCTAGGGTGACGACCCTTTTTGAGCGGGCCGCTAACATAGAATCTATCATTATATGCTCTATCATAATTTGATCACTCTGAACTCTTTCTTTAACCGTTAGAAATTTAATATCGATGTGTTTAGACTTTTAGACGAATTGCAGTTGCTCTTGGAATACAATTTTGCAGCTTTGTTATCATAATTAATTCAAATGGCCTGTCAATGCCCTCAATAATCTGTAACCCTGTGCTAAGGTTTCACATCCATATCCTGTGGTTGAAATTTTCATAACAGGCTATAAAATCTATCTCCATGGTGAAAGCGGCTATTAACGTCCATTTGACGTTTTTTCATAATATAACCTCTCCTGCCAGCATGAAGACATAACCTGAGGTGGACCTTCTACTATCTAAGCATCCAGTAAAATCGGAGTCGGAGTATCCAATGATCTCCAAATCATCTGATCTCTAATAGGTGAGCATGTAATCATTTATTCTTTGCAAATACCGTACATTGTTGTCACAAGCGCACGCTTCGCTCGCTTAAGCGCCAGGAGCAGCGACGCGCAAAGGCAGCGCTTCTACGAACACGGAAGCGAGCGAGATCAAAGAAGCGCCGCTTCGCTGCGCTTCGTGCGACGCGTTCTTTCGACAGCATCGGAGATGTCCGGCAAAGCTTCCGGCGCCACTGGGCACTTTCTGCGATGTCCAGCGACGTCAAAAACGTCCCAGGGCTTCCCCGGCGCCGCCGGAAGCAACGTCGCACACCTCCAGCGCCTCCGGAAGCGTCCGATGACACCTCCGGCGCCGCCGAAAGCGTCCGATGACACCTCCGACGACACTTCCGGCGCCGTTGATGGGATTTTTTGTTTTTAAAAATCATATAATTCCTCAAAAAAATCAAATATTTCCTAAAAAAATCAAACAATTCTTCAAAAAAATCTTATAAACTTTATTAATTCATATAAAATAAATTTAAACTTTGAAAAAATATTTTTAAAATAAAAAAATTCTAATAAATTTTATTATGTAATATAAATCAGATTTAAAATTTATAAAAATATATATTTTAAATATAAAAATCTGATAACTTTTATTAATTAATATAAATCAGATTTAAATATATTCAAAAATTCAAAAATTTTAAATTTTTTATTAATTCTTATAAATCTTTAAAATTTAAATACATAAAAATTATATTTAAACAAAATCTGAAAAATATTAATTAGATATTTGGATTTAGATATATTGAAATTATAGTTTAAATAAAAATTTAGTAAATTATATTAATTCATATAAACCACTAAATCAGATGCTTAGATGTTTAGTAAATATATTGATATTTAGATGTTTATTACACTTTTTCCCGTAAAGTCCGCGCTTCGCTTTGCGCTTTAAGCCCCAAGACCCTTGAGCGCTTTTTTGCGCCTTGCGCTTGTGACAACTATGATACTGTATAGCCCTTTTTACAACTTTTTAATTCTCTGTCCAGGGTTACTTAAATATCTGCCAAATATCCCCACAATACATGCAAGATCCAGACACATACATACTTGAACATACATTAAACTTCCTATTGCTGAAGCATAGGGGAATTGTTGTATTTTCTTAATCTATTAATGGCATGGACATTGTTGCAAGCTAAGTCTATCACCATTTGACATAGGAGTGTCGCTAACGCCAAGAGTATAATTCTACATGTCATACCAAATGAACACCTTTTCTATATAAGTCTTTTGTGATAGTCCAAGTGTGCACCTTGAACGATTATGAACAATCTGTATGCCCAAGACAAAAGGTGCATCACCAAGATTCTTTATTTTAAATTCACCTGATAGAAATGACTTGGTTTCTAGTAGTACACCCTGATAGAAATGACTCCATTACTCCGCCTTGAGCCCTTATTACTCTTGTCAGTCGTTTTTCCCTTAACACACTCAATGCATATTCGAAAATCTGACATATCGATGGAATCGAGAATTCCTAGTGATATCAACCTTTCTCGGCGTTGTTTAGAGATGTGCTCTAAACACTTATGCCATAACATAGATGAATTCTTATTTGTCACACTACGCTTCACACCTATATATACATTACAATATCATCCGTATTAGTTTTAGTGTCCCATTTGTATAGTTTTTCAATCAAGAAACCAATACCACACAAGATAAAATTTCGAAAAATATTGAACGTTCCATTTGCAAATGAACAAGTGTATCTAGATTTGTCCAAACATGAAATATAAATTAAGTTCCGTCTAAAAGATGGCACTACAAATGTATTTTCTAAATTCAAAAGAATATTGTTTTCTAAACAAACTCTAAAGACACTTATCGCCTCTACTTTTGCCTTTTTGCTGTTTCCTTTATAGATGAATCTTCAACATTAATTGACATTCGGCTCCTTAAGCAATCCTGCTTAGTTAGAGTAGCACCAGTATCTATTCATCAAGTGTTATTAAATACAGTAACTAGGTTGACTTCTTAACTCATACAGTTGAGAAGTTTACACACGCCAGCTGACGTATCTGGGGCAATCCTTCTTCAGTTGGTCTGTCTTTTTACAAAATAAAACAAGTTGGGTTCGAATCTTATTGTTTTTGCACCTTATGCCCCGAAACCCAGTCATTGTAAGTTGTTTATCCTTACTCTTACCATTCTTCTTCTTGTTCGAATACTGAGATGAGGATGCCATTTCCTTTGGGCTAGCACACTATGCGCATGACTTAGAAACCAAACTAAATTTGTGAGCTTCCTTAAACATATATCCGACATAAGAATGATTTTTCATTGGGCCAATCACCCTTAGTATGGATATACATCCCTCTACTCTAAATACTCCTAGCCACCCCAATAGTTCTTGCTTTGGCGATAGTATATGTTCGACTAAGTAGCAAGAGCGAGAAAGAATGCAGGAAAAAGAACATTTGAAAACTAAACTAAATAGATATCAGTCGACTATATCAGATATCATATATTGCGAACAATTGACTGGTTTGTATTTGCAGTTGACTGCATCATAGTCTTTAGTCGCATCAAAAAGCTTCTATGCCCAAGTTATTGAGCATCAGTTGACTGGATGCTTATAGCAGTCGACTGATTTGATAGCAATCAATCAAATACTTTAGCCGAATTGATAACATTCTATCTGTAACCTTATGAGCACCAGTCAACTGGACTGATTTGATTGCAGTCAAATGCTTCAGTCAGACTGATAACATTCTGTGCGCAACCTTATGAGCACCAGTCGATTGGATCCTTATAGTAGTCTATTGATTCAATAGCAATTGAATTAGTCAAATGCTTCAGTCAAATGAGAAATCTGTTCGTGGTTTTGGACACATCGTCGAGTCACAACTGAGACTTGATAACAGTTGACTGATTTGATATCAGTCGAATCAATCGAATGCCTCAGCCGAACCGACAACATTCTATGCCCGAATTTCTTGCTATTAGTCAACTAGTAGTCCTTATCAGTCAACTGATAGTCGCGAGATTCCTTTTCTACTACTAGCACTATTCGCAAATGGAGGTGGAAAAACCCTATTCCGCTGCCATTCTTGGTGTTCTTCGCGAAATAAGGCAAAAAACTCAAAATGTAAGTAAAAACTTAGCCTATCCATTGCTATAATTGACGACTATACATCGATTCACTCATTCAAAAGGAATCAAATGCAAAATCGATGTATATTTCTAAATTGTCGAAAATAATCCTTACGCCTTAAAAAATAATAATAAGCTAATCCTACGCTTTGTTACCAATCGAAAGCAATAGCAATCCATGGAAACAAAACCATATGATGCTTCTAAGGATCTAACTATTATCATCTATAAGGTTACATTGGATAGAAACCAAAAGCAACGACAAACAAATGATCTAACCTGAATTTATCGCATTAGTCATTGATCTTACTTATCGTCAGAGTCCCTGCAATGCAGTGGAAGTCTTCTGCCGGGATCGGGCAACAATTGGATTCCTTCTCAATGGAGAAGAGAGGAGAAAGGAGGAGGAGAAGCCAAAAGTCAAGATGCCCAAATGAATTTTGACCTCCTCCTTATATACTTAATCCCATCTTGCAGGGATCATCCACCTTAAAGCCCATAACCCATTAGCAGCCCATCAATGTTAATGGAACGGGTTACTGGATCTACACATTGAATCCATATCCAATCTTAAACCCCCTTCATGCATAAAGCATCAGATCACTTAATTAGGGTTTAATTTCCTTAATAACAATTAGATGTGTATTAATTGACTTAATCCTTCATCCTTTGTTAGTTATGATGATTTATTGAATTCATTTTTAATGGACCAAAACCCAAGTTGGATTAACAATGTGAAGAACTTTGTTCATCTAGAATGGGATGTGAACTTTGTCGAGACTAACTAGCATTTTCACTTGCAAATGATCTAACCTATAGAAGGATGGCAATTTTATGGCCAAGGCAATCTACTCAATTGCATAGGAAATTTCTTCCACATAATGAAAATTTCCAGTTATCTTATCGAAGACCATTCCATCTGATTAAGTTATTCCTTGTAGCTGGATCCAAAGTGTGAAGAGTAGAGGTAGTCTTTTGACATGGATATAAACCCTTCAAGTTGTATCAATTATTCTTGCAGTATATTTTCTTATTCACCTTGACTTTTTGCCATCTATTCAATCTTCTTCTTCCCTTTATCTCTCCCATCTTTTTTTTTAAAAAAATATTATCTCCATAAAAGTCAAGATGCAATTAAGTTCAGTTGTGACAAGTTTAAGTTATTTTCTTTTGCTAAGATAGTTGAAAGATCATTCACATCCAAAGGTCTTGTCTTCTGTTTCAACAGACATTTTACACCTTGGATCGCATTAGGCTATAAACAAATTACAAATAGGAGACGGTCATATATTTTATTTTGCTGTGAACCATAGTTTCCTTACCATAGCTCAAAAACCACTCCTAAATTTTTCCATCCTCGCTTCCAAGCCAAACATTGTTCTTACAGGAATGCTAGGAGACATGCTCTCAAACATTGTCTTGGAAGTTCCACCTTGATCGCTCTTTGTTGTCCAATCATTCATGGAGAATTTTCAGGTGACCTACACTTCCACGTTCCAATTATGTTACTCGGTGATGGACCTCCAAATGAGTTTCCTTCTCCTTTCCTCACTTTGTAGGATGCCAAATATCCCTTGGCTTCTCCATCCTTGGCCATTAAACTTATGGAATGTTCATCTACTGCTAAAGATCAACATGTTCTTATGGCTTCTAATCCCTAGTTACCTCACCACTAAGCTTTCTTAACTGACATTAAATTTTTAGAACCAAAACTGTATTTTAGTTAGTGATAGAGGACATGATTCACTTGTTCAAATACTGCCCCTCTTATCTCCTAAGGGAGGAGAATTTACTTATCCCTCCTCACCATTGTGAATTAAATGGAATTACCGATCATGAACATACAAATTGGTGTCAGAAGTTCACAATAGTCAGCAATATACTTCTGGTCGATTTGATCAAGTCAAATTTTAGGTTCTGCTGCCTGTCTGAAGGAATTCTATACTGCCTTTTAGAATAATGTTCTCTAGAATCTATGAAACATCAGGGGGCATTGGGTTCGAAAATATTTTTCTCTGTGACACTTTGTTGACCAATTATCGGCTATTGATGTACCACAAATAGTCTTTCTGGCCTTGTTTAGTTTGAGCCCAATAATCCACACATTTTATCAAAACTGGTGGTTTTAAACAGATAGTCTTTCTTGAACTTTGTTTTATCATACATATTGAGCTACATTTCCTTTTCTTGACAGTACCGAGACACCACACATGCGAGAATTGAGTCACAACTTAGTTAATGCAGAAACATGTGTCCAATCACCAGAAATGAGTTTGTGGGAAAGGCTAGGAAATGCTTCAAATTTGGACATTGAATCCAATGATTTCTCTTGGGATACTCTTTCATCCCTGCATCATACAGAACATACCAGCAGTAGTGAACATTCCGAGGATGAAATGAACAAAGCTATGGAGGTTTGGTCACCCAATTCTCATAATCATTGGTGTTTGGTTTAAATTATACACATAAATTTCCTTTTCTGTAATTCTGCTGATTATCTGATTCCAACTTTCATTTCCTTTTTCTCCTTGCACTATGATCTTTATTTTGTTAAAAAAAAATTGTCTAAAAGTCAAATACCTCCTTCCAAAATAAACAAATATACAAATGGAATAAATCACAGAGAATATTTAGAAAAAATATGAATATTATAGATAGAGGAATTCTCTAATGTGGACCACGCCGCGCGTTGGAGGCACCTTGAGTGGAATGATGGAGGCACCTCTAATTGTTATAATTTTTTTTATTTTTTAAAAATCAACATTTCCTCACATAAATCCTCAATACAAGTGTGCATCTAAATTTTTTTATCTTGAATACTATAACCCAAGAGGGAAGCTTGAACCCTAGAAGGAAAATCTTATTGGCTAAAATCCATTATAACTCAACTCCTAAATCCTAAAATATTAAACCCTAAATCCATATAATATATTCCCAAAAAATAAACAAAAAAAAATTACTGCACTGAGTGAAGGCATGAATTGGAGGCGCCTTGATCCATAAAAAAAAATTAAAAAACTCGAGGCCCCCTCCATGCAATGGAAGGCGCCTCGAGTCCGGCGCACACAAGTGTGCGGCGGACGGTCCGCAGTAGAGAAATATTATTATTATTATTATTATTATATCAAGGTTGTAAAAATCGCTAGGCGGTAGTCGGACGGAGGACTACCGCCTAGTCAGCGGCATTAGGCGGCACCACGGTGGGGTGCCGCCTAGCGCCTAGGCGGCGCCTAGGTGACTTTTACAACAATGATATATATATATATATATATATATATATATATATATATATATATATATATATATATATATATATATATATATCAGAACTGATCTCCTGCGGACCGCGTACGTGGCACCCGCCTGACGCGGTCTGCAGGAAGCGGTCCGCAGGAGATCAGTTCTGATATATATATATGATCATTTATTTAAAAGTTAATTATGACACATCAAAATTGAAAAGCTTCAAAGGCAACATTGCAACAAATTAGCGTCATTAAAAAATCTTGCCATGAATTTCCACACGCACGCTCACTTGCTTTCTGGTATCTCCATTCTTGGTTTCTCTCCTTGTTCTGCAATTATGCCTTCTATGTCATCGTGCTTAATCAGGGTTACAAGAATTCTGTATTTAAGATATCTATTATTGTTACTTAAATAGCATCCTGTACAGGTGACTGTCAATTCAGGAGGAGTTGTTTTCTTTGCCTTATTCAACAGAACTGCCGATTTATCCTCAAATGAAGCAGCAGCAGTAATAAAGATTGCATCCTCAAGGCTGGCCACACAGTCAGAGCGCTTAGGTTATGAATTCGCAAAATGGATTGGTGTTGGTACGCCTCAGGTAGTACATCTTTTTGTCTATGCCCAAGCTTTTCTGATTTTTGACTGATAAAATTTTGCCTTTCTAATAAATTAGGCAAGAGTAATACATAATTCCAGTCCCGAGTGGCATCAGATTAAGGTTGCTACAGAAAAAGCTCGTGATGCAGCAGTTGCAGCTGGAGATGAAGTTGGCGAGCTAACTTGTTCAGAATTGTTGGAAGCTCTCGAATTAAGTCGATGCCTCTTCCTAATGAAGTATGACAGCTTCTGCATCTTTAGTAACTTATTGCTGTTATAGGACGTAACCCTTTTTCGTAAATAATGTAGTTATGTGCATGGATCGCCGCTTCTTGAGAGCTCAAATGTATTTCAAATGCGGGAAGCCGCTCTACAAGCAGCGGGAGCACTAGGCAGAGTTTTGATGTTAGACCTCGTACTTAGAAATGAGGATCGGCTCCCCTCTCGGCAGCTGGGGTGGCGTGGTAACTATGCAAATCTGTTAATTGCAGATAAGGTGGCATCTGGAAGCATTGATGCATTTTACGAAGATGTTTTGGGTGCTAGTAGTTATGCCCCACAGGTAACAAGATTTCTACAGAGAGAAAGAAGATCAAACTCGACTAGTGGAATATCTGAGCCTTCGGGTCAGAGCTTGGATGAAGTTAATGAGGTTGGGGAAAGATCATTGATGAAGGAAATTGTAAACGATGGCAGGAAGAGTGAGTTCCATGTTGTGGCCATTGATTCTGGTGTCCCTCGGCGGCCGCCTGCTGGCAAACGAGCTAAAGATCAGGAACGATACCCGAAACTTGTCGAATTGTTGCTTAACAGTTTTGAGTACTCCTCTGGCCTGTTATATGAGCTATCGGGAGGTAGATTGGGACATCCTGGACCAGATGAGGGAGGTTCACAAATTGACTCATGTTCTTCCCTTGATGATAGAGACACAGAAGCAGCTGTTCATGAGTTCCGAGGAGGATTTCGTGCAGCTCTCAGGGACCTTCAGAGCATCCATGTATTCCTCCTTACTCTCTACCAGAAATTGGATGGCCTCTTGCGCGTGTACCTCTCGATAATTAGTAAAAGCTCTGGAGAATCTGAAAGAGATGAGACAGGGACATTAGACTCCCCATCTCACTTGAGTGGATTTGCTTTAGGTACGCCCTTGCCTGCAATCAAGCATCAGATTGTAAATGATGTGGAATTAAACGACCCTTTGATGCAAAAATCAACTCCAAAATCTTCGCCCCCTGGATCAAGAGGAAGTCCTGAATCTGTTTCTCCAATCTCAAGGGACTGGAATGGAAGAAACTTCAAAGGAAGTGAGGAGTCTCGTGGCCTTCGGTTGACAATGAAGCTTCGCGACTTTCAAAAATTGGGAAAGGTTTGAAATATTTTGGAAGATATTTCTATTCATTGATATGCTTGTCTGAATAAAGAAGTATTGAGATGAAATGTGTTTCCTGCGTAGCATGATATTTCTCATTCTCTGACAACTACAACGTTCGGTGATTACTGACATATTCTTCTTATTTTAGGTAGATGCTGAACTCAACAAAGAGATAGACCAGTGGAATGGACTGCTTCGAACCGATGTGGTTAAGTTTTGCCAGGAAAAAAATTTTAATACCGGATTCTTTGAAGGCAATGATAATAACATTGTTGTTGATGCATATGAGCTGAAGGTGAACTACAGAACGTCTACTTTAATTCTATTTAATTTAAGAACTTCCTTAGTTGATACGTCCTTTTTCAGGTACGACTTGAACATATTCTTGAAAGGATAGCTCTGATATCTGATGCAGCAAGTACTGAGAGGCCGTCGCTTGTTACTAGTAACCTGTTTGTTGGTGGTGCTCTTGCTGCAAGGTCCAAATACACCCTTCAGCACTTGGGCATTACTCATATTCTCTGTTTGTGTTCGAATGAGATCGGACAATCAGATTCTCAATATCCCGACCTTTTTCAGTACAAGAACTTCTCGGTGAGCCTTTGTCTTTTTTATAATGTACATACTTATGGAACTCTTGACACTATGAATATCCCAGCAGCCTTTATTTTAGTTTGCGCAACGTCCAACTGTTTGGTTTTTTTTTTGTAGATAAGTGATGAAGAGGACACAGATATCAGTAATATCTTCGAGGAAGCTTCGGATTACATCGATTATGTTGAACGATCGGGAGGAAAAGTTTTAGTCCACTGTTTTGAAGGAAAAAGTCGCAGTGCAACCGTCGTGCTCAGTTACTTGATGCTAAGAAAGTGAGAAACTATATTCTACACTTGTATTTGCTTCTTTGTCAATCCGAGTCATAGAATTACCTGACAGTTATCCCTTTTCAGGGGTTACACTCTCTCTGAAGCTTGGAGCAAGCTGAGGAAGGTTCATAAACGAGCCCAACCGAATGATGGATTTGCGAAAATCCTGCTAGATCTCGATAGAAGGATACACGGCAAGATATCTATGAATTGGCAGCACAAGAGGCCGGTGATGAAGGTATGCCCCATCTGCGGAAAGAATGCTGGGTTGAGCACGAGCTCGCTCAAGCTTCACCTCCAGAAGATCCACCGAAGCATCTCCACAGGGAGCGTCGATAGTGCAGTGATGATGGAGATACAGAAGGCCGTCGAGGCACTCAAGATTAGCCGCGGGAACAACATTAGCCCAAACAGGAAGCAGTTCGCAGATAGACTTTAGCATGATCTCGCCTTTGGATCAATTGGTATGTCCACATCTATTCTTTGTTCTTTCAAATCATTGTGGTGATTATAGATGTTTGGATGATTATAAATAATGATATTTAAAAGTCTTTGTTCCATCAAATGATTTGGTTAATTAAACGGATGTTTTTATGATCTCGTGGTCACGGTAAAATTGTTACTGTGTGAGTCGTGGATTCGAATGGTGGAAACAAGTTTTTGCAAGATAAGATTATGTATAATAAATTTAATAGGGTTGAGTCTTCTTAATCAAGATATTAAAAATAATTAAAATTTATTTTAAAATATTTTTTTTATTAAAAAGGGCGTTTTTTTTCATTTGGAAACCCATTGTATTATTTTTGTACGGTTTATTTAGGGTGGTTTTATACCGTCTAGGAGTAAACCATAAAAATATTTTATTCTAGTGTAATTAGTTTTTACATGGGAGTAAATTAAGAAAATATTTTATTTGGTGAAATCATCTTTTGATCAAACATCTAATAAGATATTATTTATTTATGATTGTGTTTTATGTTAAGCTGGATTGGATTGTGCCATCTGATGGATCATTAAGAAAAAATGAGATCGAGTCAAACCAAAATCAAATCGGAGTCATGAGACTAACTCCAAAAACGAAGATGACATGAGCAATCCTTAGGCAGAAAAAAACACGTATTTGATTTTTATTTTTCTAACTTATTTTTTTTTAAAAAAATAATATTTTTTGAAAAATTAGAAAATAAAATAATTCTTCAGATAATAAAAAAAATATAATTTAAAAAAAATAAAAAAATGAAGTAAATCAAAAACTTCTTTGTCTTTTCTTTCTTCTGTTTTTTCATCTCAAGAGAGAGAGACTTCAATCGCCACCATGAACTCCTCTGGCAGCAGCTTCAATCGCGGCGTCTGTTCCTTTACCGCTGCCGGCCGATGCCTCCTTCGGTCCTATGAGTTTGATTTCAACCTCACCGAATAAGCCCACAGCTTCACCTCCCTCCCTCTTCTATAAGTCGAAGTTCATTAATGGAAAGGAAAGCGAAGGGAAGAAAAAAATTTTCTTACATCCCAAATTAAGATTAAGAAAATAAATCATAGAGGATAAAAATTCCTCTTTCTTTTTTCACTCTCTTCTTTCACTTCCTTTCCAAACAAAAATAAAAATTACCTACCTATTATTTATACTTCCCTAAACAGATCAGGATCAGAGAAACCCACCGCCCCTATGCCTCACCTTCCTCCACGACGGCGCCTTCTTGGCCACACCAGTTCCCTCAGCCCTCGTAGACGCCTGCCGCGGCGCCCTCCTCCCGATCGGGCAATCTCGATCCGCCCACTCTCAACTAAAACCACTTTAATCATGTGTTCAATCGACAAGCTAGCAGACTTCTGCATGCTGCTGCCACCAAACCTCCGTCATTTATCTCACACTGATAGTGGATGGCTGAAGGGACCGGCAAGATAATGTTTCGTCCTTTTCCACCGATAAACTAATAGACTGCTAATATCTGTTAGTCTTTAACATAGCAATTTGTGAAACTAACAAAATTGATCAATCTGACTAACTTATTCCTATTTCATTTAATTTTTGCGAGCTCTAAATATTTTGATCAAAATCCAACATTAAAGGTTATGTTTGTTTAGAGAGAACAATGCCTAAACCAAAAGACCACGGAATTCAACATTCAACAACATTTTGTTGATCTTCCATTATACGAAGTTTGGTCACCATGTTAGTAGCTGCAGATAATCGCGCTTCGTCAGGATTGCTCCTGAAATCACCAACAACGTTAGCTTCAAAATCGATTCCTCTCACTGATACAGTAGCCTGGAAACTTTCTGCAAAATGAAGAAAGAAAGTTTGTGTTATAATCCACTACTGCTTACAACCAGAAATTAAGTATGCGCCAAATGAAAAGCTGCATAACGTGAAGCCTCTTAAGAAAATGTAAACGAGAGCAGCTAGTTAGCGAATAAATTATTCTCTAATGAAAAGAGAACAGACATTAGCTTACCATTAACAATGGATGGAAACACAGTATACATCGGCATTATCCAGCCATTCTGAGAACAAATGTCGTTCAATTCCTGCAAAAGCCAAAATCTTACATGAGTCGAGCACAAATAGCATAGAAAAATGAGATGGACAGATACCTACGAGAGGTTAACATTGTTCAATTCATTTATACTTTAAATGTAAGTTCTTGCTTTTCACGAAAGAAACAAAAAAAAAAAAATCTAAGATTCCACTAAAACGTTTTTTATTTTTTTAGTTCATTACCACATCAAACCTGCCCATATGAAAACGGCTGAAAGCTGTAGTCATCAAATACAACTTGCCTGGCAAGAATTTTTTGACCTGAGAATTGCTTCCGAAAATCTCCTAATTCTGATCTCTTTCTGTTTGTTCTTGACTTCAGAAGGTAAGGACATAGATGTGTGCATTTGGCTCAAGCACAAAGTGTTACAGGCACGAATGGCTGATTCATCATTTGATTTCCCTTGAAAAAA
This sequence comes from Boesenbergia rotunda, assembly GCA_024364735.1. Lineage (NCBI taxonomy): Eukaryota > Viridiplantae > Streptophyta > Magnoliopsida > Zingiberales > Zingiberaceae > Boesenbergia > Boesenbergia rotunda. Next base: position 569,339 of record JAGFNQ010002708.1, read on the forward strand.
ATGATAAACATACAATAGAGTATATTATGCAATACTAACTGTTTGCATTTTTGAAACTTTGTCATAACACTAACACTGAAGCAAATGACTAGAGCATAAATTCGAATTAGAAACAACACGGATGTGTTATGGATGTAGACTAGAGTGATGGTTATTATGTTACAGTCGGAAAGAGCATAGTTCAGTTCCAGCATCAACATGCATTTACAGATTGCTACTTTTTACGTCCTCCTATATGACCACCAAATAAATGGTGAAAGGAAATTTGTTCATTTCTTTCCATTCAAATAAACAAATGGATAGGAGAGGAAACAAACTTAATTTTTCATCCAGTTTCCCTTCACTTAGCAAGTAAACAAAATTTGATCACATTACGGTAATTAGGTATATCCAATAAAAAAAATTACCAGCTAGAATTGCTTGCATTGCCATCTCACACTGAGCAAGTTCGCCACCCATATATTGATGTTGTTGAATCTATCAGACAGAATTTATTAATAAAAAAGAAATCAAATTAAGTTCAGAAAAAAGAAACAGTTTATACCAAATCATCTCGTCTTTTCTGAAGAATGTTCAAGCAAGCATGCAAAATCTCTTGTTTCGCGACAGGCTTAAATGCATCAAGATTTTCAGTTGTACGCTGAACTGGTACAAGAGACAGATGATAGGAATCAATTGCATTCTGAAAAGGCATTGAAGCATTTTTCATGCCAGAGATTTCTCCAGAATCTCCTTCTCCTTTACGAGCCTTTTTTATCATATTCATTCCATCTACCTACAATCGGAAGCAAACATTTCAATGATCAAGTTAGAAAGATGAAACGACGACGACAACGACTAAGCCTTATTCCGCTAGTTAGCGTCAGTTATATGGATCCTCCCACGCCAAGAAACATTACCATGTTTTTGTAACCAACATTCGCGCCATTCGAAGAATAGTAGATGTCATTTCCACGCTTATTCGAACATGAATGTTGCAATTGGCCAGCAGATGAGTTGTTACCCATCTTGCAACTATCAGAGACTGCAAATGCTGATTCTTTCAAAGATTTGCTAATTGTACATATATTCACATTTGATTTTCCTGTCATGTTCATGTTCTCCTTTATGACAGATTTTCCTTCTGCTGTCTCATCTCTTGACATTGGCGAAAGGTAAGATTTGTTTAGCCCACGATCTACTATGGTAACTGGTCTCGGTGACTCTGATAACTCATGCACATCTGTTGGATGCCTGGCCGGCGAATTTAAAGGAGCAGAATGTGGTGCTACTCTGTTGTAAAAAGATGATATTATAGGAAAAGTTGAGCAACTAGGATGCATAAATTTGCTTGCCTGGACAGCCACTCTAACAGTTTATCAACATATGGCAACAAATGGTAGTACTCGACGACTGAAGTGGCTTCAGGGGTTGAGCCAGTTTTGAAGAGAGGCCCTCTCAAGCTGTAAATTCAATTGATATTATCATTAAAGTTGGATAGCAAAGCATAATTCAATCAAATCATATTCAAAACTTCTAAATTGGCATTTTTGCTTGTGAGAAAGGGAAAAAAAGGAAAAGCATAAAACGAAACTATAAATAACGAAATCGTAAACACCTAACAGTTAGATATAAACTTTCATTGTGATTGTAGTAAAGACCTGTTTAGCACATCTTTTAAAGGAAATTCCATGAGTGATCCACTAATAGCATCTGAAGTCTCTATTATATATAGCATAGTCATTGTTTTCTCGTCGCTTAGTGAGTATACCAGATGATTTTCTAGAACAGATAATTTAGAGCAGCAATCACCTGTTCAATAGTAAGAAAAGTTACTTTCAAAATGACAATGTACATAAACAACAAAGCTATTGGTTAAATTTCTTTTATAGTTGAGGCAACAATATTAGGGTAGGAATATTGGATGGATACACAAATCTATCTGAACAGATTAGTAAATATGGCGATGTTAACTGCAATCTGTAGTTTCTTGCAGAAAAAAGTATATATGATAAGACAGACTAATCAGCATCATTAGCCTCTAAAATTGAGTTAAAAATGAATAACTGTATAAGTATGACAAGATGCACAATTCAATTGCCTGAAAATAAAAACTATTTCAAAATATATTCTGAATTAAGGAAACATTAGCACCTGATTTTTGTTGCACAACAGACAATGCAAGCTTCTGAAGTGAAACATCATTTTTCAATGATTCAAATGATTTGCTCGTATTAGCAATTGGTTTGTCAAGTCTTTTCTCTGGCAAAGCCTTGATTCCTTTAGTTATAGAACCAAACTCAAGATAACATTTTGCATGGTTAGCATCTACAAGAAGTACGGCAACCTTAGAAACTGACCATCCTTCCATGTTTGGAGAATTCTCTGATGCATCTAAAGTAGCAGCAATATCGCATGCAGTCATAATCTCCTTTTCCAGGATGGAGAGCTCTCTATCTGAATCTAATGGATGTTCAACATTTTTGTGTGTGAATTTCATAAAACTAAGAAGATTTTGTTTGCTCGTAGTTGCTTGCTTGCAGAATGATCTAAAATCAAGAAACTCAAGCTGCGGAAATTGCTTCCTGTGGTAGTAATTATAGAGGAGGACAACAGAGTGCATCTGCATCATTATTTACAGAAGAACTAAAATAATCAAAAAAAAATTCAAGTGATAAATTATGGTATACAAACAAAAATGTTATACAAAAATAAATTATGTTTTTTTTTTGAAATAAGTCAATCTATGAATCATTGTTAGATCAGTATGTGTTTTTCTCCTCGTCTGAAGCCGAGGCCTGCGGGAAAACCCTCACGGGGAGGAGCGGGTCGGTGACGCGGTCGATGAGGGCTTGCACAGTGTCATCCATGTGCTTCCGCCGTGAGGGAAAGGAGAAGGGAGGAAGAAGAAGACACGGTACGGTGCGGCGGGAGAGAGCCAATCGCCGAGGCCAGAGTTGAGATCGTTGGTGTTCGATCAAGAAGAAGAAGGGAAGGCAAAATAAAAATGGCGCGAAGAGGAAAAAGAGGGGAGAAGACGGTTCAGCATCATGCTGAGACTACCTCGGCGGGAGAGGAGAGGAGGGTGTGGATTCCGCTACCTCGGAGACGATACGGCCACCACGATTACCGACGAGGACTCGATGCTGAGACTCCGACGCCCTCCGCCGCAGTTGGAGCCCGAATGAGGGCTCGAGCTAGCACTCCCTGGCGACCCGAGTCCGTGCTTACTCGCACTGGCTCTCCACAACTATCAGCAGATGAGATTGAGAGAGAGAAAGAGAGAGAGATCTTGCCTGTTTGGCGACTGAGAGCTGTTCATCCTCGGCAGGAGAGTATTGCGGGGAAGTACTAGAGGGGAGGAGAGGGTCGACGAGGAGGTCGATGAGTGCTAGCACGGCATCCGCCATGGGCACCGGATCCTCCAGCCGATCCGGAGCTGCTCGCCCGATCGCCATCGTTGCAAGCCACGAGGGATGTCAAGAAGAAGGGGAGAAAAAGGAGAGGAAGAAGAAGCAATTTGAGGTAGGAGTTGGTGGTTTTTTTTTAAGTAGACTCAAGATTGCAGAATAAGGAAAAAAAGGCGCCAAGAATTCTAATTTAAAACCTTCCATTTCTGTGCTTGGAATGGTACGACAAAGCTTTGGTCCCTTGGTAGTGTTGATTTAGGAGGACTAAAAGAAAAAGTACGAAAATATTTTACAGTGATTTCTTTTTTAAAATTAATTATTATTATTATTTTATTTATCTAATCAATAGACGAATTTATAAATTTGTTTATGGATTAATTTTTGATAATTTTTTCATTTGTAAATTGCCTTTAAATTTTTATTTGCATCTTAAATTTTATCGTCAGTCCCTATATTAGAAAAAGCTCATTTACATTCCTTGCATGTAAAGTTTTATTTACTTTAACTCTTAATATATACCGATTTACTTCATTGTCCTATTATTTTTAGGTACAAAATGTCTAAAATGAGATATCATTTCTCCTAAATTTAGTATTATTTAACTAGGATTTAGTATATTTTCTATTAAATTAAGTACGATTCTTTTTCAAATCTAGTTGATCGAGAATCAATTCTTTTTCAAACCCAGTTGATCGAAAATCGATCGAAGCGGCTCATAATTAATTGAAGCTACTCCAATTGATTAAGGCAATCGATTGAGGAGTTCCGATTGATTAGAAATTGATCGATAATCGATCAGTTGTAGTTTTCATAAGAGAACATCACCCTTATATTTTATAGGTATAAAAGTCCTAAAATAAGTATAATTTTTCCTAGATTTAGCACGTTTAAATTAGAATTTAGTATATTTTCTATCAAATTAAGTATAACTCTTTTTCCGTTTGATCAATTGATTAGGAGTTCATACCAATCAAATGGATTAGGATGAATCAATTGGGTCGTATTTAATTTGATAGAAAATATATTAGATTCTAGTTAAATGATACTAAATTTAGAATGAATTATACTATATATTGAACTGTTTGTACCTTAAAAAATCGAGGGTAATTAGGTAAATCGGTAGTTGAAGCAAATAAAATATTACATGTAGAAAGTTGAAAAAAAATTTCTAACGTAGGGACTGAGGAGGAAGTTAAGTTTGCTATTATAGAGTTTAGAATAATTTTTCCTTTATTCATCCGTCCTATTCCATTTTTATAGTATAATGGTTGACTGTTTGACTAAATGTATCCATTGTTTTTTTAAATAAATATCAATAATATAGTTCATTCGATTAATGAACTTTCGTTAGGTCAAAGTTAATCAATTTAATTAAGTTCAGATGAATTTGAATTTCGATATTTGACAATAATATTTAGACGATATATAAGGCAAGTTAAGTAGGTCAAGATCGACTCGAAACTTGACCAAAAAAAAAGTCCTAGTGGGACTAGGCAGACCTAGCTAAGAACTAGGTGAAGTCCAAGTGGATTTGGGAGGATCACACGTTGGCAAGGTTGAAGTTTACCAAGAGATTAGATCTAACTGCGGTCAGACAAAGAAAAACCTTAGTGGGACTAGGCAGACCTAGATGAAGGCTAAGGTGGATCAGCTGAGAGCCACCACTTGGTTCGAGAGAAGTCCTAGTTGGGAACTAGGCAACGGAAAGACCTAACAGGTCACGGTTGACCGTAGATTAGACAAAAGGAACTCTAGACTTGGTTTAGGTAAGTTAAGGCATAGACAACCGATTAGATAATCGATTAACCCAATCTAATCGATTAGAGTACTATTTCTATTGAGAAACAGAATAACCCATAATCGATTAGGTGATCGATTAGACCAATACCAATCGATCAGGTGATCCATTGGTGGAGTTTGTCGCGAAAATAAAAGCCCTCTTAATCGATTGGGTGATCGATTACGGGCTAGCCAATCGATCAGGTGATGATTGTGTTGCGCTAGAGCACAAAAAAGTACTAATCGATTCAGGCCTTCTTGATCGATTAGGTAATCGATTAAGCCTTGAAAAATAGCTATTGAACGGCTGCATCTGACTTGGTAATCAATTGGGTAATTGATTAAGAAATCCTAAATCGCGGGTATATAGGGTTTCACACAGGTTGAAGTAGCAGTTCTTTCTCTCCTTCTGTCGCCATTTCTTGAGAGTTCTTGGAGCATAGTGCTGCTGCATTTCCAAGGATCTAGAGGCGATTCCAAGCTTGAATAAATCAAGAAAAGTAAAAGAAATCATTGTTATAAATCTTATAAGATTTTATTTGTGTTTGCTTATTCTTATTGTGTTTCTTCTCATAAGCTTGTATGAGACTTCTCTGCCTCCAAAAAGTAGATCATTCTTAGTGGTTGTGAGAGTGAGGAAGAGTGAATCCTTGAATTAGTCACCTTAAGGAGGTGATACCAAGTAAAGAAGAAGGTGTTAGCGATTGTTTGAAGTTTCCACTGCGAGAAATCATCGACGAAGCGATCGAAGCCATTCACCCCCCCCCCCCCGTCCCCCCCCGCCCCGCCCTAAATCTAACTCTCAACGCGTCCTAACAAGTGGTATTAGAGCGAGGCCACTCTTCTTTGGACTAATCGCCGAGAGAGCAAGAGCTGAAGGAAGAAGAAGAAGTCGAAGAAGAAGCCCTCACTTCTAAAGTCAAGATTAAGCTATTTAACTTCAAAATAGAGCTCGATTATGATATTCGAGCACCTTCGCATTTCAAAATTACAAGCTTCAATCTATGAAAGTCAAAGATTGAAAATTTCTTCATGATGGAGATAGAGCAATGATTTTCTTTAATAGAGGGTTTTCAAGCTTTAACAAATGACAAGGGAAAACACCTCAAGAAAAGCAAATGAAATGAGGAGCAAATCAAGAGATGCGAGGCCAACGACAAAGTAATCAAGTTATTGGTTAATTTATTGTCAAGCACCGTCTTGATCAAAATTGAAGAATTTCAAGATGCCAAGGAGCTATGGAGCAAATTGACAAGACTTTATGAAGATCTCTCCACTTTGCCGAGTCAAGACAAATCCAAAGAGAGAGATTCATCTGATTAAGAGGAAGAAGATTCAGAGGTTAAAAGATGTTCAACGTCTGAAGGAGAAGAAATTCAAGAAGCATCCACCTCAAAGATTGAGGGGAAGCATAGATCATTGACTTTGGAACAAGAAGAGACATCATCATCCAAGGTCAATGAAGAAGAGTTAAGTGCCACCACTATAACTCATGAAGGTATAAAAATTTTAATTTATAAAAATAAAGATCACATCATTTATTTTAATTATAGGGAAAAAGAGTACTACAAGAGCAAGTGTCCAAAATTAGCCAAGAAAAAGGGTCAACTGACACCCAAGGCCAAAGAAAAATCAAACAAGATCGGACCCGTGATACGAAAAGACAAGAAGCACATTAGTGCTTCTCATGCATTCAAAAGGGACATTATCTGAACCAATGTCCAAAGGAGAAAAATTCGACTAAGACCAAAAGAAGGAGCTCAAATCAAGGAGCCTCCAAAAATAAGACCAATGTACCATTATGTAATAGTAATTATTTAAATCATGATAATGTGCATACTAGAAATATTTTCTATCATTTTAATGCTATTTTCATGAAATAAGAGGCATAAAAAATCTAAAAAAAATTATAAAGTCTTCCATGCTAAGACTATGACATCTAAGGATAGGAAAAAATTTAGGGTATTCAATGGTAGACCTACCCAATCCAAGGTCAAGAAGAAAATTTTCCAAAGCTATATTAGAAAATCAAGCATTAAGGATGTAATGATTGAAAATCAAGTTTTGAAGTCAAAACATAAAAAATTAGAAAAGCCCCTTTAGAGAATTGAAAATTTGTTTAATGGTTCAAAAGACCAAAACCTAGATTTAGAAAAACAAAGACCCTCTAAGGGCGAGAGGTTTAGGGTACAAACCAAAAGTAAAAAAAATGAGTCCTCATATCATAGAGTTCTATATAGTTATGGAATTAACTCTAGGTCTAGAAGTCAAATCAAGGTCACAAAGAAAACCATCCCTAGAGTTAACCAAGATAAGACTAGTATGACTAAGGCTTTAGAGAATCCTAGGAAAGTTATCAGGAAGGTATCAAAGAAGGTTATCCCTAATAAGTACCTAGAACACCCAAGGAGCACCAATAGATTTTCGACTTTTTACAAAAGGGCATACCTAAGAATTGATATTTACCAAAAGGCGTACCATGGTTTCATTTTCACCAAAGGGCACACTCATTTTAGTGAACTTCCTCTTATACCCCTCCTGCTAACTATTGTCTTTTTCTTTCTCTCTCAGTAACAAATTCTGAGACGTCTGCACATGCTTTTTCAGACTTTTATTTTAAAATAATATATTATGGATCGGTGCTAAAAAACGTAAGGTAAAAATCGAAAAAATATTTCAGTTAAAAAATATCTCATCCAAAGTGATTTAAAAATATAAATAAATAATTTTTTATATTTGATTAATAGAAATTAATATATTAAATAATATTTAATAAATATATTAAAATATAAAAAAATTGAAATCAATAGATTTCAGGCAGTGTGGGTCTGAAATCTTTTGATTCAGGCCCGACATGGACTCAAATTTTTTTTTCTATTTTAAAAATATATTAATATATAAAAAACCTATCAAAACATGTAATTTTAAATTAAAATGCAGTGTCTGAAGTTACGCTAGGAGGGCCTGAACACAGATGTGTTCAGGCCCTCTAAGCCTAAGGAATGTTCAGACCCTCCTTGGGCCTGAACACAATCTTGGATAAATATAAGTAAATTAAATAAAAATATCAATAGTTCTAGTTAGAGTTGAAATAGGAGATGATATTTTTGGTGTCCAAACTTCTAATGATTATAAATTATGTTGCAATAGGAGATTTTTAGGTCTATCAGTGGGTTTTCACCAAAACCCACTAATGAACCTAGGATATTTGGATTTCTCAAAATCCAATATCAATAGTTAGAGTTGAGCTAGGAGATGGTATTTTTGGTGTCCAAACTTCTAATGATTATAAATTATGTTGCAATGGGAGATTTTTAGGTCTATCAGTGAATTTTCACCAAAACCCACTAATGAACCTAGGATATTTGGATTTCTCAAAATCCAATATCAATAGTTAGAGTTGAGCTAGGAGATGATATTTTTGGTGTCCAAACTTCTAATGATTATAAATTATGTTGCAATAGGAGATATTTAGGTCTATCAATGAGTTTTCACCAAAACCCACTGATGGACCTAGGATATTTGGATTTCTCAATATCCAATATCAATAGTTAGAGTTGAGCTAGGAGATGGTATTTTTGGTGTCCAAACTTCTAATGATTATAAATTATGTTGCAATGGGAGATTTTTAGGTCTATCAGTGAGTTTTCACCAAAACCCACTGATGGACCTAGGATATTTGGATTTCTCAAAATCCAATATCAATAGTTAGAGTTGAGCTAGGAGATGATATTTTTGGTGTCCAAACTTCTAATGATTATGAATTATGTTGCAATAGGAGTTTTCTAGGATGAATCAGTGGGTTTCGGTGAAAACTCATTGATGGACCTAGGATACTTGGATTTCTCCATACTTGATATCTCTATTTAAAATTTACTTAGGAGATATTATTTCTGATGTGCAAACTTAGTACCAATAATTTTCAGTTATGTTCTCTAACCATATCAGTTGGCACACAAAGATGTATAAATATGACTGCATCTTGGGCACAGTTAAAAGAAACCTCTCTTTCAATATGATTTCAAAAATATAAAGAGATAATTTTTTATATTTGATTAATCTAAATTAATATAATAAATATATTAATATATAAAAAACCTATCAAAATAAGTGATTTCAGATTCAAACGCAGAGCCTGAAGTTATCCTAGGAGGACCTGAAGTCAAATAACTTCAGACCCTATAAATAATTAATTTAATAAATAATAATTAAATATAAAAAATATTTTTAAAATAAATGAATTTTCAATGCCCTTGGGCCTGAAGTCATTTGACTTCAGGCCCAAGGCTTGACTTCAGGAGCAAGCTGCAAAGAAGTTTGCTGAGGAGCAGCATGCTGAGAATATCTCACTAAAGAAGGGAATCTCAATAAAGTCAGCCTACAATTTGCTAGAAGCTGGGGCTGGGAAGGATGAAGATATAATTTTTTGATGCTAATAATACTATTAGCATGCTCTGGTTTGTTCCTCTAACTCCTATTTGAAATATTATTTTTGTTTCCTTATTTATCTTCTGAATTGAAGTTTATCAACTACAGCTTTCTTGGTTAGCTACAAATTTGTGGTCTAAAATTGGGAAATCTTGCTGCTCCTTAATTACACAGACAATAAATATAGGATGCAATTGTCTTAAAACATTGTTTTCTGCAACTTTTATAGTCTAACTATTTCTGTATTTAAAATCATCATCATCATCATAATAACTAGGTCACACCAAGTTGTTACTGAGAAGCCTCACATGGTACATAACCATATTGCTTTGTCTTGCCACTAGTAATTTACTAGGTCTTCTCATGTCAGTTTAACTAGTTTGACTCAAAAGTTGGTCTTAGTGTCATGTAGTTCTTTTTTTCATTGTTCCGTAAAAACTGGAATATACACAGGAACCATATAACTAAGAGTTATTGAAGCCAAGCCTTGGGCCTGAAGTCAAATGACTTCAGGCCCAAGGGCGCTGAAAATTTATTTATTTTAAAAATATTTTTTTATATTTAATTATTATTTATTAAATTAATTATTTATAGGGTCTGAAGTTATTTGACTTCAGGTCCTTCTAGGATGACTTCAGGCCCTGCGTTTGAATCTGAAATCACGTGTTTTGATATATTTTTTATATATTAATATATTTATTAAATATTATTTATTATATTAATTTAGATTAATCAAATATAAAAAATTATCTCTTTATATTTTTGAAATCATGTTGAAAGAGAGATTTCTTTTAACTGTGCCCAAGATGTAGTCATATTTATACATCTTTGTGTGTCAACTGATACGGTAAGAGAACATAACTGAAAATTATTGGTACTAAGTTTACACATCAGAAATAATATCTCCTAAGTAAATTCTAAATAGAGATATCAAGTATGGAGAAATCCAAGTATCCTAGGTCGATCAGTGAGTTTTCACCAAAACCCACTGATTTATCCTAGAAAACTCCTATTACAACATAATTCATAATCATTAGAAGTTTGGACACCAAAAATACCATCTCCTAGCTCAACTCTAACTATTGATATTGGATTTTGAGAAATCCAAATATCCTAGGTCTATCAGTGGGTTTTGGTGAAAACTCACTGATAGACCTAAAAATCTCCCATTGCAACATAATTTATAATCATTAGAAGTTTAGACACCAAAAATACCATCTCCTAGCTCAACTCTAACTATTGATATTGGATTTTGAGAAATCCAAATATCCTAGGTCCATTAGTGGATTTTGGTGAAAACTCACTGATAGACCTAAAAATCTCACATTGCAACATAATTAATAATCATTAGAAGTTTGGACACCAAAAATACCATCTCCTAGCTCAACTCTAACTATTGATATTCGATTTTGAGAAATCCAAATATCCTAGGTCCATCAGTGGGTTTTGGTGAAAACTCACTGATAGACCTAAAAATCTCCCATTGCAACATAATTTATAATCATTAAAAGTTTGGACACCAAAAATACCATCTCCTAGCTCAACTCTAACTATTGATATTGGATTTTGAGAAATCCAAATATCCTAGGTCCATTAGTGGGTTTTGGTAAAAACTCACTGATAGACCTAAAAATTTCCCATTGCAACATAATTTATAATCATTAGAAGTTTGGACACCAAAAATACCATCTCCTAGCTCAACTCTAACTAGAACTATTGATATTTTTATTTAATTTACTTATATTTATCCAAGATTGTGTTCAGACCCAAGGAGGGCCTGAACATTCCTTAGGCCTGGACGGCCTGAACACATCTGTGTTCAGGCCCTCCAAGCGTGACTTCGAACCCTGCGTTTTAATCTGAAATTACGTGATTTGATAGTTTTTTTATATATTAATATATTTTTAAAATAGAAAAAAAATTTGAGTCCACATCGGGCCTGAATCAAAAGATTTCAGGCCCAACGTGGGCCTGAAATAAAAAATTTCAAGCCCACGCTGGCCCTGAAATAAAAAATTTCAGGCCCACGCTGGCCCTGAAATCTATTGATTTCAGGCCCACGCTGCCTGAAATATGTTGATTTCAATTTTTTAATATTTTATTATATTTATTTAATATTATTTAATATATTAATTTCTATTAATCAAATATAAGAAATTATTTATTTATTATTTTAAATCATGTTGGATGAGATATTTTTTAACTTAAATATTTTTTTGATTTTTACCTTACGTTTTTTAGCGCCGATTCCATAATATATTATTTTAAAATAAAAGTCTGAAAAAGCATGTGCAGACGTCTCGGAATTTGTTACTAAGAGAGAATGAAAAAGACAGTAGTTAGCACGAGAGGTATAAGAGGAAGTTCACTAAAATGAGTGCGCCCTTTGGTGAAAATGAAATCATGGTACGCCTTTTGGTAAATACCAATTCTTGGGTACGCCCTTTGATAAAAAGCTGATAGATTTTGGATTCCTAAGAGGGTAGTTAACCCAACATTGATGAAGTTGACACTTTGGGGCATTTTCAAGGAATTATTATCTTGAAAATGAAGAGGAAGTTGAGATTTACTCTTGAAGAGTAAAATTGTGCCAAAATTATATTTTTGGAGAATTTGAGCATAATCAAATTGACACAATGAGAATAAAATTCAAAGAAAGTACCAAGTTGGGATTTTGGTATTTTCTAAGGTGATAATGACAAATTAGGGTTATGCTAGGCTTGGTGATTAGGAAATGATACTTAGATAGAAAATCTATGTATTTTCTTTTATGCTAAAATATCATGATTTATATGCCCTATCATATGCCATGAAATCAAGTTTAAACATTCATATTTTATTATGAAAATTTCATATGGCATGTCATACATACATTATGTTGCCATGATAGGTATTTTCTTTTGAAAAATATTAATGTGATGTATGCAATGATCACTATCATGCATTATTTCTATCTAAATGAAATTAAGAACATTTGCATTAATTGACATCTTAGGTTGGATAATCAAAGTTTATAATATCTAGTTAGATATGCATAATCCCGTAGTTTTAAGAAAAACTTATTTTTACATTTCACAAGACCATAAACTGACTTGTATATATTTTTAAAACACATTAGATACAAGTGAGATACTAAGTGGATGAACAAAATCAAGATGTTGACTTAGTACATCTATTTGAGTTTTAGATTTATCACAACAAGTGATTATGTGAACTCCAATCATTGGAAAAGTTAGTGTACAAGTCATGTGCATTTAGCCCAAAGAACTTGGTTGGAAATTATTTTTAGAAATCATTTCAAAACTATTTTAGAAAATCTTGGTGAAGTCTATCTTTTGATAGAAGCCATCATTGAGAAGTTAGATACAAAATAGAAAAATAATTAACGAGATTTTTCCAACCACGGGCGACTGGCCCGGCCTCACGGAAGTTTCCCACCGGCCGCCAGGGTAAATCGGGAAGCGCTCGCAGTGGGCGGTCTAGAAGCCCAGCGTCCCAGGGTTCGCGCCCCATTTGGAGGAAAAATTCCTGCAAAATAGAGTGAAATATTGAAGTGTTCAATATTTTTCAATTTTGTGTTAATCTTTGAAATTGTACGGTATTTTCATATAAAACTATTTTACCTTTGAAAATGAAGAGGAAGTTGTGATTTACTCTTGAAGAGTAAAATTGTGCCAAAACTATATTTTTGGAGGATTTGAGCATAATCAAATTGGCACAATGAGAATAAAATTCAAAGAAAGTACCAAGTTTGGATTTTGGTATTTTCTAAGGTGATAATGGCAAATTAGGGTTATGTTAGGCTTGGTGATTAGGAAATAATACTTAGATAGAAAATCTATGTATTTTCTTTTATGCTAAAATATTATGATTTGTATGCCCTATCATTTGCCATAAAATCATATTTAAACATTCATATTTTATTATGAAAATTTCATATGACATGTCATACATACATTATGTTACCATGATAGGTGTTTTCTTTTGAAAAATATTCATGTGATGTATGCAATGATCACTATCATGAATTATTTCTATTTATATGAAATTAAGAACATTGGATTAATTGACATTTTAGTTTGGATGATCAAAGTTTATAATATCTAATTAGATATGCATTATCCTTTAGTTTTAAGAAAAACTTATTTTTACATTTCACAAGACCATTAGTTGACTTTGTTGGGACCGGTAGACGAGCTAGAGGGGGGGTGATTAGCTCCGATTTGCTCCGTGATGATTTGTCGCGGCGGAAGACTCGAGCAAACGCTAACACTAAGGATTTACTTGGTATCCACCCCGGACGGGTGACTAATCCAAGGATCCACTCTCCTCACTCTCTCATACACTATGAAAGATCTCCTTCTTGAGGTGGAGAAACCTCTTACAACTTTCACAAAGATACAACAAGAATCTAAGCAAATACAAAATGAAATCTTACAAGATTTACAATGATAAGCTCAAGCTTTGCTTTCCTTGCTATCTTCAAGCTTGTGATCGCCTCTAGAACTTCGGAAGTGCAGCAACACTAAGCCCCAAAGCTTCTCTTGAGATGGCGTGGAAGGAGGAAGGAGACCTTCAGCTCAAACCTGCGCGAAAGCCCTTATACCCGACGCCTAGGGTTTCTGAATCGATTACCCAATCGATTACCACGTCACACTTAGCCGTTCAACGGCTAGTTTTCGAACCGTAATCGATTAGCCAATCGATTACCAGTGTCCTGAATCGATTGCCCAATCGATTCAGAGCCTCTCTGTTCTCTCGCGCAAACTGCCCTAATCGATCAACTGATCGATTCACCCAATCGATTGAGTCCAACCTAACTTGTTTTCACAAGTCTAGGAACCCCTACCAAGTGTTCGGTCAACCACTTTGACCCACCTGAATTTCTACTGCCTAGCTCCCAGCTCGGACTTAACCTGGTTCCCAACCAGATTCGCCTAACCCTCGAGTTAGGTCTAGTCTCTCGGTAGACTTCCACCTTGCCAGCATGCGATCTCCCCGATCCATCTGGACTTCACCTAGTCCCACTAGGTCTTTTCCCATGCCAGCGTGCGATCTCCCCAATCCACCTGGACTTCACCTAGTCCCACTAGGTGTGCCTAGTCCCACTAGGTCTTTTCTCATGCCAGCGTACGATCTCCCCAATCCACCTGGACTTCACCTAGTCCCACTAGGTGTGTCTAGTCCCACTAGGTCTTTTCTCATGCCAGCGTACGATCTCCCCGATCCACCTAGACCTCACCTAGTCCCACTAGGTGTGCCTAGTCCCACTAGACATCATACGACATTCAAACATAATTATCAAACATCGAAACATCCAAACATAAGCTCACCAAGCTTATCAGATATCGGCTCATCCGAGCCTAGTCAACCTAGGTCAACCCTGACCTAACCAAGATTGCACCAACAGACTTGTATATATTTTTTAGACACATTAGATACAAGTGAGATGCTAAGTGGATGAACAAAACTCAAGATACTGACTTAGTGCATCTATTTGAGTTTTACATTTATCACAACAAGTGATTATGTGAACATCAATCATTGGAAAAATTAATTTACAAGTCATGTGCATTTAACCCAAAGAACATGGTTGAAAATTATTTTTAGAAATCATTTCAAAGCTATTTTGAAAAATCTTGGTGAAGTCTATCTTTTGATAGAAGGCATCATTGAGAAGTCAAATACAAAATAGAGTGAAACATTGAAGTGTTCAATGGTTTCCAATTTTATATCAATCTTTAAAATTGGAAGGTATTTTCATATAAAATTATTTTTTTATGATAGTATATGGTATAAATAATGTCTACGTAAAATTTCATGATTTTTCGACAACCATAAATTTTTTAATGATTTTTTGAATTTGGATTTGAAATTCTTTTCAGAAATAATCAGAACCAGTAATCGATTAGGCAATCGATTAACTCACACTAATCAATTGGTCAATCGATTGGAACCGTATTTTCACAAGCAGAAACTCGCGGAATTGATCAGGTGATCGATTAGAATGACCCAATTGATCACATAATCGATTGAGGCATGTCGTAATCGATTGAAACCAAACTTTAATCGCGTTAGATAGGCTATAATCAATTGGTAACTAAAACCAATCGATCAAAAACCTTTATTTTGGCTAATTTTGACTGATTTCAGTCCATTGAGCCAAGATTAAGTCGTTTAACTATTTCTAACCATATGAAATACTTTTATAATCATTTATGAGTAATTTTCAAGATAGAAATAAGGAAGGAATGGTTGAAAACGACTAATTTAGTGTTAAAGAAAGGTTTTAAGTTTAAGTTTAAACTTTTAAACCTAATAGTTTCGCTTTGAGTTTTCCTAAAAATTTAGGAACTCAAAATCATTGTTGGTGCAATGATAGAAGTTTAGAACATGTTTTAACGGGGAGATCTTCCTTAAAGACATGATATATTTCTTTAAACGTGAGACAACAATGAAGATTGGAGATCTTCATTATGATGAATGAATGCTCAAGGATGAGCATAGGAAACAATGAAAGGTATGAGACTTTCATTGGGTACCTTTGAACAAATTGACTCTCAACGGGAGAGTTTTGATGTGTGTCAAAGTAGGAGAAATAGGGGTTTAAATTAGAAATACTCATAGAAGATGCTAGTTGGGATATGATGGGTTAGCCTAACTTAAACATATTGTCAAACATCAAAACGAAAGAGAGTGTTAGTAAAATCTTCTTTAGGTCAAGGTTGACCAGTTTGACTAGGTTCAGGTGAGCTTGAGTTTCGAAGTGTGGATGATGTGTGAGACAAGTCAAATAGGTCAAGGTTAACCGGAGGCTTGACAAGTGGAAAGTCCTAGTGGGACTAGGCAAACCTAGTTGGGAACTAGGTGAAGTCCCAGTGGACCTGGGAAGATCGTACGTTGGCAAGGTGGAAGTCTATCGAGAGACTAGACCTAACTGCGGTTAGGAAAAGGGAAGTCGTAGTGGACTAGGTAGACCTAATTGGGAACTAGGTGAAGTCCAAGTGGATCTGAGAGGATTGCATGTTGGCAAGGTGGAATTCTACTGAGTGATTAGACATAACTGTGTCTATGCAAAGGGAAGTCCTAGTGGAACTAGACAGACCTAGTTAGGAACTAGGTGAAGTCCAAAGTGGGTTAGCTGGGAGCTTAACACTTGGATCAAGAGAAGTCCTAGTTGGGAACTAGGCAACGAAAAGTTCTAATAGGTCACAATTGACCGAAGGTTAGGCAAATGGAGCCCTAAACTTAGTTTAGGCAAGTTAGGACATGAGCAATCAATTAGGTAATCGATTGGTCTAATCCAATCGATCATGTGATCGATTGGAGTACTATTTCTTGTGAGAAATAGAATGACCCATAATCGATTAGGTGATCGATTAAGGGCAACACCAATCGATCAAGATCGGTGGGTTTTGGTCGCGAGAAAAAAAGTCCTTTTAATCTACTGGGTAATCGATTAAGGGTTGGCCAATTGATCAGATGATCGATTAGTGGCTATGTTGCGCTAGAGCACAGAAAGATACTGAATCGATTGGGGAGTTGATTCAACCCTTCTTAATCAATTATGTAATCTATTAAGCCTTAAAATATAGCCGTTAAATGGCTAGATCTGACGTGGTAATCGATTAAGCAACCCTAGGTTGTGGGTATATAGGATTTTCACGCGGGTTAAAGTGGCAGTTCTTCTTCTCCTTCCATCGCCATTTCTTGTGAGTTCTTGGAGCATAATATTGCTACATTTCCAAGGATCTAGAGGCGTTTCTAAGCTAGAATAAATCAAGAAAATTAAAAGAAGTCATTATTGTAAATCTTATAAAATTTTATTTGTATTTGCTTATTTTTGTTGTGTTTTTTCTTATGAGCTTGTACGAGGCTTCTTCGCCTCCAAGAAGGAGATCATTCTTAGTGGATGTGAGAGTGAGATAAAGTTGACTCTTGGATTAGTCACCTTAAGGAGGTGAATACAAAGTAAAGAAGAAAGTGTTAGCGATTTCTTAAAGTTTACGCTGCAATAAATCATTGACAAAGTGATCAATGTTATTCACCCCCTCCCCCGCTCTCTAGCTCTTGACGTGTCCTAACAATTTCTTTCTCTCCTTCTATTGTCATTTCCTGTGAATTCTTGGTGCATAGTGCTGCTGCATTTTCAAGGATCAAAAGGCAATCCTTGTTAGGATGTATACTAAAAGCCTAGCTTTTGTATGAATATCTATATTTTGGAATGAGAATCACATGATCATTGTTTACATTTTATATTTATTATAAGTGTGCATATTGTCTAATACTTTACATTATAGATAACTGTTGGGGCAATCTATGGTCCAGAGTGACCATGTGTTTTGATATTTGACAAAGGGTTTAAGTTAGGTTCATCCTTGTGTTTGATGTGTGTATTTGAGTATACAGGTTTGCAGGATACACATGGACTTAGCTAGACGGCTTCGGGTCCGGTGAAGGATGGTGTGAGGAGACAAGTCATGGGCTTATATGTATCCAAGGGACCGTGGACAAAGCAGAGACGATGAGCCGAGTGAAGCGAACTTCGAGGCATACGTGAAGGATGATATGGGAAGCGACATATATGTTGTAACAGTTACAAAACTGTAACTGCTACAACTGTGTGATAACTTAGTTGTAGCAATTATGAAATCGCGGTTGCTACAACTACAAGTTCAACTTTAAGAAATCATAAGTTTCGATTCGAGTTGAACCACAAAACACATACTATATATCAAATCAAACCTTATTTAAAGATATTTGATTTGATATATTATACATTTCATGGTTCCACTCGAATTAAAAGTTATGACCTTTCAAAGTTATAATTTGTAGTTTTAGCAATTACGATTTCATAGCTGTTGTAACACTAATGTTGGGTAAATTTTGACTCGGATTGAATTATAATACTCATAATATATTAAATTGAAAATCTTTGAATGAACTTCAATTTCATATATTATATGTTTCATGATTTAATCATAACCAAAAATTATAACTTCTTAAAATTGAATTTATAATTATAATATTTATGAAATCATAATGGCTATAATTGAGATAGTTATTGTAGGATCGGGTCGACCGGCTAGAGGGGGGTGAATAGACGGTTTATGAAAAATAAGCACTAACACTCGTCTTTAAAAAGAAATAAACTTGGTTGCAACAGAGTCGTTGCTTCCAAGGCAGTTGATGCTCAAACAGAAACTCCTTAAGGCGGAGAAGCCTTTACAGTTGTAGCACAGAGAAAGCTTAGAGAGAAAGAGAGTTTACAACTCAATGAATTAAAATAATTGATTTCTAAAGAAAAACCTCTAAGTCTATTTATAGCCTAAGAGAATAAATCTGGATTGTTGATTGTTGATCACTTTTCTCTTGGCCGTTGATCCATGGATGTAATCTGGATGGTTGATCTTGGATGGGATTAAACCGCATCCATTGGATTTGATTAAAGGATAATGTAACATTATCATTTAAGTTTTAATTATTTTAATTAAAACTTTATCTTTCCTCGAGATGGTTGTTGGAATCTCCATGTCGCTGTTGTAATCTCTAAGTAGTAATATCGGCAAGATTTTACTGCCATCGCCCTTTAGTCCAAATGGTAAGTGGGTTAGTGTGTGTTGTTGAGGTCTCGGGTTCGATCCTCAGGCTTCCAATCTTTTGCGTGGATCAATATTTTTATTTAGTTGAGTAAGTGGCTGATGTTTCCAATCAGTCACCAACTCAGGCTTCCGAAGGGAGCCAATCTTCTGCGTGGAACACCACACATCCGACCGGGCACCTCTTCAGGCTTCCGGATGCACCTATCTTCCGCGTGGTCCGCCACGCTTCCGACCGGGAACCAATCCAGGCTTCCGAGTGGGCTGATTTTCCAATCAGTCACCAACTCAGGCTTCCGAAGGGAGCCAATCTTCTGCGTGGAACGCCACGCATCCGACCGGGCACCTCTTCAGGCTTCCGGATGGGCCAATCTTCCACGTGGGCCGCCACGCTTCCGACCGGACACCGCTTTAGGCTTCCGGATGGGCCAATCTTCCACGTGGGCCGCCACGCATCCGACCGGGAGCCAATCCAGACTTCCGAGTGGGCTGATGTTTCCAATCAGTCACCAACTCAGGCTTCCGAAGGGAGCCAATCTTCTGCGTGGAACGCCACGCATCCGACCGGGCACCTCTTCAGGCTTCCGGATGGACCTATCTTCCGCGTGGGCCGCCACGCTTCCGACCGGGAACCAATCCAGGCTTCCGAGTGGGCTGATGTTTCCAATCAGTCGCCGACTCAGGCTTCCAAAGGGAACTAATCTTCTGCGTGGGACGCCACGCATCCGACCGGACACCGCTTTAGGCTTCCGGATGGGCCAATCTTCCACGTGGGTCGCCACGCTTCCGACCGGGAACCAGTCCAGGCTTCCGAGTGGGCTGATGTGTCCAATCAGTCGCCGACTCAGGCTTCCAAAGGGAACCAATCTTCTGCGTGGGACGCCACGCATCCGACCGGACACCGCTTTAGGCTTCCGGATGGGCCAATCTTCCACGTGGGTCGCCACGCTTCCGACCGGGAACCAGTCCAGGCTTCCGAGTGGGCTGATGTGTCCAATCAGTCGCCGACTCAGGCTTCCAAAGGGAGCCAATCTTCTGCGTGGAACGCCACGCATCCGACCGGGCACCTCTTCAGGCTTCCGGATGGACCTATCTTCCGCGTGGGCCGCCACGCTTCCGACCGGGAACCAATCCAGGCTTCCGAGTGGGCTGATTTTCCAATCAGTCACCAACTCAGGCTTCCGAAGGGAGCCAATCTCGCTGAGTCATTCTGAACGAAGGCATCCAGTCAGCATCCACGTCATTCATCTCTACACCGTCATCCGGTTGCGGCCCCACTCCGCTCGGCGACAAGATCAAATTTGGCGCTAGAAGAAGGGCTTTCTGCCTGATCGAGAGCGAAGAATGGAAAACCCCAATCCACTGACGGTTACTCTTTCGCCAGAAGAATACGAAATGCTGATGGCTGTCCGGACACAGAAGGCACAATAATCGCATCCGCCGACCGGTAGTCAAGGGGCCCGGCCCCCTGGGCCCTCTATACGGGGAAATTCAGAAGGTATGGCTGCTCAGCCCGACCCCTTCATTCCTAATTTTCCCCGAGCACTTTTTCGGAACGAGGCCCACTCAGCCCCGACCGAAGCTTCAGCGTCCAGCCTGGCGCATCAGGCGCGCCCAGATAAAGGGAAAGGTTTAGCCGACCCCGCCGCGGCCTATCCGACTCACAGCCCTTTCTCTTCACAAATTCTTGGGGATCCCGTTCCCAAGCATCTACGATTCTTCACCATGCATGAGTACTCGGGGGCCAGTGACCCCGAGGAACACGTCATGAAATTTGAAAGCGCCGCCCTGTTGCACCAATACCCGGAGGGCGTCAAATGCCGCGCTTTCCTGACAACCCTCTCCGGGCAGGCTCAACGATGGTTCGACGGACTCCCGGGTGGATCAGTCGGGAGTTTCGCCGAAGTGAAGCGGCTGTTTCTGCAACATTTTGCAAGCAGTCGGAGGCATCATAAGACCAGCCTCAATTTGTTCGCTCTGAAGCAATGTCCGAAAGAATCACTCCGGGCCTACATCCAGAGGTTCAATGGAGTAGCTATAGAGGTGCCCAATACCACGCCAGAAGTACTGGTCACCGCCTTCTCGCAAGGGCTCCAAGAGGGCGACTTCTTCCGATCCCTGATCAGGAAGCCACCAAAGGATTTCGACAGCCTGCTCGGGAAGGCCGTTAAGTATATCAATGTAGAGGAAGCGCAAGCCGCCCGGAGGAAGGAAGTTACGGTTAGCCCACAACCCGCATCTCCTCAATACAACAGATCACCAGGAGGACCGATTCGCAGTCCCCGACTGGCCGATCGGCCGGGAATGAGACCCCAGCAAGTGCAGGTGGCGCAGGGGAATTGACCCAACAGATGGGTACCGTATTGTGCGTTTCACCAGTGCAATACACACAACACTGAAGACTGCCGAGCGGGCGGCAGAGCAAGGACCCCACTCGGCAGGGGCCAGGGACGGCAAACGCCTCAGGGGCGCGGGCGTGGTTATGGAGCCACAGCCCAACAAGGACAAGGGCGGGATACCCCCGCCGCCCGGCAATTGTTTCCTCAGCCCGAGCAGGAAGAGGCGGAGGAATTTGACGAAGATCAAGCGAATCACCAGAACGCCGCCCGAGGAGGCGTCAATGTGATTTCCGGCGGTCCGACCGGAGGCGACTCCAACCGAGCCAGAAAGACACAGGTACGCCGACTGGAAATTCACCAAGTCGGAGTTAGCACCTCACAAGCTCAAGGGCCCCAAATCAGCTGGGGGCCGCAGGACTTACAAGGATTGGAAGTGCCGCACGACGACCCATTGGTCATCACGGCTGTCATCGCCAACTACGAAGTCCACCGCACCATTGTGGACACCGGCAGCTCGGTAAACATCTTATATAAACGAGCTTTCGATCAATTACAAATTGAAATGTCACAGCTGGAGTTGGTGGCTACGCCCCTGTTCGGATTTACGGGGAATGAAGTACAGTCGATCGGACAAATACGGCTGGCCGTCTCACTTGGAGAGGAGCCACTCAAGAGAACCCGATGGACCACGTTTCTGATTGTGGATGCGCCAGCTGCCTACAACGCCATTCTCGGTCGACCGGCTCTCAATGAATTTAAAGCGGTAGTCTCCACCTACTACCTCAAGGTGAAGTTTCCGATCGGCGACGGGGTCGGCGAGGTGAAGGGCAATCAGATCGTGGCCCGGCGATGCTATGCTGATGATGTCCGCTCGGGAGGTCAGAAGGCAAGGCGGGCAGATAGCGGCTGCAACATGGTGCAAGCCTCCCCTTGGGCAGAATTGCGGGAGGACAAAGAAGAGGTACAACTTTTGCCCGGTCGGAAGCGTGGCGGCCCACGTGGAAGATTGGCCCATCCGGAAGCCTAAAGCGGTGTCCGGTCGGATGCGTGGCGTCCCACGCAGAAGATTGGTTCCCTTTGGAAGCCTGAGTCGGCGACTGACTGGAAGCGTCAGCCCACTCGGAAGCCTGGATTGGTTCCCGGTCGGAAGCGTGGCGGCCCACGTGGAAGATTGGCCCATCCGGAAGCCTGAAGAGGTGCCCGGTCGGATGCGTGGCGTTCCACGCAGAAGATTGGCTCCCTTCGGAAGCCTGAATTGGTGACTGATTGGAAAATCAGCCCACTCGGAAGCCTGGATTGGTTCCCGGTCGGAAGCGTGGCGGCCCACGCGGAAGATAGGTCCATCCGGAAGCCTGAAGAGGTGCCCGGTCGGATGCGTGGCGTTCCACGCAGAAGATTGGCTCCCTTTGGAAGCCTGAGTCGGCGACTGATTGGACACATCAGCCCACTCGGAAGCCTGGACTGGTTCCCGGTCGGAAGCGTGGCGACCCACGTGGAAGATTGGCCCATCCGGAAGCCTAAAGCGGTGTTCGGTCGGATGCGTGGCGTCCCACGCAGAAGATTGGTTCCCTTTGGAAGCCTGAGTCGGCGACTGATTGGACACATCAGCCCACTCGGAAGCCTGGACTGGTTCCCGGTCGGAAGCGTGGCGACCCACGTGGAAGATTGGCCCATCCGAAAGCCTAAAGCGGTGTCCGGTCGGATGCGTGGCGTCCCACGCAGAAGATTGGTTCCCTTTGGAAGCCTGAGTCGGCGACTGATTGGAAACATCAGCCCACTCGGAAGCCTGGATTGGTTCCCGGTCGGAAGCGTGGTGGCCCACGCGGAAGATAGGTCCATCCGGAAGCCTGAAGAGGTGCCCGGTCGGATGCGTGGCGTTCCACGCAGAAGATTGGCTCCCTTCGGAAGCCTGAGTTGGTGACTGATTGGAAACATCAGCCCACTCGGAAGCCTGGATTGGCTCCCGGTCGGAAGCGTGGCGACCCACGTGGAAGATTGGCCCATCCGGAAGCCTAAAGCGGTGTCCGGTCGGAAGCGTGGCGGCCCACGTGGAAGATTGGCCCATCCGGAAGCCTGAAGAGGTGCCCGGTCGGATGCGTGGCGTTCCACGCAGAAGATTGGCTCCCTTCGGAAGCCTGAGTTGGTGACTGATTGGAAAATCAGCCCACTCGGAAGCCTGGATTGGTTCCCGGTCGGAAGCGTGGCGGCCCACGCGGAAGATAGGTCCATCCGGAAGCCTGAAGAGGTGCCCGGTCGGATGCGTGGTGTTCCACGCAGAAGATTGGCTCCCTTCGGAAGCCTGAGTTGGTGACTGATTGGAAACATCAGCCCACTCGGAAGCCTGGATTGGTTCCCGGTCGGAAGCGTGGCGGCCCACGCGGAAGATAGGTCCATCCGGAAGCCTGAAGAGGTGCCCGGTCGGGTGCGTGGCGTTCCACGCAGAAGATTGGCTCCCTTCGGAAGCCTGAGTTGGTGACTGATTGGAAACATCAGCCCACTCGGGAGCCCGAATTGGTTCCCGGTCGGAAGCGTGGCGGCCCACGTGGAAGATTGGCCCATCCGGAAGCCTGAAGTGGTGCCCGGTCGGATGCGTGGCGTTCCACGTAGAAGATTGGCTCCCTTCGGAAGCCTGAGTTGGTGACTGATTGGAAAATCAGCCCACTCGGGAGCCCGAATTGGTTCCCGGTAGGAAGCGCGGCGGCCCACGTGGAAGATTGGCCCATCCGGAAGCCTGAAGTGGTGCCCGGTCGGATGCGTGGCGTTCCACGCAGAAGATTGGCTCCCTTCGGAAGCCTGAGTTGGTGACTGATTGGAAAATCAGCCCACTCGGGAGCCCGAATTGGTTCCCGATCGGAAGCGTGGCGGCCCACGCGGAAGATTGATTTCCTTCAGAAGCCTGGGTCGGCGACTGATTAAAACAACAGCCCACCCAGAAACCTGAATCAGAATCCGGTCGGACGTGTGGTGACTCACCTTAGTCAGATCAACCAGTCGTCTACCGTACGCAACCATTTTTCCTGCGCTTAATTCGACTCTCTGGTCGGGTTTAAGGCGATCCATATCCCCCACCCGGCTAGCCGATCAGCAACATCTGCTTAGTCGCTATCTAAGGTAACACGTAGAAGGAAAAGGCTTTTCATTGCTGCTTATTCGAAAGCATTACAAAAAAGAGAGCCCCAACCGGAGGCTCAGGATGACATGGTTAAAATTAGGTAAAGGGCTGGAAGAAGTCTTTAGGGAGTAGCTCCTTGACCCGGCTCACTTGGACGACATTGGCAGGAAGGTCGGCAGGCAGATGGCCGCTCTCTTAGAGCTGCAGAACAGCGCTGTCTAGGCCCATCTTGAACATACCAGATGTCCGCTTGCCCAGCTGCTGGCCGAACTCTTTAGAGTTGATGTAAGCCAGGCGATGTGCGTCCATCCGGGCGGGCTCGCCTGCTTGATACAGCTTCAGGCTGTCAATTTCCGCCCGGAGGTTAGCTAACTCCTTGTCCTTCTCCTCCAAGGCAACGGCTTGAGAGGCCAGCAGTCCTTCAGACAAACGGAGCTCGTCTCCTCGTAAGTCTAAAGCCTTCTCCTTGGCATTCAAGTCCGACTCCCGAGTCGCCAGCTCCTGCTCTTTTTCATTCAAGGTCGTCCGGAGCTCCTCCGAAGACTTCATCAGCGTGTCTAGTTCCGCCTTCAAGGTTTGGGCCTCGACAGTCTGCTTGTCGAGGTCCGATCGGGCACGGCGCTGCCTATCCATAGCCTTCTTCCTCTCCTGCTCAAGGGTCGCGTGCAGGGAGGAAGACCGGGCATACGCCTGCTCGGCTGCCTCCGCTCGGGTGATTTCCTCCGTCAGTAGCGCCTCGGCGGAACGGAGTTTCTCCTTAAGGTCCAGTATCTCCGAACGGAGAATAGCGGTGCCCTCCTCGCCGGCCGGTAAGTTCGCATGCGCCTGGCGGAGCTCCCATTCCTCGATCCGCCGCTCGGCCGCTCGGCGTCCCCTGGTGTTGGTAAC
The DNA here is from genome assembly GCA_024364735.1 of Boesenbergia rotunda. Lineage (NCBI taxonomy): Eukaryota > Viridiplantae > Streptophyta > Magnoliopsida > Zingiberales > Zingiberaceae > Boesenbergia > Boesenbergia rotunda. Next base: position 594,873 of record JAGFNQ010002708.1, read on the forward strand.
CAAGGCATAGGCGACGCTCGAGCAGGATGCCCAAAACTGCAATAAGAATGTTAGAAAAAAGCAAGTTAGTTAAGCATCGAAGCATCGGACTTACATGCGTAGCGTCCTGAATGAATTGGTCGGCCAGTCGGATCGGGGGTCTGGAAGTCCCTTCCCTCATACCCTGCTCCCAGCAGTCCGCCAATTCCCCATAAAGGGTAAGCCGCTGCTGGACTTCGAAGGGGGCCACTGGGTCGACCGAGGGGAGATATACGCCATAGCCACCCGTCTGCGAACGTTGTCCCCCCGAGCGAGACGAACCCGGTGCGTCAGCTGACCGGCTCGCTCTAGCCGGGCTGGCAGCTGCCTCTGCGGGCTGGGAGCGAGAGCCCGACGTAGAAGTCCTCGGGCGCCTCTGCAAAGGTTGCGGGTCAGGAGAATCAGAAGAGGACAGGTCCACCTCCGCCGGTTCCTCAATACGGATAGAAGCGCTGGCCTTCCGCTTGGAAGGCAGGGACTTCTGCAGGGAAGGCAGAGCCTTCTGCTTGCCGGAGGATCTTGCAGGGGCAGGAGATTTCGATGAGCCGACCGGCTCCACAGAACCGGTCCCCGCTGGTTGGGCAGAAGGAGCCGGAGAGGCGGGCTCCGCGCTCTCAGGAATCGGAGGTTGGTCGGGCAGACCGGCCTGGGGCAGACGCAGTTGTTCGGCCGCCCGGGCGTTTAACTCTTCGCCTTCCATGCCCAGGGCCGCATCGAGGGCCGCTTCCCACATCATCTTGGCTGCAAAATCAGAAGATATTGAGTTAGGGAGAAAGAAGTACGAAGCAAAAAATGACTTACAGAAGGTGTCGGGCAGGGCGGCAGGCACTCGGCTTAGCCCAAATATATACAAGACGGCGTCGTTGAGAAGTTTCATGCCGTCGAAGCGGAGGCCCCCGAGTCGAGAAACAGCCATTATAAATAAGGGGTCGGACTTAAAATTTCTTAAGGGAGTTATAGGGGGCATGTCTTCAACCCATCCGATCGGGAACCCAGGGCTGGTCGGGGGGCTTATGAAGAAAAAATGGGTTTTCCACCCCTTATTCGAGGAAGGAATATTCTCCACTATGGATAATTTGGCCCGGGCTTGGAGAAAGAAATTCCCGGCCTCCTGTTTCTTCGGATAATAAAAGAAATAAAGAACCTCCGGTCGGAGGGGGATTCGGTAAAGGGTAAAGAGAACTATTAGGTTACATAATATGCGAACGGCATTGGGAGAAAGCTGGAAGATAGGCACATGGAAAAAGTTACAGAATTTTACAATAAAGGGATGAAGAGGGTAGCGCAGGCCAGACGTATGTTGGTCCCGGAAAAACACAAAGAAGTCGGCCGGGGGCTTGTGTGGTCTGTCAGCCTTTGTAGGAACGACGATGTGATAGTTTTCAGGGATATCATAGGCCAGTCGGAGATCGGAGACGGTCTCGTCGTTAAGGGTAGACTCGACGGAGGTATACCACGTAGAGGCAGCCATGGAGCAGAAAGAAAGGGAAGAAAAGGGAGAATCTGACCGTAGGTGGTGGCGAAAAGGATTAACAGGCGGAGAAGCACGAGAGCGGTGGCGACACCGAAGACGGCGGCAAGGAGCGAGAAGCACCGAGTTAGAGAGAGAACAGTGGAGAAGCAAATGAGGGTTTCGGTGAATATGGAGGCCTATTTATAGCTAGGCCAAAGAAGGGAGACCGTCCGATGGCGATCCACGTGTACGGAGATCGCCTCATCCATGCCGTTGAGGCGTCCACGATCAGCCTCGAAAAGACGCGCCGCAGGCGCTGGCGTGCCTGCAGCGGCGACAAGGCGCGTCGTCCTGTCGGCCAGCCGGAAGCTGCCGCGTGGCGGAAAGAATTACGCGCGTTAATGGCCATTAAAAGCTCGTAATCATGGGGATAAATCGCATCCCGGTCGGCCAACCAGCGTGCGCCACGTGGCCCGGATCATTAAAGCGGAGGTGATGTCGTTAAGGCGCCGGTCGCATCGAGCATATCACATCACCTCATTCGACTTAGAATGTCACGTCTCCATTAATTGACTGACTCAGGCTATCATGGGAAAATCGTCTTGGGGCACGTGGCACTCCATGTGCCTTGCGACCCAAGACAAACGTTCACTCGACCAAGTGTCGTCAGAATACAGCCAATAATTCGACGACACGGGGCAAGCCACTCTCCTGCCCACCAACAACACTCGTCCGGTCGGACGCATTCACAATGTACGGACGCGTGGCGACCCACGCTCCCTTCAGTCGGGAATAGTTATTCTGCTTACGCAGGACAATGTACGAGGGCATGGCGGCCCACGTTCCTCCCGGACGAAATTTTTATCTGCTCAGAATTCTTCTTCGTGTCAGTGATTAGTCGGGAATGCGTGGCGGCCCACGCTCCCCTATTACTCCTCGTCCGGTCTGACGTCTTCACTTAACAAGATGGCGCGTGGCGACTCACGTCCCTCTTGATCAACAATATTATTCCACCCAAGCGGCTCGCGCAATACACCGCACACGGATGCGTGGGTACCCACGTTCCGGTCAGCGGCAAGGAACTGTTTGCCCACTCGGACCTTATCAACATCAGCTGTTGAGCATCATGTTAGGCCGACCGGATATTAAACGGACAGAAGTGGCTCGACCGAGAAATGGTTGTACACAAACAGTCCAGTCTGTCGGACTGATCTCCTCCTTCGACTAGACTCGAGGGGAAGTCTATTGATCCTGCCCTATCTTTGGCACCGTACGGACAGCCAACGTGGCAAACGGCCTGGCCAGCTTCAGGGTCCACGTCATTGTACGGGCAGCCAACTCGACAAACATCCTGGCCTGGCCCAGGGTCTCCGCCGGTCGGTCGGACTCAAGGCGGCCGGCTAGAATAAATATAGCGGTTCATCCGGCCGGGTATTTCCGCCTGGCCACCTTAAGGCTTACACGCCTCGTTTATTCGGGTATTTCCGCCCGGCCACATTAGGGCTTACGCGCCTCGTTCATCCGAGTGCATCCGCCCGGCAGCCCTTTACACCCATGCTTGATATCCATCCGGGCGTGCCGTCCCGGTGCCCACTCGGGCACTCTCTCAGAACCACCCTGGGGTAAAGGCAAAATACACCTGCACCAGCTGCAGATAACAGGCTGTCACCACTCATGTGAACTGACACTCCCTGGCACGCCGCCCTGTCACGCCGTTGGTGCCAGCCGGCGCCGGTCGGAGACGTACAGAAATCGGTCTTTGTCCTCACATAAGACAAACAGTATACGACAAGGAATGTTGGCTACAAGTCGACATAATCATACAATATTCCCTGACCCCGTCAGAGAATCCTGACACCGGGCAGATAATCTTGGGATATTCCCCGACCAGGTCAGAGAATCCTGACACAGGTCAGACTTGGTCCTTTTCCCCGGCTATATAAGCCCCTCCCCTCCTCATTATCAGGTACGCGCGAAGGCCATCATCTACAGTGCTCCATTATTTTTCCTGTTCATCGGAGTACTGACTTGACCGTCGGAGGACCTTGCCGGGATGTTTCCCGGCTAGGTTGCTAACGGTCATCTTCTCCAGCACGTTTAGGTCATCCGGTCGGAGGTTCACCAGGCGACATCTACTTCCATCCGGTCGGAGGTTCACCAGGCGACATCTACTTCCATCCGGTCGGAGGTTCACCAGGCGACATCTACTTCCATCCGGTCGGAGGTTCACCAGGCTACGTCTGCTTACGTCCAGTCGGAGGACACCCCCCACCACTTGCTGAGTCATTCTGAGCGAGGGCATCCAGTCAGCATCCACGTCATCCATCTCCCTACCGTCATCCGGTTGCGGCCCCACTTCGCTCGGCGACAGGATCATATATATATATATATATATATATATATATTAAAAATTATTTAGTTAAACAGCCTCATCCTTATTACAATTTACATCAATTAAATATGCAAAAGATATTTTTCAATTAATATATCTAATATCATCGGCCAAAGGGAAAATGCCACGGATGATAGGCTGGCGAGAGCGACCATTCTGATGTTGCCACTTCTCCTACAGAGTTTTTGCCTGGATTTATCTCTAAATTCTGAATATCTCATCTTCACAATCATTGACTCTTTTTTCTTCTTCACATCTGATGTGGCGGAGATGGCGTGGGCCACGTGGCAAGTGCAGCCTTAATCAATCCGGAACCGATCAGTCCGACTTGAGCCGAAACTCAGATCAAGTCGGTCTAACTCATGGTGAACTCAATTCAAGCTAGATTCAATTTTTCAGAGTTCAGACTAAGCCAACCTTACCCACAACGGAGTAACTCAAGTCAGTCCGACATATCTCTCATGAAGACGATCGTATGACTATTCCACGGGAAAGAAAGGACAAAACTTTGAATGAAATTTAGAATCCTAACATGTTCTAGGAATCGAGCAGGATTTGTACAATTACAAATAAATACAGGTATACCGACGATCATAGATTTGCTAAGACATGACGGCGACTGATAGATTTTGTCGTGTTTTTACTAATCCGACATTCTAAACGAGCAATTCGAAGAAGCTCGCAGATCCGAGTTATTCGCCGGAGAAGCGGCGGCGACGCGTGCCGATGGATTCTTGGGCTCATCGGTGGCCGGGTGCCGGATTTCCGTCAGCATCGCGGCCACGTCTTTCATCGTCGGCCGGTCGTCGGCCCTCGGACTGACGCACATGGCGGAGATCGCCAGTGCCTGCTGCATTTCCTGCCTCTGGTACTCCGGCCGACCGCGCAGCCTCGCGTCGAGCATGTCGGCGGGGTCGCCCTTGCGGCTCAGGTGGTCGCGCACCCACTGAACCAGATGCATTCCGCCGGGCAGCGCCGCCTCCAGCGGATGCACTCCCGTTAAAACCTCCAGCAACACCACGCCGTAGCTGTAGACGTCGCTCTTCTCTGTTATCCGGCGCATGGAAGCGTACTCTGATCGAGAAGAACGAAGTTGAAACAGAGGAAGCTGAAATCGATCGAAATCTCCGCCGGAAAAACAGAGCAATCGTTCACCTGGAGCGATGTATCCGTAGGATCCGGCGATCTGAGGAGAAGCCATGGAGTCCGACTCGTGACTTCCATTCAGAACTCTGGCCGAGCCGAAGTCCGCTAGATATGGCTCGAATCTCGATCCCAAGAGCACGTTCATGGCCTTGACGTCGCCGTGCAAAATGGGCGGCGCGCAATCGTGGTGGAGGTAGGCGACGGCATGTGCCAGGCCGAGCACGATCTCGTACCTCAAGTCCCACTCCACCGCCGCCTTCTCGCTCCTGTGAAGCAATCGGCTCAGGCTTCCGTTGGGTAAATAGTCGTAGAACAAGAGCTTGGTGCTCTGGTTCGCCCCCCATCCGAGCAGCCGCACGATGTTCCGGTGCCTTATCGCGCTCAGGGCGGCGATCTCGTTGCGGAACGCTCCGGTCTCCGACAACGGCCACATCTTCTTGACGGCTACCGAGTTGCCGTCGGGGATTCCGACCTTGTAGACCACGCCGGAGCTCCCCGTTCCTATCACGTTCGCTGAGGTGAGGCCGCGGACCACTTCCGCCGCCGAGAAGTCGAGCTTTTGGTAGAGAGTTATCTCCAGCGCGTCGGCGGCGTCTCTGTCGGGCGGGATGCGCGCGCGCACAAGCACATAGACGGCTGTCAGCAGCGACACGGCGATGACGCCGAGGAGGACCGACATGGCGAGTTTCAGAGCGGAGATCGAGGCTCTGCCCCGCTGCCGGCCCTCCGCCGTTAGGCCGTCGGCGATGAACAGTCCGCGGTTGCCTTCTAGATCGGAGAGCGGGAGCTTTCGGAAGAAAGGCGTGTTGGGCAACTCGCCGGAGAAATCGTTAAAGGAGGCGTTCAGGGTGACGAGGTTCTGGAGCGCGGCGAGGGCGGCGAGGCCGCCGGAGAGCGCGTTGTGGGATATGTCGAGGCAGCCAAGCTTACCGAGCGCGGAGAATTGAGTCGGAATCTTGCCGGAGAGACGGTTGCAACTAACGTTAAGAGCGATCGCAAGCGCCGGAAGCTGGCCGAGCTCGCCTGGGATCCCGCCGGAGAATGAGTTATCGCCGAGGTCGAGAAATTGAAGCTTGCTGCACGAACCAAGCTCCGACGGGATCAAACTAGAGAGTTGATTCCTGCCCACATTGAGCTTCGTCAGCTCCGGTAACAACCCGACACTGGGGCTCAATGCTCCAGTAAGCCGGTTGCCGGAGACGTCTATGACTTGTAGGGTCTTCGGAAGGGACTCCGGTAAGCCTCCGGAGAGAGCATTGGAATGGAGGTCGAGGAACTCGAGGGAATCGCAACCGGATATCGCCGTTGGTATCGGACCTCCGAACATATTGTTGCTCATGTCAAGAAACCTAAGGCTCTTCAAATGCCCAATCTCCGATGGAATTGCGCCGGCCAGCCGGTTTCCGTTCAGCCGGAGCCGTAAAAGGTTTGTGCAGTTGCCGATTTCCGGCGGCACGATTCCGGACAATTCGTTGGAAAGGAGAAGCAACTTGGTGAGGTTCTGCAACCCAAACAGATCCGTCGGAATCGGCCCTGTCAAGTTGTTGCGAGACAGATCGACAGCTTGCAAACTCCGGCATCGAGCTAAACTCGCCGGAATGCTCCCCGTCAACCTGTTCTGCCAAGCATAGAACAGAGTGAGGTTCTCCATTCTGGAGAAGTCGATTTGGATCTCGCCGGAGAGTTCGTTGTCGTCGAGCTGGATGTCGGCGAGCGCGGCGCAGTTGGAGATCTCCTTCGGTACCGCTCCGGCGAGCTGATTGGTACTCAGCTGAAGCTGCTCGAGATTGACCAAGTTCCCGATGCTCCGCGGAATATCTCCGGTGAGAAAGTTCATGGACAGGTCGACGAGGGCTAACCGTATGCACCGGCCGAGCTCCGACGGGATTGAGCCCGCCAAATTGTTCTGCCACAAGAGCAAGCTCCGAAGGCCGGGGAGGTTGCCAAGCTGCGGAGGAATCCGACCTGACAGCGAATTCTGGTACAGATACAGATCGGTTAGCTCAGTGCAGTTGCCGATCTCTTCCGGCATCGATCCGGCGAGAAAAGAAGAATAGATAGCGATCGTCTGCAGCTTCTTCAGCAGCCCAATTGTGGATGGAATATTCCCTGATATGCCGGTTTCAGCGAGACCCAACATGACCAAATTGCTGCAGTTTCCGATCTCCGTCGGCAGCGGGCCTTCGAGGTTCTTGTTCCCGCCGGCCCGGAAAACCTCCAGCTCCAGCAACTCCCCGATGCTCGCGGGGATCTCCCCGCTCAAGAAGTTGTCGTAGAGAGTCAAGTACCGGAGCCCGGAGAGGTTCCCGACGGCGACAGGAATGGCACCAGAAAGCGAGTTTGAGTCCAGCGCGAGCGACCGGAGCTTGCGCAGCCTGCACAACTCGGCAGGGATCTCGCCGGAGAGCTGGTTCCCGCTGAGGTCGAGGACGGCGAGCTCCAGGTAGTCGCCGAACTGCGTCGGAATCGTGCCGGCGAGGTTGGCGGCGGAGAGAATCAGCGTGCTGAGCGACGTGAGGAGGTGGAAATTGGAAGGCAAGGGGCCGCGGAGATCGACGGACCTGAAGACGAGACTGACGACCTCCATTTGGGAGTTGCAGGTGACTCCGGGCCAGCTGCATGGATTGGGGTCAGAAGAGTTCCAGGACGAGAGCAGGTCGGTGGAGGAGCTGAGGCTCTGCTTCCAGGCGAGCAGCGCCTGGCCCTGCTCGTCGACGCAGAGGCAGGAGAGGAAGGAGGAGGTTGCGGCAAGGAGAAGAAGAATAAAAGAGATGGAAGAGGACATGTTGTTGGGATTGGAGAGGAGAGGGGAATCCCATGGTTTTGTTTATAGCATGAAAGCAAGAGATCTGGATCCAAAAGATGTTTAGCATACAAATAATTTGTATGTCAATCTGATGTTGTTCATCGACACTTAAGAAAGTTTAATCGATTGATAAGAGTATCCATGTTGATTTTAACTTTTTAATATTATAACACTCGCATCTCATAAAAAAATATAAGATTTACCTGATACATACGTTGGATTAACATTTTTATTTTTTTCATATTCATTTTAACATTAACATTCATTATTTTTCGAGTCCACGTACCACATACATATTATATTAACATATTCATTCTCTTACAACTATATTTTTATTTCATTATTATTTAAAATAAATAATAATTATTTTTAAATATATTTATTATGTAAAATAATTCTTTCTTACAAATGTCATTTTTTTTAAATTAAAATATTATTATAAGCTCAAAATGAAAGAGTACGCCCACCAATCGATTGGGATATTCTGTCACGTTATTTTTAACGCGTTCAATTCATCACATCTGATCCTGTCGCGAAGCGAGGTGGCGCCCCTGCGGCTAGATGGTTCTCCGGGGGAGCGTAAGGTCGCTGAGGCTGTCTGCTGAGCTGGCGCGTTCCGATCCTACAAGACAAAGACCGTTAGAACCTGTCGGGAAATGTCCCCGGCCAGGCACTCCAATGGTCAAGTCAGTACTCGACGGTGGCAATGGAAAGCAATAGAACAGTAGGAAAATGCACTATTGCGCGTACCTGCGAGATGCAGAGTGAAGAGGCTTATATACCTGGGGAAGTTGACAGCTCATGCCACGCCTGCCACGCCTGCCACCTGCTGTCATATAGTGAGGGCAAGATGATGCATGCCCAGAGGTGGCAGGATAAAGTAGTGAATACTGGGTTAAGGACAAGGGTACTTTCAAATTAATGGCTAGCGCCTTTTGGCGCCGCTCAGCCTGACATCAGTGTATCTGGTCGTAGTACGGGGGGACAGGATATGACAGGAAGATCAAGCCATCGCAAGATATCCGTTGCTAGGACCAGAGTGACCCCAGTTCTGTGTCGACCCCCATACTACTTCGGGTAACCTGTTGTCAGGGAGTGGTTGTTCTGCCTACTAGGGCATGTTAGGACCGACTGAGGGCACTGAGCGATGAGGCCGAGTGAGGGCCTATGTGAGGTGTTGACTGGGGCCCTAAGTGATGAGGCCGGCTGAGGGTCTATGAGGGTGCCGACTGGGACACTGAGTGATGAGGCCGGCTGAGTGCCTATGAGGGTGCCGACTGGGACACTGCATGACGATGTGTCGAGTAACACCTCCTCCGGTTCGGGCTTACCCCCGGAGCGTGGTCCGCCACGCGTAGGCGGGGAGCCAAACCTGGAGAGGTATTGGAGCATGAGCGTCTAAGCTTGGGCCAGATCGATCCTGGGAGTGTGGGCCGCCACGCGTCTGATCAGGGGCCTTGACCCAAATTCCGCCTATTCGACGTGTCTTTCCAACCCCTTAATCGTTTTCCTTCTGACTAAGCGTCAGGCTGCCGGGTCAGGCTACACGTAAGTTGGCCCGGGATCAACGTCAATATTTAAATGCTAATGTCACATTGCTTTTAACGTAATATGTGCGTTCATCGGATGTTATAACGTCGGATGAACAAGCATGCTCTAACGTTTCAAGAGTCTAATCCGTAGTACATCAAGCACTTGGACGAAGTCAAGGCAAGATAATAATGTGCTAGGGGTGTGGGAGGGGAGGCAGACAGATAGGCCAGGGCATTGTTGAAGGGTCAAGGGACTATGACTTAGGTCAGGACCGTACTCATCCTTAGGGTAAGTTTTGATTATTAGTTGGTATTAATTATTTAATTTATGATGATTAATTTTGAAAATAATTAATTTAGTTTTATGGTAAATTTTCATGACCATCAACATGAAATTTTTAAGTTAAGAGTTCATTAAGAGATTATCAAACTTAAAACTCAATCATTAAAGGTTTGAGAAATTGAGAAAATATCTTGTCACTGGATCATTGTCCCGAAATACATATGATTTATTTTGAATTTATGGATAATTAAAGAGTCATCTATTTTCAGAATTTATTGGACAAAATCATAATACTAAAGGAGCGCTTGATCAGCAAGTTTATAAGGTGAGCATGAGAATAAAATCTATTTCATTCCCATTTATGATACTTGATATATGAGAATCGGAATTAAAATATGAATATGAAACCCCTGATTTTATAACCCAACTCCCATTAGGTTATCACTAAACTTATAAATACCTTAATCAAAACTCATTATCATTCTCATTGTCGAATGTATACCAAGCGACTCCTAAATTATATCAAAAAAAATCTTTAAGTTTTAGGGACAAAGTGATGACTTTTTAATTTTATTTTTGCTAGGAGATAAGTGGGCAAAATTGAAAGGGAATCTTGGGGTAACAATTATTCTGTTGAGATTATGAGTATGAGTTGTGAAAATAATTTCTTATCTTATAAGATAAGTCTGTGTTTATGTGCATATAATATATTTTCTATGATTTGACCCTTTCTTAGGGTATGTATTGAAGACTAAATTGATAAATAATTTTTGATCGAGTTAAATTTATTTATTTTCAATAAGTGAAATATGGTAAGCTTTTTTTTTAAAAATTAAAAAAGAGATATGGCAATTCTAATAAGTGGGAAACCCTTTAAATTTTGGCTATGATAAAATTCAAAATTCAAACTTCTTAGCAGTGTCTTTGATCTAACAAGAGCCAGCTCATAAAAGGTGCCTTTTGCTCTGATTCACAGCAAAAAAACTTAATAGCTTGAGACTCCAATTATTTTAACATGAAGGTGTCAGGATGTTGATTAGTTTAATGACCTAACAGTTACAGAAGAAGAGGTGTAATTGCCCTCACATGTTAGAGAAGGACAGGTTTTGGGGACAAATTAGTTGGCAAAACATGGGGTTCAATGTTTCTCTAATCAATATGCAAAGCATTATGAGGGAGCATGACTAGGATGGTATACGAGTCAAGTCGAGTTAAATTTTGTGATATTCAAACTTATTTGATAGGATAAATAAGACAAGTTACACTGAGTTTAAAATGAATTAAGATAATTGTTCAAGTTTGAATTTTGTGATTTCAATCTTGTCGATAAGAGTTTTGTTTCGGAAACTAATGGCGTCAATGGAGATGACGCCCGTCTGATGATGTAAACCTTTTGCTAAATTAGGATTGGCTAGAATGATGAGGACTTGAGATCCAAAGCCTCAAGAAAAGAACATTAGAATGACACTCCGATGAGTCCCGACGATTGCCACTCTGACGTTCAAGTCAGAGATTAAAGAGGAGAAGTTATCAGAATGGAAAGAGATGAGTTTAGATAATTACGTAGCCCCCTTTGTTGGTGCAATCTTGGTTAGGTCAGGGTTGACCTAGTTTGACAAAGCTCAGGTGAGCTTGAGTCTAGCAAGCTCGGGTGAGCTTGAGGTGTATGTTTCGATGTTTGACATTGATGTTTGAATTTGATAATTATGTTTGAATGCCGTATGGTGTCTAGTGGGACTAGGCACACCTAGTGGGACTAGGTGAAGTCCAGGTGGATCGGGGAGATCGCACGCTGGCATGGAAAAAGACCTAGTGGGACTAGGCACACCTAGTGGGACTAGGTGAAGTCCAGGTGGATCGGGGAGATCGCACGCTGGCATGGGAGAAGACCTAGTGGGACTAGGTGAAGTCCAGATGGATCGGGGAGATCACATGCTGGCAAGGTGGAAGTCTACCGAGAGACTAGACCTAACTCGAGTGTTAGGCAAACCTTGTGGGGAATCAGGTTAAGTCCTAGTTGGGAACTAGGCAGAAGAAGTCCAGGTTGGTCAAAGGGGTTGACCGTAAAATCTAGGTTGGTCAAAGGGGTTGACCGTAAAATCGAGGTTGGTCAAAGGGGTTGACCGTGAACACAAGTTGGGTTGGTCTCAATCGATTGGGTGATCGATTGGGTTGTTGTCTCGCGAAAACAAGAAGGATCTTAATCAATTAGGTAATTGATTAAGGAGAAAGTGAATCGATTGGGTAATCGATTAAGAGAGTTTGTTGCGAGAACAGAAGGTGGCTGAATCGATTGGGTAATCGATTCAGCCTTCTCTTAATCGATTGGTCAATCGATTAAGGGCAGTCTTAATCGATTGGCTAATCGATTCAGGTTCAAAAACTAGCCGTTGAACGGCTAGTATGACGTGGTAATCGATTGGGTAATCGATTAGGGAACCCTAGGCGTCGGGTATAAGGGTTTTCACGCAGGTTTTGAGCCACAACTCTTCTCCCCTTTCTCCTTCTTCATTGGTGCCATCTCAAGGGAAGTCTTGGAGGTTTTTGCTGCTGCATTTCCAAGGTTCTAGAGGCAACCACAAGCTTGAAGATAGCAAGGAAAGCAAAGAGAGATTATTCATTGTAAATCTTGTAAGATTTCATTTTGTGTTTGCTTTGATTCTTGTTGTATCTTTGTGAAAGCTTGTAAGAGGTTTCTCCACCTCAAGAAGGAGATCTTTCATAGTGTATGAGAGAGTGAGGAGAGTGGATCCTTGGATTAGTCACCCGACCGGGGTGGATACCAAGTAAATCCTTTGTGTTAGCGTTTGCTCGAGTCTTCCGCCGCGACAAATCATCACGAAGCAAATCGGAGCTAATCACCCCCCCCTCTAGCTCGCCAATCGGTCCCAACACCCTTCTCGGATGTTCTTAGACTCCTTTTATACTTTTGGTTATATCGTTCGTCTTCCATGTCATTAATGATAATAATGATATCTCTTTTATGACCGCCATTATTGCCAATTACTGGTAGTTATTATTGGGATTTTTCTTGTGTTTGTTTCCATCCTCACCTCTCATTAATGCTATCTTTTCAAATGCTAGCAGCACATTAAAGACTCCTTGATTATTCTATTAATAGTTATCATTTGATATCCCTCTGATATTAGCTCTGAAGAGATGCTCCTAAGTATTTTTTAGGACAACTACTTTCGCCCAGGCTATGTCGGCATATCTTGCTTGGGCGATGTTCGTCATGTCCCCATTGACTGCATGTAGTCGGCTGAGCACTTAGACTCCCCTGAGTGGCTGGTTTCCTGAGCGAGCTATGGGAGGACTTTGAGTAGTGCCCAATCGAGCACCTTCTTGGACTAACTAGCCTGATGCTTGGGTCCCTGGTCCTTTTTCACTATGCGGCTGCTACGTTTCCACGTGGCTACCTCTCGACTATTACGATGCCATGTGGCCACCCCTCGATACATCCCCAATCAAGTTTTATTGATGAATATGATACATGAACATTGTTCACAAATGTTATTTGCGAACGTTATTCACAAGCATTAACGAGCTGAATATATATACATTCAAACTTATTTATTTAGTTTAACGAATTGTTCAAACTTGTTTATTTAATTGATCTTATGTATAGCGAATGAATATTGATAGGGTTGAACGAGCCCTGGCCAGGACGAAGGATGAAGAAGCTGCCCAACACCACAGCGGTAGGTTGAGACAACCCTCTGTCTGTGGTCCCGGGAATCCCCGAGGGCGACGCGCCCGGGAAGGGCAGCTGAAGATCCCTCTCGGGAGCACCCCGGGAGGTTAGGCCCCGAGAGCACCTCGGGAGCTGTGGCATGTGAAAACCCTGAGCTCTCCTCGGTGGGTGGAGTCCCGGCAGTGACCGACCTTATACGCTGACCTCCCTCGAGGTATAGATAAGCACCCCCGTCATAAAAGGTCTTCGCGACCCTTGAATCTCGCAACGGGCCGAAGTCGATAATGGAGCAGACCTTTTCAAAAGATATCCCATGACCACCGAACAAGGAGGGAGACGTGGCTTAAGTGCGGGAGATGCGGCACCGATCAGGGGGCACGTCTATCCCGTCATCATCAGTATAAATTAAAAGGTAGTCCAACTCTTCCGGTAAGGGGGTTACGATCTCTCGTTCTACATATTATCTTCCTTTCTCACTGCCATTACTTTTCGAATGACCTACTAACTCGAGCGTCGGAGTGGACTCCACCGGACCCCTGCCGACGTGTCCCCTAACGCTTATGTTAACTCCGCAGGACCCCAAGTTCCTCCCCGGCATAGCAACTTCCACACGGGCAGAACCTCGGTGACTGGTCATCGTCGATGACTCCTTCCGGAACAAATTTGGCGCCGTCTGTGGGAAACTAGCAAAGCACCTGAAGGAGCACCGATGGCAGGATCGGAGGGATAACCCACCCTCACCCGAGAGGAACTTGACCGCCTGGTGGCTAACGTCATTAAGGAAGCCCTGGAGCAGCACCAAGTCAAGCAGGCTGCCCCGTAACTAGGGGGTCCGGCAAGGGAGGAGATCCCCAGAGTCTCCGCCTCGCATTCCCGGAGATCCGTCACCCCTGTGGGGCGGCAGGACGGAGAAGCCCAAGGCCCTCAGAGAGAATCCCCTGGAGACATGGAGAAGGCCCACTCGGTGGCCTCCAGCGCTCAAAGGCATGAAGAAGGACCGGGGAAGAGGGATAGACCCAAGACCTCCCATAAGGCTCCCTCTACCCCCTTCTCGTCCGAGATTGTAGAAGACCCCATGCCAAAGCAGTTCCAAGAGCCCGGGATTCCTGAGTATGATGGGAAGACGGATCCGGAGGATCACGTCTGTAAATTCGAGAATGCGGCACTCCTGCACCAGTATACTGATGGTGTAAAGTGTCGGGTGTTCTTAAACACTTTATCCGGAGCAGCCCAGCGGTGGTTCCAGAGGATGGCACAAGGTTCCATCAACTCCTTCATGGAGTTCAAGACAGCTTTCCTCCACCATTTCGCAAGTAGCCATCGCTACCAGAAGACGACACTTAACCTGTTTGCTCTCAAGCAGAAGCCTAAGGAACCGCTCAAGGAGTACATCCAGAGGTTCAACCGGGTGGCGCAGGACGTGCCTAGCGTGACATCAGAGATACTCATAAGTGCTTGCACCCAAGGGCTCGCTGAGGGGGATTTCTTCCGGTCCTTAGTGAGGAAGCCCCCCGCCAACTTTGATGATCTGCTGGGGCGTTCCGTCAAGCATGTCAATGTAGAAGAAGTACAATACACCCGGCATAAGGATCCAGTCGGAGCTCCTCCTCCGACGACCCCCTGATTAGATAGAAGGGAGCCCCCCCCCCCCCCCCCCCCCCGCTCCGGCGTGGGGAAAAGACCTTCCACCTAGAAGGGACCAGTGGACTGGCAGGCGTCGACTGATGGAGACAGTAGACACCGAGCAGCCAGAGTAATTGCCAAAGTATTGCAATTATCACGGCAGCTCGACTCATTCCACGGAGGAGTGTCATGCCTTGAAGAAGAAGTTCGGTGAGGAGGCAGACGCTAAACCTCGACGAAAATGGAATAGGGCGGGGTATCACCGAAGATCTCCAAGGCGAAGCTTTTCCCCTCGGGGACGGCCCACCGGGGAAAACGAGGCCCGACCTCGGTCCCGATCAAGATCGAGAGGTAGGAGTCGAGGGCCCACACCCCAAAGATCCCTCTCCTTATAGAGAGATCCTCAAAAAGGCAAAGCCCCTGTGTGTGGTCCTCCTTCGGGCCATGTAGGGGTCATCTCCGGAGGACCTATCGGAGGGGATTCTAACCAGGCCAGAAAGTCGTACACCCGGCGGTTGGAGAACTACTCCATCGGGACAAGCCAAAGCCAGGGGCCAGACCCTACAATCTCGTTTGGGCCCTCTGACCTTGAAGAAGTGGAAGCTCTCCATGAGGACGTCATAGTGATCAGAGCCCGTATTGCCAATTATGAGGTGAAGCGAATTTTCGTAGACATGGGGAGTTCCGTGAACATTCTGTACAAGGCAGCTTGGGAACAAATGCAGATAGACTAGGAAGAACTGCTCCCGGTCTCGACCCCACTATTTGGCTTCACGGGGTATCGAGTACAGACACTGGGCCAAATTACCTTATCACTCTCGTTGGGCAGCGACAGGCTCGAAAGAACCCAGAG
>JAGFNQ010002708.1:610682-633203 GCA_024364735.1 Boesenbergia rotunda
GCCTTGCAACAGGGGATGCTTGCGCGGGAGGAGATCCCCAGAGCCTCCATCTTGCACTCACGAAGATCCGTCACTCCGGTGGGACGACGGGACGGAGTAGCTCCAGGCCCTCCGAGGGAGTCTCCAGGAGATATCGAGAAGGCCCACTCAGTGGCCTCCAGTGTGCAGAGGCATGGAGAAGAACAGGGAAAGAGGGGAGGAACCAAAGGCCTCTCATAAGGTTCTCTCTACTCCTTTCTCCTCTGAGATTGTGGAAGGCACCATGCCGAAGTAGTTCCGCGGGCTGGGATCCCCGATTATGACTGGAAGATGGATCCGGAGGATCATGTTTACAAATTCAAGAATGCGGCACTCCTGCATCAGTATACTGATGGGGTCAAGTGTCGGGTGTTCCTAAACACCCTGTCCGGAGTAGCCCAGCGGTGGTTCCAGAGACGGCCGTAAGGTTCTATCAACTCCTTCGTGGAGTTTAGAACGACCTTCCTCCACCATTTCGCTAGCAGCCATCTCTAACAAAGATGACACTTAATCTATTCACCCTTAAGCAGAAACCTAAGGAGCTGCTCAAGGAGTACATCCAGAGGTTCAAAAGGGTGGCGCAAGACGTGCCCAGCGCAACATCGGAAATACTTGTCAGTGCCTGCACCCAAGGGCTCGCTGAAGGGGACTTCTTCCAATCCTTGGTGAAGCCCCCCCGCCAGTTTCGATGATTTGCTGGGACGCTTCGTCAAGCATGTTAACGTGGAAGAGGTATAATACGCCCGCCGCAAGGAACCATTTGGAATCCCCCCTCTAGCGGTTCCCTGGTTAGACAGGAGGGAGCCCCCAACCCCAACTTGAGGCAAAGACCTACACTCCGGGAAGGACCAGTGGGCTGGGAGGCGGCAGCTAGTTGAGACAGTGGATACCGAACAACCGGAGCCATCACCAAAGTACTGCGGTTATCATGGCAGCTCGACACACTCCATTGAGGAGTGTCACGCCTTGAAGAAAAAATTTAGCGATGAGGCAGACACTAGGCCGCGGAGAAAGTGGAATAAATCAGGTTATCATCGAAGGTGCCCACGGTGAAGTTTCTCCCCTCGGCGGCAACAGGCGGGAGAAAGTGAGGCCTGACATCGGTCTCGATCACGATCGGGAGGAAGGAGTCGGGGACCCGCGCCCCGAAGATCCCTCTCCTTGGAAGGAGATCCTCAAAAAGGCAGGGCCCCTATGCATGGCCCGCCCTCCGAGCATGTGGGAGTCATCTCCGGAGGATCTACTGGAGGGACTCTAACCGGGCAAGGAAGTCTCATACCCGGCGACTAGAAAATTACTCCATTGGAACCAGCCGGAGTGAAGAACCCGACCCTATAATATCTTTTGGACCCAAAATTCCCCATTTTTAGTTCTTAAAGTCCATAGAAGTATTTAAAAATGGTTTAACAATATTCTAGATATTTTAGGGATTTTTAGAATATTTTTATGGAATTTTCCGAGTTCGTTTAGTATATATATTAAAAAAAAAGGAAAAACATTTAAGGGCAGCCGGGGTTCGAACCCGCGACCAGCAGGAGACCAGGCAAGCGCGCGACCAGCTGGGCTAGGGTATCAAGCACAGCAAAGGATGGAGAGAAATTTATTTAAGGTGTAGTTAGGTTAATCCGCCCCATAAGTATAAATAGGTAATTAAAGAGAGAAGTTTTATTTCTCTCCTCTCCAAACCCTCACGCCGACCTCTCCTCTCTTGGGCGAAACAACACCAAGCTCTAGGGGGCCGGCCAAGGCTCTCCTCCAAGAGATCTTCCAATATTCGGAATCCCCGCGACGAGAGGAACGCGTAGGCGCGAAGAATTCTCCGAGATCTCAAGTTTCTCCCGAGCCTAGACGTCAATCTTGGTTGTAAGTCCAAGATATCAATGTAAGTACTGCTCACCTGCAGTAAGAGGCGGTTTTTCCGCAAGAATTTCCCTTAAAAGTTTTTAAAAGAGATATTTACTTCTTGTTAAGATTTTTGCATGTGATCTTAGTTCATTATATGCTTATATATTTTATTGAGTGCCCTATATGAGATTAGGGTCCAAGAAAAGCTATGAGAAAAGAAAAGAGAAGATAAAGATAAGAAAAGAAAAGGCCAAGGCCTTAAGAAATCCCCAAAAGTCAAGACTTAGGGATTTTAGCACGCAAGGTGCTCGAGAAAATGCCAAGGCATTTACAGATAAGAAAGAAAAGAAAGAAAAGCTATTTTATTTTCTAAGGCCAGTACCCGGCGTCCAAGGGCGTCGTTAAAGAAATCCAGGTGTCCAATTCCAAGGTCTTGGCCCTGGTAGACCAAGGTCTGCTCTATTAGGATTGGTGGCTCGCTACCCCAACCTTTTAGGGAACGCGCATGAGATGGTACTTACGTCTTCAGTGGATCCAAGTGATTATTATTTTCAAGTATATGCTTTAGCAAAGTTTCTAAAGTTTAAAG
This sequence comes from Boesenbergia rotunda, assembly GCA_024364735.1. Lineage (NCBI taxonomy): Eukaryota > Viridiplantae > Streptophyta > Magnoliopsida > Zingiberales > Zingiberaceae > Boesenbergia > Boesenbergia rotunda. Next base: position 613,135 of record JAGFNQ010002708.1, read on the forward strand.
AGTTTTCAAAAAGTTAAAGAATAGCTAAAGTTTCAAGTTGAGCCAAGAAAAGTAAATTGAGATTTATTAATGCTTGAGTATGCATGTTTTGAGTTATACATGTTCTTAGTTTTCTTTCAAGCATATAAGTATCTCATATGATTTTCATATTGTTCAAGAAGCATGTTTGCACATTTCGAGATTTTGTGAGCTAGATAGTACTTACTAAGCTTTTTGCTTACTAGTTGCATTTCCTCTTACTGCAGATAAAGGTAAAGGCAAGCAATTCTGAAGGAAGGCGACGAGGCGGTGCTGAGTAAAGTGTGTGTGGTGGCTGATTTTTGAGACGAGACAATTTAGTTATTTGAATTACAATGTTTTAGTTTATTCAAATTTCAAGTTCTTGCTTTATGGAGTTTAGCGAACATTTAAGCTTTGGATAGTTTTACATGCTCAATTTCTTAGAGTAAAGATTCCATGTCATTTCATTTAGCATACATATCCTTATGATTGCATTGGATGAGTAAAGTGTGAGTAGTTGGAAATATTGATACTTTGTTGAGAAATAGATGTTTGTGCCAAGATAGTATTAATTTCTCTTTGAATCAAGTTTTTATTGCTTAAATATGTTTAGAAAAGTTGCATTCACATTTCATAATGCTTTAGCAAGGTTATAGAACATGTATTTGGTGTTATGAATGCATAGGAGTCAAGATTGGTACAAACTCTATTGTTAAAGTTCATATAAACTTGAATAGCTATTTTCTTCCGCAAAAGTCCTAATTTCAAGTTTATGGATTCATTTTGATTGGCTAAATTGTTTAGAAAACTGACATAGAATATAGAAATGGTGTCATGATTCTATATGGCTCGAAAGTATAGGTTTGGTGGAGTTTTGAAGCAAGTGCCGAAACCTGAAAATTCAGATTTCAGGCTTATCAGTCGACTGATACAGTATCAGTCGACTGATACCCGAAAGTTGAGTTGGGAGGCAGGTTTCAATAAGTATCATTTTACGAGTTTTTGAGAAAGAAAGTGTGACATGGTATCATGCATGACTACTTAAGTTAGAATATCATTCTTAGATGAATTAAAAAGGAAAAAAAAAGATTTCCGCATTTCTATTAGTCGTGCATTAGAGTCGAGAAGTAGACAAAAGTAACGATCCGTCTGAGGCAGGAGAAGGCGGGTCGCTACAAGCAGTCGATGGCGCGTGGGGTACATCGCTACAGGCCGACCAGGGGTTTGGTGATCATTAGGAGGGATCATCTCCCCCATGCCCCTTGGCAGACCGCATAAGATTTTTTCTGGATTCCTCAGATAACCCGAGAATCTCACATCCCCGAGAATCTTCAGAGAGACCCCGAGTATCATCTCCACCATGCTCCCCGAGGAGGGTCACAATACAGATGTCTATCCCTCTCAGGGGTCCCTCAACCAAGAGCACTACGGTATCTCCAGGGTTGGGCATTGAGGATACCAACGAGGAAGAAAGAAGCAAGCAAGCGAAACAGATGGAGGAGACGCTACACCCTCCTCCCCCTATTTATAGGGATGGTTGCCTGTCCGGGCAGTTAATGCAGGCAGTTAATGCAAGCAGTTAATGCAGGGAGGATGCAATCACGCCAACAGGTGCCGAAGCGTCGTTTCGACTGGCGTGCCCATGCTGCACCTAGGACCCCGCGACTCTTAATGAGTCTAATCAATGAGATCGCGGATAATATGGAGAGGACGGTTCGAAAATCGTCCGCGCACTTCAGCAGGAAAGATCGGCGAGGACTCGCCACAAACATAAATGTGGGGTACAAAGAATTGACTTGAAAAATTATCAAACACCAGAATCAACCTCAAAGACAATCGACGGTTACTTAAATACGAAGCCGCGTCTCGCAAGAGCACATACGCAGGGAAAATGATTACACTAAGTCAAAATCAATACAACCGGACTTGTCTCTCGGGCAAACATTGGGCTGCTCGGGGCCTCGAAAGAAGACCTCTACTTAGCTCAGAGGGCATCTACAATCTCGGGTTAGCGTCAGAAGGTAGGAGCTGCTCCTTCAGCTTGTCGATGGCCCCATGGAAGCCCTGTTGTAAGCGTTCCATCACCTAGCCGGCTATAATGGCGCGGAACTCCTCCGACTCCAGGAACCTCGCTTTGAAGCCCAGCTCGGCCTCCTTAGAATCAGAAGCTTTGGCCGCCCGAAGGGTCAAGAGCTCGGCCTCGGCAGCTTCATAAGAACGCCTTAGCCATGCCAACTCAGCATCCATCTCCGATTGCTCGGAAGAACCTCTCTGAGCCTCTCTGAGGTGGCCCACTCATCTGATCGAGCCTGGATCAGATCGTCCTCCAGGACGGAGGCACGGTCAGTGGCCATCAGGAGACCAGACTCCACTTGGCCCGATAATTACTTCTCTCTCTCCTGGAGCTGATCTCTCTCCCGCGTCACCTAGAGAAGGTCCTCGGTAGCTGACATGGCCTTCTCGGATGCCAGGCGTTCTCTATGCCGGGAATTCCAAAGAGCCTGCTCCTGGTCCTGCAAGAGCTTCCGCAGGCACTCGACTTCTTCGCGAAGAGCTCTGCTGACGCTTGCTTGCATCACTCCTGACTGGTGCTCCAGATTAGCTGTCGCTTTCGCCCGCAAGGCTCGATGGAGCAGGGCCTCCACTTGGGGCCCAGAATATAGGCCCCGACCAATTACTACGCAATCCTCAGCTGTCTGCCATCGCACCAAAAGGTCATCAAACGGACAAAAGAACATCCAGAGTAATAGTAATTTGCACCTTCAAGAGTGTCTCCCGAAGACTGGCGAGCAGTCCAGCCGAGGCCCGCATGACTACCCTTTCGAAGGTGCCAGGAATGTCCCCTCGCCCCTCAGGCGGCGGTGGACTCGGTCGGAGAGGAAGTCGTTGAACATCGGAAGCCTCGGGTGGTAAGTTGGAGGGGTCGAAGGCCTCCTCTTTGGAACTAGAAGGCCCCTCCGATAAGACCCCCTCGGGCGGAGTCTCCTTTAATTGCACTGGGGGGCAGATTGCATCGAGGCCTCCAACGCTGCATCCAACCTCTCCCTTAGTCGATCTAGTTTCACCCGGTATTGAGTACGCAACATCTCCTTACCCGGGGAAGAGGTGGCTTGGTCAAGGAAGCTGGAGGGGAGCACCAGGATAGCTGCCTCCAGAGCGGAGACCGGTGGGGCATCTGCAGGAGTGACTCCCTCGGAGGAGGGCGTCACCTCCTCGGGCGCCAAGGAAAGAGGAGGGGAACATACAAGATGCCACTTTTTCCATGAAGGTCCCAAGCCCTTGGGGAGCCGCCGCTTCTGCCGACCGAAGGACTGGGCGGCCGAAGGAGTAATAAAAGGGGAGGATTCCTCATTCACCCTTTCCGGGTAGGCTGGTCTCGGAGAAGAGCCACCTCCTGAAGGAGGATCCGCCACTTGATCAGCCCGTCGAGCCGAAGGCCCTTGGCCCCCGACCGGCGGGGATGTAACAGTAGCCTCGACCCTCTCAGGTGAGGCGTGGGGCGAGACAGCAGGCTCCTCAAGGGACTCGGCGGGGGCAGGGAAAGAGTCAGGAGCGACCGGGGGAGGGTTCAGTGTCTCCTTGTTAGCCTCCTCCCACTTGATGAGCCGGCTCATCGCCTTGGCGAACATGACTTCCTCTGCAGAAGACAAACAGAGAGAGCATCAGTCAGAACCAATGTGCATGGGAGAAAAAGGCGAACATACCTAGGGAAGGGCTGATCCGCGCTACTTTAGGGCTAAGGCCCGCCCGATACATAAGCTCTTCGCTCTGCACCAGCCTCGAGCCACTGAATTCCATACCCGAAAGTACCTCCCTAGCATGTTGTACACCGGGCTGCGAAGAAAGCTCTCTAGGGAGGAGGAGTCGGCAAATCTGCTATCCAACACAGGGGGCTGAAAGGTAGTGATGGCAGTCGAATGAAGAAGAATTTCTCCTTCCACCCCTTATGCGAGGAAGGAAATCCGCCTAGAAACCTATGGCCCGGACGGGCTGCGAAACTAAAGACTCCTCTCGACCCTAACGGGATGAAGAAAGAATGGAAGAGATGCGGGGTCAGAGGAAGATCGAAAAGCTTAAAGATGATATACGCTCCTCCCATTTGGGCGAAGGCATTGGGAGGCATCTGGTGAAGAGGAATATCAAAATAAGAAGCTATGTTCGTGAAAAAGGTGGAATAGGGAAACAGAGCCCTAACTCCATCTGCCCTATGAAAAAGGTCAGCATGCCAGCGAGGGGTTCCACGGGCGTCTGACCCACTTTGGGGATCACCATTGCCATTTCGGTCGGGACGCCATAGGCCTCGGTGGCCGCCTACAAGGCTTCAGGTCTTACTCTCGAGGAAAGGGACTCATACCACTCCGCGTGGTAGCTTTCCATAATCCTTAAGGAAGAAGACAAGAGACAAAACAGGAAGGAGCCAAGCTACTCACGCGCAGCAAAAAGCTCTACAAGGGGGAAGACGAAGTACACTCAGTCGCTGAAGCAGAAGTGGAGGCTAACGTCTGCCTTTTTCCCTCTCTTATACTCTGGCAGCCGGCTGCCTGAGAACACTGGGGAAATGACACGTGGAAAGCAAGAAAACGCCTCACCTAGGCAGTCGATGGTCGCGAGCCAGCCATACCGGCACACGATCGCAGGGGCTCGTGAAGAGGGTCGTTAGAACACGTGGCAAGGAGGCATTCGAGCAGGCAGCCTATTACCCTCGAAAAGGGGGACCATGCACCTTTATAACAAGAGATAGACGTCATCATAAGCCTTCGAGAAGCGGAGTAGCCTTTTTGGAAAAGGAGGAAGGCGCAAAAGGGAATTTCTAGGAACACAGGTCGAAGAGGATGCGATCCAAGTGCCCCTCATAACCGCTGAGGGCTGGAAGGTGAAGGCTCGTGAGAACTCAGCTTCTTCATCCCTGCACTAGTCCGATCAGTCAGCCGCACTTCCTTCGATCAGACTTGAAGGGGGGACTTATGATAGGGTTGAACGAGCCCTAGCTGGGACGAAGGATGAAGAAGCTGCCCAACACCACAGCGGTAGGTTAAGACAACCCTCTATCTGTGGTCCCGGGAATCCCCGAGGGCGACGCGCCCGGGATGGGCAGCTGAAGATCCCTCTCGGGAGCACCCCGGGAGGTTAGGCCCCGAGAGCACCTCGGGAGTTGTGGCATGAGAAAACCTCGAGCTCTCCTTGGTGGGTGGAGTCCCCGCAGTGACCGACCTCATACGCTGACCTCCCTCGAGGTATAGATAAGCACCCCCGTCATAAAAGGTCTTCGCGACCCTTGAATCTCGCAACGGGCCGAAGCCGATAATGGAGCAGACTTTTTCAAAAGATATCCCATGACCACCGAACAAGGAGGGAGACGTGGCTTAAATGCGAGAGATGCTGCACCGATCAGGGGGCACGTCTATCCCGTCGTCATCGGTATAAAAGGTAGTCCAACCCCTCCAGTAAGGGGGTTACGATCTCTCGTTCTACATATTGTCTTTCTTTCTCACTGTCATTACTCTTCGGACGACCTACTAACTTGAGCATCGGAGTGGACTCCGCCGGACCTCTGTCGACGTGTCCCCTAACGCTTGTGTTAACTCCGCAAGACCCCAAGTTCCTCCCCGGCGTAGCAACTTCCACACGAACAGAACCTCGGTGATTGGTCATCGTCCACGACTCCATCAGAAACACATATTTACATTTTACATCACACACACACATATATATATATAATTTGTGCATCAAAGCTGATTGCCCATATGAACCATGTGTTAGAATTTTTGGACCGAATTTTCATACGCATTTTGATCCATGATGATGCTTTCGTGTTCAAGTTTAGAAACCCAATTTAAGAATCAGTTATGTCAAAAGATTGACTCAACAGGTGCCAATCTTCACACTAAATCACCATATTGTGATTTGGTGGGTAGCAAACCAAGTTCTGATGGTCATGATAATAATCGATGACTGATTTGTCTCTTTTAGGTCCATCTATTCTTTTTTTTTTTCTCACCTTTCGCTCAACTTATTTGATTCTCTTTTTTTTTAAAGAAATGCATTTTGCTTTATAGATAGTGGAGCAGCAAGTCCAAGTGGTGCACCGAACTGGTGCTCGAGACTTTGAAAGAGAGAGAGAATCTTTTATGTTATGTTAAGTTTATGCATTCTGGCTTGCAAAGTGAAATCCGAGCAAGGTGAATCATACAAGGTGAAATCCAAGCTAATCATTGAAATCGAAGCAACAATTTGCACTAAAACATAGCAAACAACTAACACTAAAACATAACCTTTATAATAGTTGTCCCATACATTTAACAAAGCATCAGTTTGCAACGTCCCATACATTTAACAAAACAATAGTTGCAACGTTTACACATGTGTAAAACTGTTTCAGATGCAATGTTTACACAGGTGCAACGTCCCATATATTCCCCAATATGCTCCTTGTTTACACATCCTCTTTGGCTGCAATGGAAAACAATAAACTTACTTTTAGGCTATGTTTGGTAAGGGATAATTAGCTTTGTAATGTAATCAGGATCACATTACAAGATTGATTATTTTGTTTAAAACTGTAATGTAATGTAATCTGTATTATAAAAACTAGTAAAAGTATTGTAATCTAGATTACAAGGTCAATAATATGTAATCTGGATTATATTACAGACCCAATTACATTACAAACTGAATTACATTAGCTCTAACCAAACGCAGCCTTAGTATGATATGTGAAAACCTATTTATCAAAGTAATCTTATAGGTCTCATAAACAATGCATCATGATGAACATTAAACTTCAATTGCCACTAAATATGTTAAATTCTTATCTCAAACCAAGATGATCAATAGCAAAATAAACAAAGAAACATGTACGCATCGTCCCATGCATGCATCGTCCCACACACATACACATAAATATATATTCACTTACCTCAATTATTGAATACCAAGCAGAGGAGTCATCAGATTACAAAACCATTGCAAAACCTGCAAAAAGGAAATGCAAAGAGCATGTTGTAACTATAATAGACATAAAACAGATTGCATCTTATGTTGCAAACTTTTAATAAGATTTAACACATAAGCATTATTCATCTAGAAGAAATTAAATTATACAAAACAAATATACAACTGTATTAGCAGCTTTAAATGTAAACATACAGTTTATGGAGTAAACATACAGTACATACAAATATAAAATGCAGTAAACATACAATAGATGCAATTAAATGCGACTAAGTATTCATGTTCTCATAATTTAAACTAGACAACAAAAATAATCATAGTCAATCTCGTCTCATATGCATGCACTAAACTAATCAAACATATATATATATATATATATATATATATATATATATATATATATATATATATATATATATATATATATATATATATATATATATGTGAATACCAACCATAGATAATACCAAGAATCCTAGCGCATGTTATTAGAACCTGCAATAATAAAGACAATTATTGATTATATTTTCTCAATGAAATACTATAATTTAATAAATTAAAACTATGACAATACCAGCTACAGATGCCAAATATGGTTCATATGTGTCAACACTGTTATAATTATTATCTTTAATTGATCTGATGATTAACACATTAACATATTTACAAAATGTAATCAAATAAGTTTGTATATGCAAGTAAAATTATAATAGATATGAATTCTTATTGCACACATACTCTTGCTACAAATTTGGACAATTGCGCTTATCATGTGACACTCCTCGATGTCCACATCCATGACATAACCTAGAATTTGATATTGATTTTTTCCTTCGATGATTTCAATCTCTTCCCACATCCATTTGTTCTGACCGAAGAAAGATCAAGAATACCAAGGCCCTCATCCATGAATTTCCTCCTTTGACTTTTTTCACTGCATGTTCTACTAATGTTCATCTCTTGAAGTTTCTTATAGATACAATCAAATTGCTCATCCAAGAAGGTTGTCCCCTTATTAGTCAAAGATGCATCATCAACTAATACTGAAGCTTTATAGGATAATCTTGAGTGTCTTGACATCAACAACTTTTCTGGATCTGGATCATTGATGAAATTTTGCTCTCCCAAAGCATATATTGCTCTAACTTTTACATCTCGTGTCCATCTTTTGAGTATATATGTATCAGGCAAATAAAACACTTGGTTGATGCGAAAAAAAGGTAACATATGTCTGCATGGAATCCCCTTAAACTCAAATTTTGTGCAGCTACATGAAATGAAATCCTTTTGTTTGTCATGTGTGAGCACCCTTGGTTTGGAGAAAGAAGAACTATCAAATTTCATCACATGATAAACCACTGAGTCAACTCTTATAAATATCGATTGCACATAATAACCATGACTCTCGCTCATTTCACTTTGAAACTCCAGCCATTTCTTTTTGGTGTACAACTTAACCATTTGGGTTTTCATTGGAAAAATTGTCTAAATTTTAGGAATCTCATTCATATCAATATGGTTCGCAACTAATTCATTGTGACTTTAATGTCTCAGTGCTCTATTAAAACAGGTGATAAAATCAATCAATGAATTCTTATTTGAGATATATCTCTTTAAAAAACATGTGAGCCTTCAGATCTTTTGCTACTAGTTATTCTAGCACAAAATACATTGCTAAAATATACTAACACCCATCTGTGTCACAATTCATACATCAAGGACAATCAATCATTGTTCTCCAAATTAGCACACTTAATAGTCTTTTCCCATGACTTCTCAAAATCAGCAGGTGTTGTAGAATTTGTAATGACATTCTTTATGCTTTGATAGTGGTCTTGAAAAGTCAAAGGAGGTAATTTTTCTGAGAATTTATTCAGTATGTGTCACAAACAATATCGATGCACTGTTTGAGGGAAAATTTGTGTAATGGCTTTTGTCATAGCAGGATCATGATCAGTGATTATAACATTTGGTGCTCCTTTAGGCATGACTTCTATGAACTTGTTAAGCAACCAAACAAAAGAATCAGTTTTCTCATCACTTAGAAACCCACAACCAAAAATAATAGTCTGATGATGATGATTAACTCCCACAAATAATGCAAAAATTAAGTCATATTTATTGGTGTTATATGTCGTATCAAATACAACAATATCACCAAATATACAGTATGCCCTCCTTGATATATGATCTGCCCAAAAATATCTACTAAATCTGTTATCCGAATTAGTCTCATAATCAAAGAAAAAATCTAAATCCTTCTCTTGTTCAGATGTGAAAAACTCGATGAGTGTTTCGGTATCAATACCCTTTTGTTCATCCCTTAGATTTCTTTCAAAATTTCTAATATCTCTTTCTGTGCAACCTACCCTCTCAGGACCCCCATACTCTATCTCTAATAATCATTTGTTGACAAGTTGGTACATTTGCCTCAGAAAACTATTTTGTCAATGTTTTCTTTGCTACCGAAATATTATGATGTGAGCATAGTAAATGTACTTTTGATAGAGTCGAGAGTGGATGATTATAGGTTTCTGTGAAGTTACTGACAATCCAATTAGATCCAGTCTGTTTCTTGACAAATATAATATTTGACTTGCAACCTGTTCTAATTGCGCCACGTGCTCTTTCCCTTGTCAGTTGATCAACTTTTGCATGTTTAATCCGAAGATTTGTATGCCCTTCTTTAAAGCATACCATTTGTTTTCACGTCATTTCATTTGTTATCTTATTGTTTTTGCTCGTGTGCATCTTTGAACTAAATCCGGCTTCTCGTGCATATTGGTTATAGAATGCATATGCCTCCTCTAGTGATGAGAATTCCATTTTGATTTTTGGCTTTCGATCATCTGTAACTTGCGGAATGTATTCTTGATCGTCAACTAAATTTCCTTCCATTTCTGGGTGCCCTCACATAATATTAGACAATAGATAAGTAGACAAATAAATAGGAATAATAAACACTGTTTATAAACTAAAAATTGCAAGTAAAGTGAATTTTAAGAATAATAAATTTGCCTAGAATTGAATTACTGACTAGAATTCAAGCCAAATCATTTTAAAAAAATAAACATGTACAGAAGAATGCAATTTTCAATGGCTACAAACTAAAAATTGCAAGTAAAGTGAATTTTAAGAATAATAAATTTGTCTAGAATTGAACTACTAACTAGAAATCAAGCCAAATCATGTAAAAAAACAAACAAGCTAGAAGATCGTCCCATCGGCTAGGGCACAGGAAAATGATTATCAGGAACAAAATTTGTGTATAGGAGGAAATCAAGAGCAATCAAGAGAAATCAATGAGGGAGTGAGGCGGTAGAACAAAATCAGAAAATTCATACCTGCTTCGGCGAGGGGGGAGGCGGGCCGGATCGGTGCAGGCGGCGATGAGGAGGGAGGCGGGTGGCGACGAGGAAACCGCCGAGACGTTGAGACTGGAGATTCGGCGAGGAAGGGAGGTGGGAGAGCCTGCTTTGGCGAGGGAGGGAGGCGGGAGAGGAGGAGGCGCCGCAGGTTAGGGTTCGAAGATTCGGACGCGAGAGAGAGAGAGAGGGACCGAGAGATATTTGACCGCGGCCAAAAATTTCAGCGCGTGATTTGGCTGGGTTTGGCTTACACGTCCGTTGCCACAAGGGCAGTCTGTAAGCGGTCCGCATGCAGTGTCCGCAGCTGAACGCAACTATATATATATATATATATATATAGAGAGAGAGAGAGAGAGAGAGAGAGAGAGGTCTTGAGTATGCACGGGCATGTAGAAAAATGGTCCACAGCATAACAGAATTACATATATCTTCCAAAAGCGAACGATATAGACAACAGATCTCGGTAGTACAACCTTGGGTGACGACAAGGGGTGTTTGAGCCTGCAAGGTTAACACAAGCGTTAGAGGAATACATCCGAAGGAATTCCGGTGGAACCCTTTCTGCCGCTCAAGTTAGAAGTCGTTCAAAATAGGAGAAAATCCGGAAAGTAAATTGTGTCTAGAGTCCAGAGAATTCAGAGTCCCTTACTTAGATAGGTGCCTCAACACCTTATATAGTCGTTATCCCTCTCCTTCGGACACTCAGACGTTATTGTAACTATCTTCCCTGCTTCTACGCGTTACGGGTCATAACTGTCACGCCCCCAGAGGCATATGCTTACTCGAAAATCGGGCAACATCTCCCTTGTACGGCGGACAAATTGGGACATTTATATATAACTCTCCACAAAAATATAGCTCAGTCTCACATGGCTGGCATCACAATAATAGAGTAAATCCACAACTACGCAGTTAATATCTTTAAGAAAAATAAAAGTAGTAAAGTGTCCATAATCAGAATAAAACTCCAATATAAATCTAAAAATGAGCATACCAGTCCAGTAACATATAAACATAAATCTACTAAGACAATACCAGATTAATAAAATAAATACCAGTCTAGGAAATAAAATACGAAACTCACGAAGTGCAAAAATAAAGTAACTGTGAAAAATAAACTAAATCATGAGACAACTCTAAAACAACTCGACACCGTAGGACAGACAATTGGATCCTCTCCTCGCTCAAGGTAATGCATCTATCTGCTACCTGAAACAAAAGTAGATGGTGGGGGTGGTGAGTCCAGGTGGACTCTGCGGGTACAAGAGTAGATAGACACATGACATCATAAAAGATATAACAAGCAAAAGAAACAACAATGTACAGTCTCTAGGAAACAGAAGAATAACTAGACGTGTATGAAACAGAGTGATAACATAATATCAAAACATACATGCATGTCAACCAAATACAGCAATCATAGCTTATATAAATGTAGCAAACACAAGAAAATGCATAATGCAATAAATGCATATGATGTAATGACATGTGTCACCCCTAACGCCAGTCAAGCCGCCATCACATCACATCTGTGTGACCGAGTGGGTAAGGCTGTGACAACAATACGCACTTCAACGAATACCATTAGTATATGTGGTTGAGTAGGCAGGATGTTGGGGAGCCAACTACTCCAAAAGCCTCGAGAAAAAGGGTGAGCCACCAACAGCTCTAGTATCCCTCAAAAACAATGGTGAGGATGTCAACTGCTTGCCTACAACTCCAACATCCACTGCACATGAGTGGTCGAGTGTGACGTAATAGGACAGTTGTGTAGATGCAATCATGCCCTAAATTAGAGGTTTTGATGATTGACGGTTATTTAAGTTTAAGCTAATACATTGGATCTAACATTAAGATTTAGTGTGCAGTAACGCAAGAAGTCCAAGGAATGGTCGGGGACCAAGTTCTTGGCATGAAGACCCGGAGTTGAGGAAGCTCCAGGCAGGAAGTCCAAGGGATGGTCGGGGACGGAACTCTTGGCATGAAGACCTGGAGCTGGGAGGCTCCAGGCGTGAAGTCCAGGAAACGAGAGGTTTTGCTGGCACAAGGTAATTGAATCCATTGGAAGGTATTCAATCAACCCAGCTGTGAACTGCAGGCTTGAAGTCCAGAGTTGGGTGTGTCAATCGATTCACCAATCGATTGGAGGATGACTAATCGATTCAGACTGACTGTGTGGAAACAGGAGGTTCTGTAATCGATTACGGAATCGATTATGAATGACTGTCCGTAGACAGAACGCTCGGTAATCGATCACTCAATCAATTCAGTAACACTGTAATCGATTGGTGAATCGATTACAAGTTGTTCTGTCCGCAGACAGAACGTTCGGTAATCGATCACTCAATCGATTCAGAAACCCTGTAATCGATCGGTGAATCGATTACAAGCTGTTCTGTGCGCGACAGAACGCTCGGTAATCGATCGGCTAATCGATTCAGTATGCTAATCGATCAGTCAATCGATTCAAGTTCAAATGGCGTAATCCCAGCCGTTCATCCAACATCCGTACTGGTCAACTGCTCAACGGCTACTTGGTAATCGATTGGGGCTTCTCACCAATCGATTCAGGAAGCAAAAGAAAACCGTTATAAGCGGAAACTCAAGCTCAAACGTGTTTACTGTTCCATTGCAATTTGAGCTAGGGTTTCGGTGCTTCAAGCTCTTTGTTCAAGCTCAAGTTTCCAACACCTTCATCAAGCAATCAAAGGAAGGAGAAGCAAGCCTATTGTGTAATACTCTTTCTCTTCTTCTTCCTTGTGTTGTTCTTTGTGAAAGTTTTCAAGGGTGTTGTAAAAGGGTTTCTCCACCCTCGGGGTTGTTCCGAGAAGGAGGTTTGATAGTGAAATCTGCGATCGCTGGTGTGGACCCTTGGATTAGTCACCTCAAGGAGGTGGAGGCCAAGTAAATACAAGTGTTAGCATTGGATTTGGTGGTGGGTAGACTTTGATTTCTGTTTGAAGGAAAAAGAATCAACTAAAGCGAGCTATTCACCCCCCCCTCTAGCTCTACCGATCCTCAACAAGTGGTATCAGAGCGAGGTCGCTTCGGAGGACTCACTCCCAAAGAAGCAAGTGTTTGAGCTGCGAGGATGTCTTTGAAAGAGGGTCATAGCACTACACGACCACCCTACTATGAAGGGAACAACTTCGCATATTGGAAGAGTCGGATGGAAAATTATCTCATGACTGAAATCGACAATTGGTTTTCTGTTACGGAGGGTTTTGTTGCGCCGACACAAGATGGAAAAATTCTGGAATCATCCAAGTGGACAACTGAGCAAAAGATGAAGGCGCAAGCAAATGCTAAAGCCACGGTAACTCTTCAATGTGGATTGAGCTCGGAACAACTAAACAAAGTCGGTCCATTTAAGAGTGCTAAAGAGTTGTGGGATAAACTAATTGAGCTAAATGAAGGCACAAAAGATTCAAGAATTGCCAAAAGGGACCTTCTCATAAATCAATTGCAAAACTTTGTGATGAAGGAAGGAGAAACCGTAAGTCAGTTACATGGAAGGTTTAAGGAGCTTCTCAATGGCCTTCATTCGGTTGGAGAAAGTGTGGAAAACCGGGACCTCATCAAGTATGCACTAAAATCCTTCCCAAGAAACTCCTTATAGTCATCAATGGTTGATGCTTATAAGGTTTCAAGGGATTTATCAATTGTCAAGCTAGATGAACTATTTTGTGAACTAGAATTGCATGAACAAGCTAATATAAGTCATAAGGAGAAAGGTATAGCTTTGGTTGCAGGTGAAAGAAGCAAGAAGAAGAATAAAGAGAAGAAGAAGGAGAAGAAGGAAGAATCCTCCTCATCCGAGTCTGAGCAAGATAGTGATAGTGATAGCGATGAGGAGCTATCATCAAGTGAAATGGCAAATTTTGTCCGGAAGATGATGAGGCGATCTAGAAAGTTCAACAAGAAGGATATCAAGAAGATGTTCCTTGATGACAAGAAAAAGGGTAAGTCTCAAGCTAAATCAAAGCAAAGACTGATACAATCTGTTTTGAGTGCAGTAAAAAGGGTCATATCAAAGCCGATTGTCCTGAGCTAAAAAGAAAAGATGACAAGACAAAGAAAAAGAAGGCTTTGAAAGCTACATGGGATGATACTTCATCTAGTTCATCAGATGAAGAAATTGGGAGAAAGACTTCAAGACATGTGGCTCTCATGGCGTTGAATGATGTTGAAAGTAGTGAAGATGAGGAAAATCATGAAGATGAAGTTGAGTCTTCAAGCGAGTCATCATCTAGTGAGGATGAGGTAACTTCTCCTAAATTAGATAAACTCTATGCTACTATTGCATGTTTGACAAATGCTTTATCTAGATCAAAAGTCAAAGTCAAAGAACTACAAACTAAGATGAAATTACTTGAAAATTATACTATGCCATGTGAAGCATGTACACATCATGAAGTTGCAAATTCTAGAGGTGATGATCTTAAAAAGGAAAATGCATCTTTGAAATTGCAAGTAGAGGGTCTTAGAAATGCTTTGGAAAAATTTACTTCTAGCTCCAAATATTTGGACATGATATTAGGAAGTCAACGGGCAGTGTATAACAAGGCAGGATTAGGATATAAACCAAAGGATAAGGAAGTCAACTTCATGTCTCTTGTTAGTAGAAATCATGTTTCAAAGGTAAAAATTGTTCAAGCTTGGGTACCCAAGCAATTTGTTGTAGATGATATTAGACCCAATATTTGGGTACCAAAACATTTAGTTCATCGCATTTGAACAGGCATGCGTCGAGGGGGAGCATCCAACAACATGGTTCATTGATAGTGGATGCTCTAGGCACATGACGGGAGACTCATCAAAATTTTCATCACTCAAAAATAAAAATAAAGGTACCGTTTCCTTTGGTAATAGTGGTGAATTGAAAGTTATTGGAATAGGAGATATTAAAATTTCTGAACAATTTATAATTAGGAATGTTTTATTAGTGAAAGGTATGATTTTCAATTTGTTAAGTGTTAGTCAACTATGTGACTCGGGATATAGAGTTGAGTTTGACTCATCTCAATGTCTAATTAAACATAGTGAACTAAACACTACCATGCTTATTGGCCATAGAAAGGAAAACATTTATCAAGTTGAACTATTTGGTACTACTAATGTGTTTGCTAAGTGTTTCATGTCTAAAGAGGAGGAGACTTGGCTTTGGCATCGGAGACTTGCTCACACCAACATGAGATACATCAAGAGACTATCAAAGAATGAGTTGGTGCAAGGATTGCCAAAATTGAAGTTTCAAAAGGACAAACTATGTGATGCATGTCAAATGGGTAAGCAAACCAAGGCTACCCACAAAGGTAAAACGAACTTAAGTACGTTTACCGCTTTGGAATTATTGCATATGGATTTGTTTGATAGTAGCAAGCATGTTTCCTTGAACGATAGTAGATATTGTTTAGTTGTGATAGATGACTTCACTAGATACACTTGGGTGTTTTTCTTAAAGCATAAGGATCATACCTTAGAAACTTTGATTGCTTTTTGTAAAAGAGTAGAAAATGAGAAAAATTTGAAAATCAATAGATTACGAAGTGATCATGGAGGTGAGTTTGAAAACGAGAGATTTGACAATTTTTGCTCACAAAATGGATATAAGCATGAATTCTCTACCCCTAGGACACCACAACAAAATGGGGTGGTTGAGAGAAAGAATAGAGTTTTACAAGAGGCCGCTAGGAGTATGTTAAATGAATACTCACTTCATAGTTATCTATGGGCCGAAACAATTAATACGGTATGTTATGTGCAAAATAGGACTTTAATACATAGGTTTTTGAATAAAACACCTCATGAATTGTGGTTTGGTAAACCTCCTACAATAAAACATCTTAGGGTGTTTGGATGTAAAGTATATATTTTAAACACCAAAGATCACTTGGGAAAATTTTCCGCCAAGGCGAATGAAGGTATTCTTGTAGGGTATTCCGCTCATAGCAAAGCCTATAGAGTTTATAATAAGAGATCCAAAATAGTTGAAGAGTCTCTAAATGTGGTTTTTGAAGAAAATCCAAGTTCGAGTACAAATAAAGCAATAGAGGAGGAAGTATAATTTGAATTAGAGAAATTGACATTAGAGGAGGAAAATAATCTTGAGAAAGAAGAGAGTGAAACGGAAGGTGTGATTGAGTTACCACTTGAGAATGTAATCACTACAACTCAAGAACCAAGACACACAAGGACAAATACAAACCATCCCTTGGAGCAAGTAGTGGGTGACATTACCCATGGGGTACGGACTCGATCTTATTTTCGGAATGAAGGGAGTCAAGTGGCTCTAATTTCACAAGTTGAGCCCAAAGCTGTAAGTGATGCGTTGCTTGATCCCGATTGGATTTTGGCAATGCAAGATGAGTTGTCTCAATTTGAGAGAAGTCAAGTTTGGGAGTTAGTTCCTAGAACCAAAGGAAAATCAATCATTGATACGAAATGGGTTTTTAGGAACAAACTTGATGATAAAGGAATGGTTGTGAGAAATAAAGCTAGATTGGTTGCTAGAGGTTTTAA
Organism: Boesenbergia rotunda; assembly: GCA_024364735.1. Lineage (NCBI taxonomy): Eukaryota > Viridiplantae > Streptophyta > Magnoliopsida > Zingiberales > Zingiberaceae > Boesenbergia > Boesenbergia rotunda. Next base: position 629,976 of record JAGFNQ010002708.1, read on the forward strand.
TCAAGTCGAAGGATTGGACTATGATGAAACTTATGCACCGGTAGCTCGGTTTAGAGTCTATTAGGATGATGTTGGCATTTGCCGCTCATAAAGGATTTAAGTTGTATCAAATGGATGTAAAATCGGCATTCTTAAATGGTTTTTATCAAAGAAGAAGTGTATGTTGAGCAACCTCCGGGATTTGAAGATTTAGAATGTCCAAACCATGTATACAAGCTTAGAAAGCCTTGTATGGACTAAAACAAGCACCTCGTGCTTGGTATTGAAAGATTGTCTACATTCTTAGTGTCAAAGGGTTTTCATAGAGGAAAAATTGATCCTACGTTATTCTTAAGACTAGTGGGGAAGATATCTTTGTGGCCCAAGTCTATGTAGATGACATTATTTGTGGATCCACAAACAAAGACTATCTAAATGAATTCATTAAATCACATGGAAAGTGAATTTTGAAATGAGCTTGGTTGGGTGAATTGACATTTTTCTTTAGGTTTACAAATCAAACAAACAAAAGATGGCATATATATACATCAATCCAAATATGGTAAAAGAAATCATTAAGAAATTTGGAATGGAGAGTGCCAAAGAAATATCCACCCCTATGGCAACTAACACCAAGTTAGACAATGATATTGAAGGTAAAGAAGTTGACTCCAAAATGTATCGTAGTGTCATAGGTAGTCTCCTCTATCTCACGGCTAGTAGACCCGACATATTGTTTGTCGTGGGTATGTGTGCAAGGTATCAAGCTTGTGTCAAGGAGTCACATCTATGTGCAATCAAACGAATCCTTCGCTATCTTAAAGGGACTCAAAGGGTGGGTTTGTGGTACCCTAGAACCGAAACGTTTGACCTTGTAGGATACTCGATTCGGATTATGCCGGATGTAAATTGGATCGGAAAAAGCACTAGTGGTGGATGCCAAGTTTTGGGATCTCTTTGGTGAGTTGGTCGAGTAGAAAACAACATTGTGTAGCACTCTCCACAACCGAAGCCGAATATATAGCTATGGGTGAATGTGTGTCACAATTATTATGGATGACTCATACCTTGGAAGATTATAAACTCATCTACAAAAATGTGCAAGTTCTTTGTGACAATGTGAGTACCATAAACTTGACAAAAAATCCGGTTCATCATTCACGAACTAAGCACATTGAGGTTAAACATCATTTTATTCGAGATCATGTAGCTAATGGGGATATTGTCCTTAAATATGTTGAGTCAAAATCAAATTTTGCGGATCTTTTCACCAAACCTCTTCCGGAATCTGAATTTAGCTACTTGCGAAGAGAATTAGGAATGTGTCATATTGATTAATCCTCCATGATCATCTCAAGATACTCAACTCACTTGCCTTAATATGCATCTCACAAGAACCTAGAACTTCCCTTGTTTGTGCCTTTGTAGATGGGAGTGAGATGTTAGGGTTCATCTTCTTGTTCATAATGCTTGTTATGATGTATTACTTTGAGTAAGAAGATGAAAATTCATCATAAATCATTCACTTGACCAATCATGGGGAAGACTAGTACGCTATTAATGTGCACTTAGTCCAAAGATCGTGATTGGATATTTTAATGAACTAACCCAATATCCAAGTTCTTGGTGACCATGTGTTTGTGCTTGACCCCTTAGGAACTCGAAAATGCCACAAATTGAGCACGTTCTAGCCATGTATCAGTTATTCCCGTTACCAATCGATTGATTTCAGTTATCAATCGATTGGTGGGTCTGCATCCTTCGGCAGAAACCCTCTGAATCGATTCCCTAATCGATTCTGACAGTTTTTCTAGGGCACAGATTGCTTCTTAATCGATCAGTGGATCGATTAGTACAAGTCGAATCGATCAGTGAATCGATTACGCACGATGATCGATTAATACAGGTCGAATCGATTGGTTAATCGATTAGGCACTCTCGTAATCGATTGGTTAATCGATTTCTGTAATCGATCGGCCAATCGATTACACGCCCATGTGATCGATGATATGGATCGATTCAACATGGCTGTAATCGATTACTCAATCGATTACGGCCATAAACGCTTTCCACCTAACCTGTCCTATCACTCGCGTTTTTGCCCTAAAACCCTCGGCCGTCCCAAAATCCTCCCACACCTCTCTCTCTCGCGCTCAACCCTCAAGCCCTAGTGTCCTCTCCGCGTCCTCGCTCGTACTCCTCGACCACCCGGCGTCCTCGCGAGCCCGAAAGCGTCTCGGACGACAGGGAGCGAAAGCAGCGGCACCACCAGCACCAGCACACCCAAGCCCTAACTTCCCTCTCCTCAAGCTCTAGCTTCCCTCACGCGACTCCCTCAGCGTGCCCTCTCCTCTCGACGCCACACCTCGCAGGCGCTCCGTTCTCCTCCTTCACGCGACGCGCAGCTGCTGGGAGATTTTGAGCACCACTTCAGTTTTTTCTTTCACCAATGGCGCCAAAGTAAACCCTAATCTTTCTTTTTCTTTTCCTTGATTATTGGTTAATTTGATCTTGGCTAATCAAATGTTTCTTCTAATTGTTGTGTTCTTTTGGTTGCATTGCATTCCCCATTTCACCCTGTGCATCACTTCTCCTAACCCTAAACCCTAAACCCTAATCCAACACTCCAATTTTCTTGTCTGTGTGTCCTGATATTGCATTCATTTCTTGGTTATCTTTGGTATCATAGGAAGAAACAAAGGGCGGATGATACGGGTGCCGGGTCTTCTCGCCCTAAACCCCCTACGGATGCCCGTTTTCCGAATGCCGCCCTTCAAAAGGCATTTAGTCAACATGTATTTAAATTGATTGCCCCTAGATCACTAGACCGCCAATACTTTCAGATCATTGCTTCTCCGTGTTTCAAATTCTTGAAACCTATAAACTCGAGTCTATTATCTATTGTGAGCGAGGGTCAACATAGGGTTGGTTTTTGAGTTCTACAACAACCTACACACCATGGATGGTGTAATTATAAAAACACGGGTAGCCAAACAAAGTTTGGATTTTAGCTATACGACTCTTTCGGCTTTCCTCAGTGTCGTCCCTCTACAAATAGCTTTGTTTCTTCCTACACTTCCTGAGCTTCTACCTCCGCCATTTGGGGAATATCTCCATTGACTCGATGTATCAGCATTTCTTTCGGCGTCCGCGTCCAGATGACCCTTATGCCAATCTGACCACGTTTCCTGCTCTTGAGCTCTCCGCTATTGATTATGCCCTTTATAAGGTCGTAATCAACTGTCTTTT